>CAKNXH010000205.1:310012-469877 GCA_932178445.1 Andricus quercusramuli | reverse complement strand
AAGCAATAAGTGCGATAAAATCCGAGAACTGAGCATTTCGAGAAAACTTAGAATTTTCCCGAATTTTCGTGTGCATAGAAAAACGTGGAACATCCAAAATACGCAGATTTGGTGTTGTTTTGAGTTTCAAAATAAATGAGACACTGAAGAATGAGAATGCAGCTATGTTCATATAACAGTTTCACGCTTGAGGTTGTATTCTCACTTTGAGAAAAAGATCTTATTTTGAGAACATAACAAATGAGCTGCCATAAAAATGATCCCACTTTTTTCCCTGTGTACATTTCAGAGTAGAAGTAATTAGTGAACGAAAATTTTAGAACCGGACATTTAGCGGAGAGTTAACATTTTTCCAAATTTTCGTGCACATTTTTCAGTTTGTGGAGGGGATAAAACGCAGTCTACCGATAATGATATTGGGATGAATCTTATTTTGGTGTTGCCTGACATCAAATAAAAGTAATTAATTCAAGAAAATCTGAGAATCGAGCATTCACGTAAAAGTTAGAATTTTTAGCGAATGATTAATTTCAGTTGGAAAAAGGGATTTCATTTAATATCAAAAACTTTTTATATGATAAGGGTAACTGGTGAATATTTAGCGAAAATTCCCAATAACAGTAGCGTCTTCTTTATCAAGCTTTCTAATAATTTTTGCGTTAACAATTTCTTTTTTTGCTAGCTTTGAAAAATCTGTTGAACACTTCAGCACTAACATAATTTTCTCTGATCCGCCGTTTTACGTATTTTATTACATATTTTAAAAATATTACAAATGAATCAAAGTTCCTATTACTTTATCGAAAACTTTACATTCTTTCCTGGGTTTTCTCGTTTTTGCCCTCAACAAACGACGAATTGAATTAATAGAATAGTTTTGGTTGAGGATGAAACTACTTGTTTTTTAATTCGTTCATAAAAAACTTTCCCAAGGGAAAAGGGGTTCGGTAAAAAAGGAGGGACTGTGATCCCTGCATGTTCAAAAATAATCCGTTTCCAGAACTTTCGTCGATTTTAAAATATCAATCATAATTTCCAAATCGGCCGTGGCCACGTGCACCGAAATTTAGGCACGAATGCAGCTGGATTTTTTCGGTCTAAAATCCAGGGGGAAGGGGCTATTTGCACCAGAATTTCGGTTGTAGTCGAATTTTTTGGGTACATGTAGACACTACGTTTCGAACATCTATTATACCGGTAGAGATTTATAAACTACGATAGCTCAACATTTGAATCACAAAGACCTCCGTAAGATCTCTGAACAGAATCTCATAGCATCAATTTTACGTTTCAGAAGGATTTTGAAAGACAAGATTAATTACTTGTTCACGTTAATGAAGTGTTATCCTTTTACGAAGTCTCGAGATCTTATTAAAACTTCAAGTTAGAGGCTTTAAGGTCCATAAAAGCATTTACAGATACCTTCTAATATGCTTAACGAGGGCCTTCCTTGGGGGATAGAGTGTAGATATGAAAGCTATAAATGGAATGAGTGTTTGCACGTGTTAGATAATTAGAACATTAACTTGCTAGACCATGCTTGTAACATCTGATGTTTACAGTCCGACCTTGCGAAAGAAGATAGTTAGAATTTTCATCATACTAAACTCTATTAATCTCTTAACTTTGTATATAGAGACCAAATAGTTCTCCAGGATGGCTGCAAAACTTCATTTTCAAAATTCCCCGATTATTTCCTGCTTTTTCTTTGAGCATTTTTCCCTTTTCTTTGACGATTAATATTCGAAGATCAGAATTTAATCTTGCAATATTTTTCACAAAGAATCTTTTATAAACGGAATAAAACAATATTTCAGATTAAAATTTAAGAAGGTCTAATTTATTTTTTTATTTCAACCAAAAAAGATGAATTTTCAATCCAAAAGGAAATAAATGACTTTTGAACAGAATAGTTATATTTTTAACCACATTGTTGAGTTTTCAACATACAAAGATTAATTTTAAACCAAATAACTGCATTTTTAGAAGGCAGTTGAATTTTAAAGCAAAAGAGAAGGCTATTCATTCAGTAAAAAAAAATGCATTTTCAACGAAATCGTTAAATTTTCAACAAAAGAGTTGAATTTTCAACGTAACAAATAAATTTTAAGCGAAATAATTAAACTTTTAACCGAATTGTTGAATATTCTATCTACAAAGATAAATTCTCAACAAAAAATATAATGATTGATAATTCAACCGAAAAATATGAAATTTCTACAAAAAAAAAAATGAATTTTAAAACAAAAAAACACGATTTTTCAACCAGGACGATTTATTTTCCATTAAAATAGTCCAATTTTGAACAAAATACATGAATTTTCATCTAAAAAATAAAAAAATTTCAACCAAAAAGTAAAAAGTTAAATTTAGAGTAAAAAAATTAATTTTCAACAAAAAGATCATTTTCAAGAAAATCGTCAATTTTTAACCAAAGAGATGAATTTTTAACTAAAATGATACATTTTCTCAACTGAGATGAATTTTCAACGAATCAAGATTTTTCAGCAAAGAAATAAAAAAAGTTCATAAAAAATGTTGAAAGAAAAAGTTAATTTCAAACCGAACAGTTACACATTTAGTCATAAATAAGGAAATTTCAAACCAAGATAATTAGTTTTTTTTATTAAAAAGACGCATTTTCAACTAAAAAAATCTAATTTCGACAAAAAATGTTAAAGTTACAATTTTTGTTAAAAATTAATTTAAAAAAAAAACGAATCTTCAACCAGAGAGAACCTTGAACCTTTAATCAGAAAAATAAGTTTAAAAAAAATGAGTTCCACTTTTACTCTAGTAGTTGAATTTTAAATGAAAAAAGATCCACAAAATTTTCAACAAAATAGTTGAATTCTTGACCAAATATAATTGTCGACAAACCAGTTGCAACCTGAAAATATATTATAATTCTCAGTAAGAAAAAATTGCAAAAAAAAGAAATACGGAATAAATCAGTTTCAAATAAAAAAATTCAAATTAATTCTCCTGCTTGACAGTTATTAAAAGTGCCTCTCATACCAATTCCCTGACTTTCCCTGACCAATAAAACTCCTTTACTTTTCCCCAGTTTCCAAGTTTTCCCTGACCTACGCCCACCCTTGTTCTCGCATCCTGTCTGGATGAATTGATTTTGCACTGATAACCGCTGAATGACCAGTAATGAAGTCTTTGATCAGTAGTGACAGCACGTTCTTAATTACCAGGGGACAACCAGCCAGCCGGTTCGGATAAAGTAGTGCGTCCTGTTACCAGTAAGCCATGTTACCGTTGCCTCGTTCTTCCTTTTCGTCTTGTGAGAAAAATACAAAAGAAACGAGATTACAAAGAAATTGAATTTATATGCTCACTCTGTACCAGTGAATGTAGTGCAATCAGATACTTCACAAAAATCTTGTTTGCTACTAAAATCGATTAACGTCTTTCTCTCGAAAATGCAGGAAAAGATCGAGTGAACCGATAATATTACGTACCAAAAGCGAAATCTAAAACAAAAAGAGCAAACGGATCCCACTATAATTTCCATGGAAATTGGAAATTAAAATAAAATTAAATCACGTCCTGGAATTGTTTCACTTCGAAATGTTCATCGTTTCATGTTTTCCATTTTCAAATCAAGAGCTGTCCCTCTGAGATTTTGTATTCCAATTTTAATAATAATGATCTAAATATTAGCACTTTTTCGATAAAACCACCCAAAAACAATTTTTGTGAATAAAATAGAGACTAAAAATTATTAATAATAATGATAATCTTCAAATTCATTCCTTCACTTTGTACAAATTGAAACTCCTATTTTTGCACTATTTTTGATGCAATTTACATATTTTTATAGAGACAAGTTCGCGAGTTTTGTCGCACGGAAATGCTTTATCGCTGATTTTCAAGGTATTAATTTTACAGTTTATATTGAAATGATTGAATTTTAAAACTCGCGAAGAACAATTTAAAAATTTATTATTTTAAACGACTTAGTTTTAAGATCCTAAATCAAGAATGCTTTAATTTTTAAGCCAAGCATGAATAGTTAAACGTTTAACGCTTCAAGTTTGAATTAAATTCATTGTAAAATTTTCCAATCAGAAGGCATATCATTTTTAAGGTCGTGTTTAGTCGTCTCAAAAAATTGGAGGATTTGGAAAAGGGGCTAGACTAGTAGTCCCGAACATTTTATTCTGAACTTATTCAATTTCGATATTCAGTTTCAAAAAATAAAAGTGTGCAATTCTGAACGGTTTGAATTAGAAATGATACAATGTCAGTTTTTTCTAATAAATTTGTCTAATTTTTAAAATTTTAGGCCTAAATCTTTCAATTTTGAGAACCTCTGATCAAAAAATTTTGAAATTAAAAGATTTGAAAATTTTAAATTACTCAATGTTAAACGCTGTTATTTAGGAATCATACAAGTTCAAATCCTTTTCGTTCCATTCAAAATATTGTCCTTTTTAAAAATTTTACCTAATATAAAATAGTTTTATTTGAAAAGTTAGGAAATAAAAATCCAGATACGTGAACGTGCGCTTTGCGCGCTTGCGTTTACTGCTTCTTTTTATTGTAATTTTGAATTGTGGGTTGGAATGTACGTATATTCAAGAGGGAACCGGGAAGTAATCGATTGCTCGATTTCTCAGGAGAGAATGCCTTTTTGACAAGGAAAAGCGAAACATCCGCTTTTATGACGTCGTGAAGTGCGTACAGGTTCTGTGGGGGGTCCACTAAAAGTCAGAATTCTAGTTGTATATTTTACGACCACATAATCTATGTTCATTGTTATCATTCACTTTTAACGACAATGGAATCTTTCTGGTTCATACATTTTTTATTTTATCCCAGTTTAGAATACATAGAATAAACGAGACTCCTGTCTCTCAGCTGGAAATACTGGATAAATGCCATTGTTAAAATTTAATTAAGACGTAAATTAAAAAGAGATGCAGACGTTCGTGTCCGTGCTCAGATTCTAGAATGTTCTGGATGTCATAAAAGGATAATGCGTAATTCTGAGAAAAGAATTTTGCGTATACACTTATAACCATATCAAATTGCAATTGCGCACCTGCACCTTTTGCATACTTAATAAATAAAGGAATTTTTAAATTAAATGTACTATCTATAAGAAAGCAAGAAATAATCCTTGTTTTTGCCATAGCTAAACTGATGGAGACAATAAATAACCTTGAAATTATTTAAGCAAAATTCGTTGCTCACAATTGCACAATATTATTTTATCACGTCATCCCGAACGTTCTCGAAATTGAGCATGGACTCGAACCACTTCAGCTGTAGAATGATCTCGATGCCGGTAAAGTAGGAATCTGGATCTAGAATTGGCCCTGCCTATCTAGTTACTTTGTTTATTAGGAAGCAACTTAAATCCAGTTGAAGCAGTAATAATTTATTTCAGTCAAGTAAATTCCTGGGTGGAATAACCATAATTGAAATTTACATTGAAAGATTTAGAAACAACATTCAAATTGGCCAGTTCATATCGGACCACTTAAACCAGGAATAATTGCTTGCTCCGCATATAATTCTGTAATTGCATCGAGTTCGGGGTGAATTCAGTTTCGGTCACATCGGTACCTGCGGAAATTACATTCTAATTTGATTTCTCGAAAAACGGCGCAAAATTTCCCTCTTAGTTGAAACGATTCGCTTCAGCGAAGGAAGGCAAGCTCTATCGAGGAAAAGTTTTTTGTGAGCCAGCATACGAATTGGTAAAGCACGATGCTTTGACCTAATGGAAAACCAAACTGAATTAATCGATTTGGAATCTAGTGATTGCTTGACACACCGAATCTGAGAGAAGTTGGGAAAATCTATGTAGATTTACAGTTTTAGACGATTTCTGTAAACTGAATTGAAACAAACATTCACTAAAATAACAACGAGCTTGGAAAAGTTTTTACCACATTACAAGTTTCATTTGATGCAATTTGCATATTTTTATATTTTTCCTATATCTTTTTTCAAAAGTCAATAATCAAACTTGCTATTGAAACAGGTTTCTATTTTCTGCTATATTTGTGCAATATTGGAATGCTTTTTTGCTTATATGAACCTCACAAAGTATTGAAGAATCTGGCTAGTGCACACCCCTTTCGATCAACAGAGACTCAATGTTTGGTCAGTAAACGATCAGAGCTTCACGCTCTGAATATTGCAATATTTCGAGATGTTTTTTTGGAAAGTTTACCTTTCTGGAAGAATGAAAAATACAAAGTCGATGTTGGATTTTAAAGTGTGAAAACTGAAAACGGGTTTAAATAAAAGAAAAATCTGGTGTTGTATTATGAAAAAAAGTGAATTTCACATATTCAGTGTAGAGATTTGAGCCATCTGGTCGGCTGGTCCAGCTTAATGAAATATTATTGAGCAGCTGTGGTTCGCCGATTTTCTTTATTCGACCCCGAACGTTACCAGACTTGTCAAAAAGGAAAAAGGAAAACAAATTATTTTTATTATTTCCAACTCATGTCCTAGAATCGAGATAAAGCGCTGCCTTATTCGCATCGATGAACGCTTTGAACAGTTCTGAACATTCCATTTTCTGAGCGACTGCTCTTTTTGCGAAGTAATGGCGCAATCGTTTCCAAGTTCGAGACAAGTATTCGCTCTTTATTACCAACAGAAGTTTTAGAGCTCTAGTAGTCGTCACTGTCAGTTGCAAATGAGCAGATGACAAAGGAAAGGGTTTTATTAAATCGTATTTTAAAATATACTTTAATCAAACAAAGATTTAGAGTAGGAAAATAAAATAAGTTGCAAAATAAAAGAAATAAAATACATTAATGGACTCATTTAATTTCCCTGCATTTAATTATTTAATCAAAAACCGAATATTATTTCAGGCTGGACCATTCACGAGAAAAACAGATTTCCAGCTGCATGATCCTTTTAAATGATCAAACACCTCTGTTTCATTGATTAATAAAACTAACGATTCCAAGAGAGAACGCCATTCGTTTGTTCGTTTGCTGGTGACGATGAAAGCTATCAGGCTGGAAATTATTGGGATGTGCAAAGTCTCCGTTCAATCTGCAGCCTCCGAGCGTCCTTTCAACCTTTAAAGCAATTCAAAATCTACTCTGAACTGAGTGAAAGCTGACTTGATAGTCTGGGGAGTTTCATAAACTATATTCCAGAATTTTGGGTCAGAAGTCAAAGCCAAAACACTTTAAACCTAAACGAATCAGCTCTATTTTCGTATGGGCTGGAAATGATTATCGACGTAAAGTTCCTCTAATTGGAAAACATCTCCAAAACTCTTTTTAAAGTATGAAATGATATATGAGTAAACATTTGCATATTCCTTTTGGTTTTATTTAAACAAAATTTATTTTCCTAAGGGCGATCCATATGAAGTAAAACGGGGACACAGAGAGTTAAAAAGAGAAAAATTTTCGGTCGGGTGTTGAAACACGTGCAATCTTATTTTTTGTATAAGCTTTAGCCTGCAGGGAAGGTCAAGCTTTATGAAAAAAAAATCAGTTTTAGCAGGCGAAAGGTCACCTAACGAACCATAGGAACGAGAATATATTTTCTATCTTTGAAAAGATAGAAATGTAGAATTATTTTTATATCTTTGTTTTGTCCTCACTAAAGTATATAGCAAAGTAATGAATCCTTCTTAACCTTCTGTAATGAAAATTATATTTTTGCGGTTTCTTGTACGGTGGCCGTTTTAATCGAGGAAAAACATCCCTGGCCATTTCCCGGTTCGCAAAAATTTTTCACCGTCATTGAAATTAAAAAATTGGAATTCTTAAAATTCAGAATATTTACATTTAAAGTAATCATATTGGAATTGCAAAATAAAGCAATCAAAGTGGAACTCTTAACAATTGCAATTTTTTAAATTGGAGCTTGAAAAAATTTTCATGCAGCAATTCTTAATTAAAAGCTTTTAACACATAATGTATAGAACAAATGGAGCCTCTTCAATTTTAAAAGAACTTGAAAACTAAAATTTCCTTCCAACCATCCTTTTAAGTTGAGTTATTTTAATTTTAATTCGTTTCATGTATCATCCCATTATTTCCTAATTGAAAAAGTTAACAATCGAACTTTACATTTAAAAAAATGTTGGCATTGAACTCTTTTTAAATTGCATTGTATCATGTCACAATAAATTTGTGATATTTCATGTGTTTGGATTGATTTTTCTTGTAAAACTTGGTGAAATTCCCGGTAAAAAAATAAATTCACTGTCATTTCCCGGTTTTTCTTGGTCTCAAAAAATTCCCGGTCATTTCCCAGTTTCCCGGTCCAGGGGGAGAATGATTTTGTAGATCGCAATTAGTTAAGAGCTAAGGAAACAAGCAGTCTTCTAAACTTTAGGAGGCGATACATATAGCGAACACACTCTGTATTTGCAGCAGGGGAAACCCGTTGAGTTACGATGCAATAGAATTTAATTACAAGTCAAAGCAACCACCGACGCACTACAGCAAGAACCTCGCGGAACTGAAGAGAACTAAATTAATATTCCTGTTGGGCAGAAGACATCCGTAATTCAATGAAACATCCGAACGATTTGCGTACATTGTTTTCCTTTAAATAATTTGTCAGCCTGAGACCCTCAGAGATAAGTTAATAGAGCGCCATTTGAGAGAAAAATTCAACAAAGAAAAAACCTCTCGAGATTCTACTTTAATTAAATTTATGATGGTGAACCTTTACTGCTCGCTGATTCTTATGACATGTAATGAATTCTGGATTAAATTGAAGGGGCGAATTTTCCTTTCAGCAGCATATAACGTCGCATTCTCCATATTTTTATAAAAGGATTTGAATCTCCATAGAACTTTTAGAACATTTCAGCGGTTATAAGATTGAAAAGGAGAATTTTATGCAAATGCCTGAAGGAATTTCAACTAATTAATTTTACACTAACTTTATGTCAAACAACTCAATGACAACTGAAAATTCTTGAAAGCGATCCCAAGATGAGAAAGACACGAATTATCATATTGCATACACAGCTATATTTCAAATTTGCATTTGCCTCAGGCCGAACATCAAACCTAATACAACTCGTCATTTTTAAGTGCGTAAGAAACTTGTTTTCTGCAGGTACAATAATTTCTGCATCGAGTTTTTCCAAAATATGCTAGATCTACAATAGCAATACTCAGATTGAGGATGGCCACTCGAATTTCAAAAAACAAACAAACAAAAATTATTTAAATAAATTATATTAAATTAAATAAACGTCTTAGGTCGAAAATAGTTGATTTTTAACCAAGCAATTACATTTTCAATCAAATAGTAGACATTTGAATCAAAAGAGATGAATTCTAAACCAAAAATAGAATAGTAGACTGACGTTATTTCAAAATATAAATGGTGACGTTCTGCAAGAAAAGAGTTCAACTATCAAAGGGAATCCATCATTAAAACACATTTTTTTTCGAAGAGCGAAAGGAAAAAAAATTCTAAAAAATTCCCGATTTGAACAAAAAATGCCGGCTTTAAAATTCTAGACTAATTCTCGACTTTCCCTGTCATTAGCCATCTTTAAATTGATCAAGGAAAGTTCGAAAACTTTAATTAGTATTAGAAATTTTCCATTTTACATCATTTTGAACTATCCAAATAGCCACTAAATACCATGCGACGTTGAACAAATTCACCCCGTCCTGTTTTTTTTGGTCCTCCCCCCCCCCCCCTTCTACTGCGATGAAACAATGCGTCATTGCGGTAATACAACCGCACCTAGCAGACACTGTTTTTACTCACTTTGAGGTTTACTCCTTCAGAGATTTTTGTTTTATTATGATGGTTTCCTAAAAAATAGTGCTCTACATGAAAAATTCCATTCTAGCTGTTATACTATGTAGCATAATATAAAAGCACTTGATTAAATGGCTATAAAAAATCCAATCCATTCTTCCCAGTAAAAAGTTTGTATGCAATTTATCCAGACCGTCATACCTTTGATAGAATATTAATTTGTTTTGAGTAAATATCAAACACGGGAGATTTAATCTTGCAATTTACTTCTAAAAGTAAATAGAAATAAATTTAATATAAATACTCAAGATACATAAACTGGAGAAATTTAACAAATAACTTTACCTTTAAAATGAAAATTGTGCATGGAAATCTCTCAGGCTTATACCCTTGCTTTGACATCAAATAATGACCTAAATCCAGTCTAGAAACAAAATTCGTGCCTCAGCAGCAAAGTTGAAAACTGAACTTTCGATGGATTTACCGCTGACTACGTTAGACAAAGAGGCACTTTTGCCTTCAGAATTTGCGAGATTCATATACAAGCTTGAAGACATACAAGTTCGAGGGCTGCAAAGAACTTTATTCACTGATGAAATAGCCGCCTCGGGATGATGTAGAGTTCATCTCTTCTCCTTTCTCATTAAGTCCTCTACTAAATAAGTTATTTCCGTTACTGCTTTATAAAATGAGTGCAAATTTAAATCTTTCGTGTATGAAACACGAAGAGTACCGATAAACTAGGAAGATTTCATTATTCCTTTCCAATATGAAAGTTCTCTTAAAATAATAAATGCAGGGTGGTCGCAAAACTTCATTTTCAAAATTCACCAACTGTTCCCTGATTTTAGCCTGACATCTTTTTTATTTTTTCTGACAATTAAGATTCAAGGATAAGAATTTTATTCACGTAATATTTTGAAAATGGAATCTTTTATAAACAGAATAAAATAATTTCAAACTGGAATTTTTTTTTTTTGAATTTATTTATTTACTTCAAGCAAAAAAGGTTACTTTAAGACCGTCCAACACGAATTTTCAATTAAAAACAATTGAATTTTCGCTAAAAAAGATAAATTTTTAACAAAACAGTTAATTTTTGAACAAATAATTTTTAATCAAAAATAACAAATTGTTGTCTAAATAGTCGAATGTTCAACCAAACGGTGGAATTTTCATCCAAAAACTGGAATTTTCAACCAACCAAGATGAATTTTCAAACAAAAAAGACTAAACTTCAATCGAAGAAAGTTGAATTTTTAACGCAAAATGTTGAATTTTCAACAAAAAGATAAAGTCTTAAAAAACACATTAGTTGATATTTAAACAACAACAAGAACTACGAACTTCATACAAAAAAGTTGAATTTTTCAATCTAGAACATGAATTCTCAATAAAAAAGAAGGAATTTTCAACCAAGAAGAATAATTTTCTACAAAAAAGATGAATTTTTAACAAAATACATGAATTTTCAAACAAATAGTTGCATTTTCAACCTAGAAAGATAAATTTTTAACCAAAAATGGAAATTTAAGTTTTCAGTTAAAAAAAAAAGTTTTCAACAAAAAACTAATTTTAAAGGAAATAGTCAAATTTTCAACTAAAGAGATGATTTTTTAACAAAGTAGTTCCCAGTTTAACCAAAATTACCAATTTTCATCAAAGCAGTTGAATTTTCAATCCGCAAATATAAATTTTCTCCTAAAAAGAAATGAATTTATAACAAAGTAGTTTAACTTCCAACCCAATAGTTGAAGTTTACAACCAAAAAGGTGAATCTTCATCAAATCAAGATTTTTCACTCAAGAAAGTAAAAAAAGTATATTCAAATTGTTGAACTTTCAAGCTAAAAAAATAATTTTCTGCAAAACAGATTAATTTTCAACCCGAAAAAATGAATTTTCAACAAGAAAGGTAATTTTCAACCAAAGAGATGAAACCTCAATAAGAAAAATAAATTTTTAACAAAATGGTTCAAAATTTACCCAAGTAGTTTATGTAAGTTTCAATTAGAAAAAATCGATTTTCAAAGAAAAGTGGTAAGTTACAATAGCAGTTTAAAAAACTAATAAAAAAAAAAAAAAAAGAGATGAATTTTGAACTAAAACTTCAACCAAAAAAAGATAAATTCGCAAGGAATAATGTGATAGTAGATATTTCAACAAAAAAGATTTTAATTTTATAGAATAAATAGTTGAAACAAATAAGAAGGATTCCCAAACTAAATAATTAAATCTTAAACGAAATATGATTAATTTTCAACCAACAGTTACATTTTTAACCCAAAAGCATTAAATTTCTACCAAAAGAGATGAATTTTTAAACTGAAAAGACAAATTTAAAAGAAAAATTGTTGAATGTTCAACCCACAATAAGAAATTTTCAAATAAACGGTTAAATTTTCAACTAAAAAGGATGAATTTGTAACAAAATTGTTGAATTTGTAACCAAATAACAACTTAATTAAAAAATTTTTTTAAACTTTCCCCTTACCAATTTTTGATTTTCCCTGACCTACGGCCATTCTGTAATCGTACCTTACAATAATAAAAGACAGAAGTCAAATTCGAAAGATTAAAGAGGGATGATAAAGTAGCATTTGTATCGAAGGAAATATTGCTTTAGGATCAGTGCGGAAATTGGAAGTGGTGCCAAAAAGACAATTGCAGAGAATAGTGGAGCTTGAAGAAAAAGGAAGTGACAGAAGTTTTTCTACGGAGGAAGGCTCAGTGGTTAAAGAGTGAAACGGTAAGACGGACAAGCTATTCTCACCTTTAAGCGTGATTGCGGTCTCTCAGCGACAGATAAGACTAGCTCACAGGCCTCACGTATTTTTCTCAACTTTGTGTCTTGTGAGTAACAAAAGGAAAGAAAAAAAACGAAAAAAGAAACAGAGCTGCGGGTGTGTGAAAATAAGGGCAAAAAGGCAGTCTTCAGAGCCAAGATCGATTTATGCTAACGTCCAGCTTCCATGTCACAAGTATTCTGCGCCAGGACCCAATTAAATAACATCACATACTTATTGACTTTTCACCCTGCTGCATAATGAAACAAAGTCCCGAATTAATTTCTATTTAGGGAAAAAGAAATTCTCGGTAACCCAACAACGTTCATAAATAATTCACCCCAGAAATTGTATTGTTTTTAAATATTAGTAAATAAAAATAAAAATAAAATGAAATCTTTATTTTGGAAAAGGAAACTTAATTTTTGTGAGAAATATTTAAAATTCAGAGAACAAATAGAGGCCAGTCCGATATTGAGAGGCCTGTTTCATATCATATTTCGTGGCATGTATAATCCTCATAGATAGAAAAATATTTTTCAACTATGTTAGTATTTGAATATTGTGAAAACGGGCTTGACGATGACCGACGAGAGAAATGTCACATGATTTGTTGTAGTAGAAAAGGAGTTGAAATGAAAGGATCAAAAGCTCGAGGATATTCAAAATTTAAACATGAACCGCTGCTGAAGCGAGGCTTAAAACTTTTAAGCCTCAGAGGATGAAGTAGCCTCTATATTCGGTTTTAATTTTCCAGTTTTGAAGGATTGCAAATAGGACCACGTTAATAATTTATGAGCATTCAAATTTAAAAGAGATTCAAATGTCATCTAGTCGGAAAATGCCAAATTTTAAATGCAGATTCCTGATATCCATCTGCACGAGTTTTATTTTTAACTGAAACAAATTCATTTTTTTTTAGATTTTTTAGCAATGCTGATAATAAAACATCCCTGATAACTATTTTAGACTTCAGTGAAAAACAAGACTTACAAAACGAAATAAATCCCTTTCTTTGTCCTGCGCATTATATAATTTCCCAAACACTTTCCACTTTCGAAATATAAACGCAGGGATCACAGTGGTTCAACAGTTCATTTGAAGGGAAAGTAAGGGACCTTTTCTACGAAAAAATGGAGAAATCTTATTCCTTCAAAAATACCACCGTAATGAAAACAAAAGAATAAATGCAACACTTTTATAAGAAACCACACCCAAGATATAGGGCAACAAAACTACAACATTGAACATAATGCATTAGAAAACCCAATTGAAAAAGTCAGTGTGACTGAGGTCAGAGATATAATTAAGAACTTGAAAAACGGTAAGGCTGCTGGTATAGACAGTATTAGCGCTGAAATGCTTAAATACGGTGGCGAGTACATACCTCACAGGTTGTGCGAATTGATAAATTTATGTTTCGAGACAGGAGAAGTCCCAGACGATTGGAGAAAGGCGATTATTGTACCAATATATAAAAAGGGAGATAAAAGCAACTGCAGTAATTACAGAGGTATCAGTCTACTAAGTACCGTAAGTAAAATATACTCAAAAATACTTATTCGTAGGGTAATGGAAATTACAGAAGAGAAGATATGGGAAGTCCAAAGTGGATTTATGCCAGGAAGATCATGTACAGATCAGATATTTAGCCTAAGACAGATCACAGAAAAAAGCTTGAGAGTAGGAAAGAAAGTTTTCTGTGCATTTATTGACCTAGAAAAAGCTTTCGACACGGTAAATAGAAGTAAACTTTGGGAAGTCCTTAAAGAGTATGGAGTGAATGGAGGGCTCCTACAAGCAATAAAAACAATATATACGGGTAGTAAAGCAAGTGTAAGGGTAAATGGGAAACTGAGTGACTGGTTCGATATTATGCAAGGCGTGAAACAAGGATGCGTTATGTCCTCGTGGCTATTTATCATATTCATGGATAAGTGTCTAAGAACTGCCCTCTTCGACGAAAAAGGTATAGATCTCGAAACCGTCAAAGTACGTGGGTTGGCTTTCGCAGATGACAAGATTGTTATGGCAGAATCAGTCGAAAACTTGCAAAGAATGTTGAATAAACTTAACACAAGCATGAAGAACATGGACCTCAAAATTAACGTGAATAAAACGAAAGTCATGGTTTTTGAGGGAAAAAGTGAGAAAACAATATGCAACATTGTCCTAAATGATGTGAGATTAGAACAAGTTGACAAGTACGTATATCTAGGTAGTCTATTCACTAGCGACGGAAAAATAGATGGGGAATTAGATAGGCGCATAAATAAGGGTAAGCAGGTTATCGGTAGAGCAGGGTCCATCCTCACAAATAAAAACATATCAAAAAAAGCTAAAATGGCCATACATAATTCCATATTCGTACCAACTGTGCTATACGGTAGCGATACATGGACCTGTCAAGAAAAGGACAGGAGTAAAATCAACGCGATCGGCATGAAACCTCTGCGCATAATATGCGGAAAAACACTGATGGATAAAGTCCGAAACGAGATAATCCTCAAAGAATGTGGTATAGGAGACACGCTAGTTGACATATGGGAAAGAAATCAGTTAAGATGGTTCGGACATCTTGAAAGAATGAAAGATGAACGACTGACGAAGCAAGTATATAAAGGTAAAGTAAATGGCAGAATGCCCAGAGGTAGACCGCCGAAAGAATGGTTAGAATCTGTAAATGAGACATTAATCCGAAGAGACATACGAAGTCATAGGAACAGAAGAGCTTGCATGAAGAAATGCATGGACGTAAAGGAAGCTAGAGTAGTATGCCAGGACAGAAATGTGTGGCGACAAATAGTTTATAAACAGAGTGACAATAGAGTGAATGATGCCTGAAACAAAGACCTTGGATACTAATGGGCCCAAGTGGGGAACCATACATAACAATTTTGTGAGGCTCCTCACTTGGGGTGATCGCTAGAGAGATTGATCAGCAACCTGGGTCGGAGCAGTGTTGCGGAGTGAACGTGTTATTTGAATAAATAACACGAAAACTCCAGATCAATCTAAAATATCTATACCATAATACATATACCTATATAACTATCTACCTTATACCATATAACGACCTACTTTACACCTATATACCTATCCCACTACCTTCCAACCGAGTAAGTCACGCCTACCCCGAAAGGGAAATGGCTGAATGGTATAATAAAAATAATAATAACACATTTTATAAACTTAGTAAACAAACCGTTGCATTTTTCGTTAAAAAATACAACTTTTTGACGAAAAACAGTAACAAAGATTTTTCATGATTTTTGTTTTCAAATACTAATTTTTCGTGTAAAACTTTAACGTAAAGTGAAATTGTTCACAAACTATGAACCTTTCAATTCTAATCATTTTTGTTTTATCTTTGTATTCTAATATTTTTTCATAAAAAATACCTATTTTCGTTGAAAAATGCTAACATGACCTAAAATTAAAAAAAACTGTGTATCTTGATGATTGATTTTTGATCGGAAATAGAGTAACTGTGATCCCCGTTAAGGGTACATAATCGTTACAGATATTCCGAACAAATGTTTACCATCCTTCTATGCACTTTCGGCTTATACTCAGTGCACTTACGCCACGGAGGGTGCATTTTCCTATGCACCAATCCGTGTCGAGTGGTATAAACAGTTTCGACTTGGCAAGCCTCGAGGGAGGCAACGTGTAGATACTTTCGAATATCGAGTGAAAACCTTAAAACGATAGAACAAACCTGATTCTATTGAGTTGGACCATAGTCAGCGAATCTCGAGACTTCAAGTCAAAGATCGAGAGAGACAGATATAGATAGGTATGTGGGAACAAAGGAATGATGAAGATGAAGAGAGACAGGATTGTGACGAGAAGGGAAGAACCGAGGGGTGTGAAAGAAATTGAGGGTATGTGAAAGAGAAGAACGCTATAGGTATGATGAAAAAAAGTATTGGAGAGATGAGAAGATATTTCCAGGTCGAAGCCAAGATATCACGATATCAGGCGTATTACTTTCTGCCTTCGGATTATGTCGAGCCAGGAGTTCTTGCGTCAAGATTCTTGACTCTAAAACGAGGAACTGGAATCATCCAAGTAGTGTTGCAAATTCTATTTGTGGAAGGAAACTAGAAACGAGATCATCTCGATAATCGTAGCTTGATTTCTTATCTCATTTCTTTCTCTAGAATGTAAACCGTTCCTAAAACTATTCATCTTGTCTTTCAAAATTTCGCAATTAAACTTTAAACTTGGTTCTGAGATAATTAGATTTTCTCACCAAGTCCTTCAAGATAGTTAAGTGTAGACAGTTTCAGAAACTCACCTGAAACAAACAAAACAACAATTCATCAGAATTTTATTTAACACTTCTTTATAATTATATTTTTCTTTAAAGTAAAGACCAAAGTCTTTTTACAAATGAGAGAAAAGTCTTGTGTCAGAGACTGTTCTTTTCTTAAGCCGTTTCCAAGATTTACGGTAGCATTCTAGTTTGTTAGTAAAAAAATTTATCGCTGCGCCAAGTACTGTTCGTGCGAACATTCACCACAAGTTGGGAAAGCAGTTTCTTTTGTTAAAGTGTAAGAACTGGAATAATCGAAATTTTTCTCTCATTCTGGTAAATGCCAGGATTCAGTGAAACATTATCATTTTAATGCCTAGCTAACGTTCCATAATTCAAGGTGTCAGAGAGTTGGCGTTAATTCCCGAAGCCAGGATATTCGCTTGAGCCTCTACCTCTACCCCTCTACCCTTACCCAAGCATACGAAACAATTATAGTAGAATTAAGTTGCCTTTATGAAACAAGGATTTAAATTATGAGGCATAAACTTAGAAAAACAAATTATTTTAGGGAAATTGAATGAAGAAAGAATTACCCCTAACGACAATTTGGAGGCTTTAGAATTTCATAAACATTTTGAGTGCCTTGGAATTTTGCAAGTTATGCAATGTCAGTTATTTCATCTTACTAAATTCATTATTGTTATTTATAATGAGTGATAAGTACAATCAAAATTACTATGATAAAATTATAAAAATTGGTGGCGACTTGTTTTTTTTTTGGGAAATGATACACTATTGAGCAATCTTACCACCCAGAAACTATGTCAAGGACATTTGTAATTAACTTTGTACCGTATCATCACCACTCAGCTTTTCCACAAATTAGTTAAACTCCACCCTATAAGTACTCTAATTCTAAATTAAAATACTAGGCTTGATGAAACTCATCACTTTGCTCGCATTCAATTTATCCTCGATTATTTGAACAGAAATATGAACTTGAATAAGCCTATTCCAACATTTCGGATTTTCAATTTCTTTTGAGATTCAACAGGGTGTATGATGGTAGTAATCAATAACAAGTTGAGTGCTATCACTCCTAGTTTAGGTATGTTAACCTGAAACAACACGATCGATATAGATATGTGACGTATATCATAATGTAGGGCTAATTCAGGCCCCTATTGCGCAATTTTCCCGAAAAGAATGGTGTTTGGGCTGGCTTAGCGTTACGTTCACACAAAAATGCTATAAAACGTACTTAAAATTAATTTAACAAATTTATTTTCTTCCCTATGTTAAGGCTCACTTAGGACTCTCTAGATATGATAATTAAAGTATAAAAACAATTGTTTAGACAAATTTACCATATATTAATTTTACCAATTTTTCCTTTACATAATTTGAGGCTCATTCAGGGCTCCTCAAATATTGTGAACCGCAAGTAGTACGATTTTTTCTTTTTTGTTGTTATATATAGAGCTGTGCTAGCTTAATGTTACAAAGAGTACGTGAACAAAATCAGCGATATTTCAGAAGACCTAAATGAGTCTGAAATTATGTTAAGGAGATAAATGTGTAAAATTAATATTTTGTAAGTTTGTGTGAACAATAATTGTTCAAACAATTTGCAGAAAAAACTTTAATGGCCATATTTCGAGAGCCCTAAATGAAGTATAAATTATGTGAGGAGAAAGAATGGGTTTTACGATTTTGTTCACGTACTTTTTATAACTTTAAGCTGGCACGACAATATATATTACAAAAAAAAAGGAGAAGTAAAGTCGGACGACTTCCGGTCCACGATATTTGAGGAGCCAAAAATGAGCCTGAAATGATGCTAAGGAAATAAATTCGTAAAATTACGATTTGGTAAATTTGTTAAAACCACTTTTTAAAAACTTTAATGGCCATATTTCGAAGTCCTTAAATGAGACTGAAAATATGTTGAGAAAATAAATATGTGTAACTAATTTTTCGTACGTTTTATAGCATTGTTGTAATAGCTTAACGTAACGCTAGCGAAAACACCACTTTCTTACCCAAAAAAGAGCCGAAATTATAATGTAGGTCACATCTCTATAGCTCGATAGTGCTGTGCCAGCTTAACATACCCTAGGGTTGGCCATACTGCGATGTACCATCATAGTCTTTTCACAGAGAATAGACCTTCGATAGAAAAAAAGGACCAATAGCAGATTCAGAGAGTTAAGGAGCTTAGAGTCAGCTTTCGGAACGATAAAAGACCTTTAACTTCAGAAATTAATGAACTTACGATTTTTGTCGGGGATATTTTAAAAATTAGGTCAAGTTACCTATTTTCTGACAGGACGGGTTTTAAATGTAGAATTCTATTATCTACATTTACCGACGATCAACATTTTCATGAGTTTGTCATCATGCTAAATTTTACAATTCTCTTTCTGGATGAATATGAGAAAAGTAATTCCTATAATATTAAATAAGCAGATGCAATTTATCGATTATCCTTACAGATGTCGGTAAGCGTCAGTAAATTAAATCTGAATTTAAAAGCGCCTCTTTCACAGTCTAAAATATTAGAAAAATGGTAAAGTTTAAAGTTTATAAATAAATCAGAAAAAACATATCATTTTTCAAGGATCAAATTTCGAGAAAAATCTAGTAGAAGGGTGTGGGTGGAAATGAAATTCAATACAGTCACTTGTATGGGTCGTGAACAGACATGTGTAAATCGAATGAAGTCCCGGCCGATAATGGACTCGGACACGCCTTCGGCAGTATAGAAGGTACTTCAATGGATTTTCTGCGTTTCCTCGGACAAAGTGGGCAAATAGAATCGGCACTTTAAAAAGATTTTGGTCGACAAATGTATCAAATTCAAGTTCTCCAAACTCAAGATATAAATTCAAATACAGAAACAGGCGCAAAATTAAGATCCAATAAAATTAACATGGACTGAATTTAATTGAAATTGGGTCAGACCTAGAAATGGATTGATTACTACTGGCTTCAACTTTTAATCAAGTTTAGTTTGAGCTGATTGGATAAATCAGCACAATAAAAAAGAACTATTCGTAAATTATACAGTTGTACATTCTTTAGTCTCTTCGTGCCCAAAGTATCATTTTGTCAAAAACTGTTGAAGCCGTTTTAGTGTTTACTTGTAGAATATGCTTCATTCGCAAAAGCGTTAATCTAAAGAATGTAACTCCAGGTTAAGTTCTGTTCCTAGGAGTTCGCAAGACATATTATAGACAATCGGAAAATCTATCGCGAGGTCCTTTCAGAATTTTTTAGAATTCTTCCTGATTTCCTTGAGTATTTCGACGGCATAAAAGGATTCATCGGGCACTTCTCCAGAAACGATTACTCACGCTTCAAAGTCACGCAAATGAAAATTTATTTACGGCCAATAGATTTTATATCGGATGAAGTCGGAACATTTTGAATTATTTGTTGGACGAAGTCTGGGGATTCAAAAGACCAATGGCTTTTCGAATGATACACCCCTCCCGAAAGGGCGAACAAATCTTTATTACAGTAAGAAAAAAGTTCCCCTCTGCCAAAGATTGCTTCTCTATAAGATTAAAATTAACGATAACTTACATTTATTATTTACAAAAACGATCCCAAGTAAGGGTCCGTCCATAATTACGTTACCCTTTAACACTTTTTAAAAGAATTATTCTTCTTTTCCCCAGTTTTGAAGACACTTTCCCTTTTTCACGTTTTTTCGCTTAGATGCGAACCGAATTCATAGAACCCATCAAGAAAATCCAACTATTTTCAGTCAAAAGTTCATTTGATTTGGCTGAAGATTCATCTGTTTTCTTGTCAATTTAACTGTTTTGTTGAAAAATTGTTTCATTTTTGGTCGAAAATTGATATTTTTAAATTAAAAATGCAACTATTTGGTTGAAAATTCGTGTTTTTTTGATGGTTGATAATTAATTTTGTTAAGTCTCAATGTAACTATTCTGTTTTTGCTCTTTTGGTTGAGGATTCAACTATCTTGTTAAAAATTCATCTTTTTTGGTTGAATTCAACTGTTTTTTGTTTAAAATCTCTTTTGTTGGAAATATAAACTATTACATGTTTTGTTAAGAATTTATCTTTTTTCGTTGAAAAATCAATTACTCATAGCTTAAAGTTGAACTGAATTGTGAAAAATTAAACTATTTGGCTTTAAATTAACTTGTTTCTTGAACATTCAGGGCTCGGAACTGCTCATGTTTAAAAAAATAGTAAAATAGTAACCATAATTCTCTCAAAAAAGTAACCGAAAAGTTACTATAATGTGGCAAAAAAGTAACCAAGAAGAAAGATTTCTTACCTAAAACGAAAAAGTTTCCACCAAAATTATGAATCTTCAACAAAAAATGCATGTTTAAGAAAGTAGTTCAACTTTTAACAAAATTGTTGAATTTTTCTGACTAAAAAAGATGAATTGTCAACGAAAGATTTAATAGTTGATATAATCAAAAAATATTTTAATTTAATATAAAAAACAGTAGAATTATTTAGAAAAATACGATTTTTCAACACAATAGGTTATTTTTCAAACAAATTGTTGAGTTTTTAAGCCAAAAAGACCAATTTTTACCAAACAGTTGAACTCTCAAGCAGTAAATATGGATTTTTGACAAAAAAGTTATCTGCCAACCAAGTAGATGAATTTTCTACGAAAAAAGGAGAATCTTCAGCCGAAAAAGACGAATTTTCCACAAAATAAGTACATTTCTAACCATAAAGATGAATTTTCAAATAAAATCATGTATTTTGAGACAAAAGGGTGACATTCAATCCAGAACATTAATTTTCTACTAAAAAATACGAATTTTCAATAAAAAATAGAGTTTAAAAAAAAAGTTCAACTTTTAACAAGCAAAGAAGATAAATTCTCATCGAAAAATATCATAAATTAATCGATATTTCAACAAAAAAGATTTAAATTTTAAATTAAAAACAGCAATTTTATCTAAATTACAATTTTCATCAGGACTCATGATAATTTAATTATTTGCCCTTTTTATGCATTTAACATAGTAATAATTATTATTCCATTGTTACTCTCCAGTTTTCCCGGCTCCAAAGTGTCAAATTTACTGAAAAATTTTAGTTTCTATATTTTTCACAAGTTTTGAACTAATACGATTAATAAATAAATTTATTTCGTTATTTCGAAAAAAAATGTAACCAAAAGTAACCTTTTCATAAAATAAGTAACTTTTTAGTAACGGAGGATCAAAAAAGTAACTAAGTTACTAAAAAGTAACCCGTTCCGAGCCCTGTGAATATCAAATGTTTTGCAGAAAATTCGTCTTTTTGGCATGAAAAACCATTAATCTGGTAAGAAATTGAACTATTTGGTTGAAAATGTAACTCTTAGGTAGAATATTAACTTTTTTGTTAAAAAATCATACTTTCTGATTGAAAATTCAACTGTCTTGTAGTTCGAAAATTCATCTTTTTGGTGGAAAATACATCTCTTTGTTTGAAAGTTTATTTATTTGGTTAAAAATTCATCCTTTTTTGGCTGAAAATTCAACTAGTTGGCTGGAAGTTGAACTACTTTGTTAACAATTAATTTTGTTTGGAAATTCACATCTTTGATTGGAAATTAAAATATTTTATTGTATATTCGTTTTTTTGTTGAAAATTAATCAACTATTGTGCATTTTTGTAATCTAAAAACTCAACTTTTCCATTTTTGGTTGCAAATATGTCTTTTATGAGTTCAAAATTTATCTGTTTGAGGATTCAACTAATTTCTTAAAACTTCGTCTTTTTTCGATGAATTCAACTGGTTAAAAATTTATTCTTTTTCGTTAAAAAGTAATATTTTTGAACTGAAAATGTAACTATTCAATTTTTTGTTGGAAAAAAATCTTCATCCGTAGAAAATGTAACTGTTTGGTAGAAAATTCATGTGTTTCGTTAAGAAATCGTTCTTTTGGATTGAAAATTCATCTATCTTGGTTTAAAAGCAACTATTTTGTTAAAAATTCAATACATTTCTATCTGAAATCTTAGGAATTTGAAGCGTTTTAATATTTAATTCAATACGGTATCTACATTAATTTTATTTTAAAAAATTTACACCTCTGAATCACCCTTTTTTGTAAAAAATCACCCTATTTGTCCTGTTTTTTTTAGCAGTGACGTCTGATATTTTAATATTTTTAATTATTCTTGATTCATCAGAGAGAAGTTTGTAGTTCACCACGTGTTCACATTGGCATATCAGCAACTGAACTCACTAGAAACGCGAAAAAACGCACAATAATTGTGAAATCAACGAGGGAGGGAGGGGGGGGGGGCAACTAGCAACATAATTGGTAACCTAGTTCATGAACAACCCCTAAGCCATTAGGTAATAAACTAAATTCCTTCAAGAATTTTTATTTCCCCCAAGGAAAAAAGGCTTGTAATTATTTATTTCGTCTGGAGAATAAAGATGAAAAATAAATGCGAGAATATTGTCGAGGTGGAATCCATTTTCGAGAAAATAATGGAGGTGCTGGGCAGTCGTTTGCGAGAGAGTGATAAGGAATCGCGAGGGATTCAAAGCGTACCTTCGTCGCCAGAAGTCGAGGAGTCCTCGGGCTCTGGGGAAGACCCCGGAGACTCCCATCCGTATCTTCGATCCTGTTTTCCGCCATCGAAAGTTCCTCCATTATCTTCGGAACGTCCTTCTTTGTCTGGGGACGTGGATCTTCTATGGTCCCTAGATTCACCTGACGTGGAGTAAGGGGATCTTCTGCCGTCGAGACTTGGCGATCTTCTGCTGAAGTCCGTTGGCATTGCTGGTCGTTTTCTACAAAACACGTTCCTTGTACGTTTACGCTAGATTCAAAGCCTCTGGAGAGCAATTGATACCACGAGAAGAATTAAAAGTTTCCTTCAGTTCGAAGCTCGATTGGAGGTTTCGATTTGGAGTTTTATTAAATTAATTAACCGGAAACAATTTCAACAAAAACTAAAGAGAATACTTTCTGAATATGAATTAGTAGAAAACTATACTAATGGAAATGAAAACAAATTAATTTACCAATTGCTTTTGTAAACATTTCTAGAAATGATTAGCAGTTTTCTCTTCGGACATTTGGTAACCAAATGGTATCTAAATAAATTAGCAGAATTGTCTTCTAATAACACTGATTTAGATAAGATACACATTTTTTTTAAGATTTAAAGTTTTTGATGTTTACACTAGAAAAAAGTTAAATTTTGTACCAATTTTATTCACTTTTATTTATTTATGGACAATAAATTTACTTGATAAATAAATTAATTTAAATTTATTTAAATTTTATACAATGAGATTATTAAAGAAAAGTTTCAAAGCCACCTAAAATGCATGGAAAAGAATTTAGTATTGAATCAAGAAAACATTGTACTGAATACGGATGATATAATATTTTCTTGATTCAAGAAAATTTGTCTTGCCTTAAGAAAACGTATTTGAATGAAGAAACATAATTTTCTATTTTCAAGTAAATTTTCTTGATACATGCTAATTTGTGTTTCTTTTTATTTTGTAATTTGTACAAGAAATCGTCTGAAATGTTGAAACTGTACTAAACTATGCTTTGATATAAATAAATAAAGTACGTTATATAGACATTTGTAGAAAGAATCTACTAATCAAAGAAAATGTGTAAAATGACCTAGAATATATTGGTGGATTAAGACCACAATCTTTAGTTCTCTAAATGACAAATAATAATCGCAATATCCGCAATATGGCTTTAAAGCAGGATGGCCACAAAACTTCATTTTCAAAATTTTCTGACTTTTACCTGAAAAATTGGTTTCTTTTCCCTGACCACTAATATTTAAAGACCAAAATACTAATCTTCTAACATTTGTTAATATAGAATCTTTTATACATGAAATAAAACAATTTTTTATTTATATTTATAAAGATTCTTTTTCAAAATTTTAGGACGTTTACAGGTTTTCCAAGTTTTTCAGATTATATAGCAACCCTGCTAATGCGCATTAATAATTGAATAATACTCTTTTAAATTTAAAATTATTCGATTGATACGAAAAAATGCATTGAATTCAGTTAGTTTCAAATAAGACTAGAAAAATTCAAGGGAATTCAAAAGCATTAATTAAAAAAATGCAATAGCATTTCAATGAATTTAATAGAATTCAGGAAACATTTTTAACAATTCAGGGCGAATTCCAAAAAATTTGAATGATTTGCGAAAAATACTTGAAACAGCTTCTCAAATTTTTGAAAGCCTACGAAATTCCTTACTTGTTGAGAATAAACTCTTATAAATCCATCAAAATATTATAAAATCCCGCGAAATTCTATAACATTTGACGGTATTTTCTGAAATGCTGTCAAATTTATCAGAATAACCTTGAAATAATTGGTCATTTCTTGAAAAGGTTTAAATCTCTTGCATCTTTGGAAGCCTTGGAATCCTTTGAAATACTCTAAAATATTTCAAATTCTTTAAAATCTTTTAAAATCCCTTGAAACTCTTTAAAGCACTTGCAATTTTTAAAACCACTCTAAAATCTTTAAGATATTTAAAAATCCCTTTAAATGATTGGAATGTATTAAAAATTTCTTTGAATCTTTTAAGATACCCTGCAATATTTCGAAATAATTGAACAAAATTCAGAAACAGGTACAAGCCTGAATTCAATCGTTTCAGTTTAAGTCAATAGAATTTCGTTCCCTGATTTTTTCAAAATTCCTGACATTTCCCTTATGTCCATGATTTCCCCGGCCTGCGGCCAGCCTGCTTCGAATTTGGCGCGTAAACGTACTCCCTAAAATCGACGGAGGAGGATGATCTCCGGGTGGTGAAGTCCCGGATCTCAGTGGATCGTCTGCAGGATGTTCCGGCGTCCTTGACCTCGACGATGGAGTCACGGACATTTGCCAATTCAGTGTTGGCAGTAGGCTTTGCTTCCTTGGCTGGTGATTGAGGCGGAGACGTTGGTGGCGATGGTGAGGGACTTCCGGTTCGACCAGAACTGTAGCAGACAGCTGCCTTCCGGAGAGTCTCCCTGCACAGTTCGGAGAACATGCTTCTTCCCCCATTGCCCTTTCCGGACCGGCCCTTCTTCCGCCGTTCACTTTCGTCCACCAACTGATCACCCACCGATCATCTTGTTCTTTATCAGCTTCTATCACATTTTTTCTAAATCACATCATTTCTTAACCTCAAGATAAGATCCCCTATCCTTTTCTTCTCTTTTGATCCAAAGCTACTTTTAAGTATCAAATTTGCGCTTTGGATTTTATCAAAGGACACTTATCTCGCTCGTCTTTGGCACCAAAGCTTCCCTTTAATCACGATTCTATCCACAAATCACAATATTGTTAGAATTTTTAAAACTGCTATACCGAGCTTACAAAAGTCGGGTTGATTGAATAGAATACAAACAAAATTAAGAGCAGAAGAAGTTGATGATAAATAAAATATAGCTCTGATCTGGTCATTTTGTAAACCTTTAAAAACTTCTCCCTTGGGAATCCCTCTCATATGAAAATGTTTTGAATATTTCGAGTGCTACAATGTGCAGCTAAATTAGTAAACTCCAAATTTGCTTACAAAGCTAGTTAGGGATCTGATAGCTACCACTGAAATATTGCAGCGACAGATTTATCGGTTAATTAACAACCCAAACTTAAGAAAAAGAAGGCACCACCGGTTGCAATAAAAACGTGTGGCTCGCTGCCAACTGTTTGAACTTTTACTTCTTTTATGATTGGGGGTATGTTCACTTTACACCAGTCAAATCATCATCCAGTTCTTATAATATTAAACTTTCTTACTTATAATGGAGTAATAAATAAACTTCTTAGTTAAAATCTTCTAAGTTTATCACCTATTTAACTTCATTCACGGAATATTCAAAACGATTGTCATGAACGTATAATACTTTCGTCGATACGATATTATGTCGCTCTAAGCCCGATTGGAGATAATAATAAAATGTTATATGCTATCATTTTCGTTTCGAATGAATGAGAATCGGTCAGTGAAGCATCGAAACAATTCGCTTTATCATTATAGAAAATATATTCAGAATCTAATTCGAGTAAGCGAAACTTGCTTAATTTGGCATTGATGCATGTAATAAAATGAATAAGAACAAGATAAAGTAGGAAAAAATATATTTTGTGTTAGAAGAAAAAAAATCCCGATCCTTAACAAAATTCCCGGGTTTTTCCAGTCCGCTAGAAACCCTGCAAATATATAGGGGAGAGAAGGGTAAGTTTTGCGCACCCTTATTTACAAAAAATTATAATATGTAATTGGTAAAAATTTCACAATTAGTCGATTTTTCAAAACATTTTTATTACACGTTTATTTATAGAATTTTTTTCTTTTGTTGAATTTTAGAGCAACTGAATGGACTGAATAATTACTTAGCTCACATTTTACATTTACCTGACTAGTCTAACACTTTAATAATATTTGATCTTCAAGCCCATGATCATGGAAAAGATTTTCGTGAAATAAATAAGCCTTTTTTGCGAAATGTATTTAATTAGTAAACAATCCGTGGGTAGGTGATTTGGCACTGAGGTTAAATCACATACGATTTTATACAAAACAGTGGGAAAATAGTGCAAATCGCACTTGAGTTTATGTGCTGGTTTGAACTGTTTATTACAGTGATCCCTTAACTTTAATTATTACATGTAATATTATAATTATTACATTATTACATGATGTACAGCAATAATAGTAATGTGCCAAATAACCCAAAGTGGCGGGTAAATTGACGCAGGTGCAATATACTGAAATTACCCTATTTTATATACTTTTTATTAAAAAATCTACTTTCACTTACTATAGCCAAGATATCAAAGTTACCTAAAGCACATTTTTCCAGTATTTACGGTTGTATATTATTCTTTTAAATTCACTTTTCTTTTCAGGTGCACCAACGTAC
Source organism: Andricus quercusramuli (assembly GCA_932178445.1). NCBI lineage: Eukaryota > Metazoa > Arthropoda > Insecta > Hymenoptera > Cynipidae > Andricus > Andricus quercusramuli. Next base: position 442,173 of record CAKNXH010000205.1, on the reverse strand, counting down.
TATCCTCTCCCCTTATTTTGGCATCAACTTAAAAATTGTTGAAATCTCGAATGTTATCTTTCGTCGCTATATTTTTTAAACCACAACTAAAAGCGAAACTGGTAACTGAATACATTCACAAAAAAGTTGATTCTCGAGACTTAAAGTAAATAAGCAATCATCCAGATAAATGTATGTATTTAAGAATGTTTAAAGGCCACCTCTCGAATATCTCTTAGGTATTTCAAGGTGGAAGCGAACAGACAGATCTAATTTGTCTTGAACGGGATCTGCAATTAGATTCCCGCCCACTCGTGGAAAAGCGTTTAAGCTCCTTTTCTCCCTCTTTGAGCCACGGCACGAGATGGATTTCCGGTTCGATATCGCTTGGTGCCAAAGAGACGAGAATTTCTGACAATGAGGGCAATTTACGTTTTCAAGTTTGGTCGTAAATTACACTCGCAGTGTTTTTTTGGCAACTAGGTTGACAAGGAAGACGTTTGTTTGGAAACGGAAGAGCACGTCCTCGTGGCGCGGCACGTCATCCCGGAAGGGGAAATACACGACGCACGCGACGCCGACGTCTGGACGAACCCTCGAGGACGAGCACTGAACGTGTCGGGTTCCAAGCGAGAACTGAGCGGAGGAACACCAGGAATGCACGAGAGTGAGAGAGAGGTGTGTACGAGAAGGAGAGATGCCTCAGCGTATGAGAGTAGCCACCCCCAGGGCCGTACCACATCATGGTCAACCAAGAAAATTAAAAAATCATCCTTTTTCATAGGTAAATCAGGGTTTAAAAAGAAAAATCAGCTTTTCATTTAATATCTAAATCAGGCTAAGCGAGAATATTTAACTCCTTTAGCTCTGGGTTCCCTTTTTAGTTTTTAAAAACTCTTTTATCAAAAACTTAAAAATGTCAACCCAATATTTTGCAAAATGGATGAATGGAAAAAGTATGAGAATTGAGAGGCTTTAAAGGAACATAGATTCCACCTTTTTGCCTGTCATATTTCATTAGATATTTCTAAAATTTTCTACAATTAAATTACTTTTCTTACTGAAGATGATATTTTTTTAGAATTTACTCAGCAGTATTATTGACTTCCTTTTCTAAAGTTTGTAAACAAATTTCAAATAATATCAAATTAAAAAAATAATTTTAATATACTAATATACAACTTAAATTTTTAACTTTAAAAAACAAAATATACCCAGAATGCCTTAACAAAATTATTATACAAATTTTCAAAATAAGTATTTCCGAAATTGCAGTTTACTTTTCTTGAATATTGTTATTTTCAAGTGGGCAAATAAATTCAATTCCCTTCACTTGGAAAAGTGCTGGACGTCTCACTTTGGTCTCACCATAATTTACCCTTTTCACTTGCTCGGCCTACTGATACAAGTGGAAACGGCAAGTTTCAGTAAGACATCCATCCAGCCACCAACGATTGCAAGTAGAAAGAGTAGTTTTTATCACGGCGAGTCATTTACGTAGTAAGACTTCATCATCTACAGTTCTACAATATTTCTGCACTGTAAAAAAAGTTGGTGTAATTTTACATCGTGCCACGATGGAAATTATTTGATCTGCGTGCGACGATGTAAGTTTACACACTTTTGTGAACAAAATGCAGGACGTAAATGGCGAGGACCATATTTCAATGTTGAGGTTATGTTCGTGAGGTTTTAAATTTGTAAACACTCTAGCAGGATAAATAAAGCACATATTACTTTTCTTAGATATCGTTTTGAATAAAAAAGACATATATTTTTCACATAGAACTGATCACTATTAGAGCAATATTAGAGGCTCTGAGAAGTAATTTTATGATAAAGTCAAACGCGCCATCTCTTTCTGTCAGTTTGTTGATGGATTGTCGATTTATGTCCTGTTTGTAATTTCTCAGGATGCCAAGACGTAACAATACTACCCATTCGTGAAATTATGCTAGATACTGCATTTTTGGCAAAAAAAGTGTTAATTTATGAGCTCATTTAAATTTATTCACTCACGTAAGTAAATTGACTACAGTGCTCGTGAAATCATAATCTAATTGTAAATATCTCAAAAGATTTTTTTACAGTGTAGCAGCAAATTCTAAGATTTCTCTTACAATAAAACTTGCTCTTCGTTAAAAAAAGGTGAAGGCATATTTCTGTATGTCATATAAAAATTTTGTAAGTAGAACAAGTTGCTTTAGTGAGGCATGTAATTTGTAATATTTGCAGCAACAATTTACAACATTATTTTCCTACAATATAATAAATTTGTCAATTCAATTTGAAGTAACACGTTCTAATTTCTTACGACAGACTTCACTGTTCTAAGTAGAAAGAGTTTTTCTTATAAGCCATTGTCATCAGCTAATTATAGAAGTATTTTTTTAGCGACAGAGAATTTATGATAAAAAAATTAGATAGGCATTTGCAGAACCCCAGACCATTTGTTTGAAAATAATTATTTTCGTTTCCGAAGTGTAACATTAATTTAAAACACATTCGAAAAATCTCACAAATTTTTCTTGTAAAGGCAAATTAAATTTTTTAAGTTGAAAAAAAGTGCTATAAATTTTATATTATTCTGAAACAAGAAGATATGCATACATTTTATTGAATTGTTTTAAAATTTGATAAAACTCAAGGTTCCTAATAACGATTTTTGAAATTCACAAAATCCACCATCCACCAAATCCACCATCTTCTCTTTATTTTCCACGAAATCCCACCCTGCATTTACAGTGTGTACACAAGTGCGCCATAAAAACCAAGTATAGCAACATGGTTTCAACCAAAATTAAAAAGCTGAAAATAGGACTCTTTAGAAGCTTTATTGAACTTTTATTATGAAGAGAACGTAAAAACGTACTATGAGAAACCCTTTATTTTTTACTTCTCAAACCCAAAATTAAAATTCAGTCTCCAAATTTCACGAGACACCAGAATTTCTTATTTTTCTCACATTCTCATAAATTTGCAGTCGAGGGTGCATTTTCTTGGTAACCGATCCTGCCTACCCGTTTCCTCATTCCTTTAGGAATCTCGCGCACAAGAGGGCCATTGGAGAGAGTATTGGGGTATCCACCAGGCCAAAGTATGCGTACAGAGTGCAGGGGTACCACCCACCTTTGCCTGAGCGTGGCGCTGTTGTAGCATCGATCAGTTGTGCACCATCGCAACCAACCCAAACACCATTACAATCATCATTTCCTGTCCATCCAACCCCTAAATACTCAAACTTTGCGGTGTAATGACGGAAGGTAATAAATTCACCACTTTAGGAACATTTCCCAAGCCTCTCCACGATTTTCTACCCTCAATTTACCTCTCTCAATTCTTCTTTACAGCAAGGTAACAGTGAAGGAACTGATGGTTACACTTTCAAGAAACGTGACCTTGAAAAAAGGAAGAGCTGATCTCTCTTTTCTACTTCCTTCCTCTTCTCTTATTTTTCTTCTTCTCTTGCTCTCTTCCTTTTCGCGGCGCCGCCAGAGTCGATAAACTCCACCACGCTCCTCAGATTGTGGGGATGCTGCGACGGAACTCGCGACCCTCCCAACCCCAAGCCTTTTCCGAGTGACCTTGAGAGAGGGTGGGCGCTACTCGTAGATTTTATCGTCCAGGCACGAAAGAATCTCGAGAGTAGTCGATACTACGCGATCCGGCTCGTTCGGGTAAACAGGAAAAAGGAAAAAGACAAGAATATGTTCAAGATGAGATCCCTAGAAGATGTCATAAAGGAATTTATTCAGATGACGTGCATTAGTAGTAAAAGTCTCTTGAGGGATTTGACTTTAAGCTTATAGAGGATTTTTATTAGACAGGAGGACTTGCACTTTACGATGGTGGTTGGATTTTATTATTCCGACACAAGAGAAAGTTTTCAGGAAATTTCTTTATATAATGGGGAAGAGAACACTAAGAAACACCTAAGGAACAATTCAGAATAATTCTCGACTACTAGGAAAATTTCGTAACATTTTGCGGAATGCTCTTGAGAATTTCTAGAGTTCCCACTATATAAGGATAATATCGCAAATTTAACGGAAAGACAATATTATATTTTTGGGAATCATTAGTAAAATACCCGGTACAGCAAACACAAGAAATCGTGTGCTATTTCTTTAACCCGCAACGGTGTCAGAATTTTCGAAACAGTGAGAAATAGTTTCGCTGGAAATTTCTTAGGAATAATTCAAGAGAAATTGATATTAATTTACTTAAATAAAGAGACGAAAGAAAGAAAGGAATAGAGGTGATTTGCAAGTAATTTTTTCCCCCTCCTTCGTTTTGAATACATTTCCACGTGTGCTTGTCCAAATTTGAATGATCTTGGAGTTAAACATTTTTCAACTTCTAAAAATTATGATTCAATTTAATTTCTTTATTAAAAATTGCAATATTGTCCGGAAGATTTTTATAGGTTTCACGATATTTAAAGGAATTGTTCTTTTTCATACATCGCCGATATAAGTAACAGCTCATTTTTGAATAGTAACATTTAAACTGACTTTGAATGAAAGGTGACGACCTCGTTTGGACATTAAGGATGTATTTGTCTATAATGACCCGGAAGGGAGGTAGCTTGGAAATCTAATTTTGATTTATGAATTTTGAATGCTCCGATTTCAGAGCATAAAATTGTTCAAGAGAAAGTAGATTTTAGTTCGATCTTAATGACTAAAGAACTATTTGTTCATTATAAAACTTTCGAACGATTCGGTACCAGACTTCGTATTATTTGCAAATGGCTTTGAATTCCTTATAGCCTTCACAATAGCTGCATTTTATGAAATCAGTTGAAATAGAAAAATATTAATGGAACCTGACAAGTGTACCTATAAAAATTGGATTTGTAAATAAAATATAGAAAGATGTAAATGAACAGAACTGCATAAACGCAGTCTGATACATCAACTTTACTGACGGGTGACTTTAAAAATACTTTCGAAGATAAAAATGCTCATGTGACCATATTGTTAGCTTCTATCCCTCTCGGCTTTATTGAATTTTTTTTGTTCCTTTTCTTTACTATTCATTGGTATCTTACTAAAATATTCGGAAAGCATTCACAAGTAACACAAAAATCATAAAATTCTCAGTTAAGAAACGATATACCAAAAATTTTCTATAGAACTGCAAAAACACCCAAGAATGAAAATTGACCTCACCCAGATATTAAAAACCCTGATATAGATAGCCCTGGAAACATTCTTTTCTTCTTTCCCGCAAGCAAAACAAAAGATCCTCTTGGAAACTAAGAAAATATTTTCCAATAGCCTCACACAAATCATTCCATTTTATTGAAGAATCTCGATAGAACCAAAATTTAGACTACACATCCGAAACCAGGTCGAACGAACTGGTTTGGCTACTCTTATCAGGGAGAAATAAATAACCCGAAAGCGGATATCGCGAGTGGTACTTTGCTGAGTTTGTACACAGAACTGCGGAAATGGACCTCGAGAGGAAAAGACCATTATCAATGAAGAATAGGGGAATAAAAAGAATAAGTTTTTGGTTTAAAATAAAGAATGACTCTGCAAAATGAAAATACTAAAGAGAAATTGAAATTCTACAAATATCTTTATATTCAATCACTGAATTTTTATATTCGCTAATCTTACAAGAAAAAAAAGTTACTCTTATCAGAGCATTCTTCACTCAGATATTTGTCTTCCAATCTAAAATCAATAATTCCAGCTGGTAACTTTTTCTGACTTATTTTCCTATTCCTGATTTACTTCCCTTTTCCTGGTATATTACTCCATTGCCAACGCTTTCATTATTCCTTCCTGCAAATTCCACTTCATCTTTTCCTACTCTTCTGTTCCATTTAAACATTATTCACTGAGATTTGTATAAATAATTCTCGTAATGCATTTCTGGACCCTCTTTCAGTATCTCTTCAGGGTTTCCTTACTTTTTCATATTTGAACTTTCGTCTCAACGACTCTTAACATTTTCCCTTCAACAATTCTATTGCACAGCCTCTCGCTTTACCATATTTATACTTTAAAGTGTTCCGGATTAGATTACTTGAGTTGAATTTCATTTCTTCTAACTTCAAATGCTTCTAAACTATTATAAGTAACTATTCTAACGATTACACTATAGAGTTTGAATTCCAGTACTTTCCCATTTCGAGCGACTATTAAAATTTGCACGTTTCCGAATTTATATTCTCAACATTTTTTCATTTTTAATTATGAATAGATCTACTTTAATATTTTTCCTTTCAGAATAAGTCACTAAGTAAATTGAATCTTATTATCATGCGTGTAATAACAAACCGTTTTATAAACTTTCGCAGGCGAACGATTTGGAAAGTTGATCATTATTGGAAAGGAATAATCGATATTACATGAGAAGTAAAACTTCAGTTAGTTTATCAGAAAAAATGTTCTTCTAAGGCGATGTCCGAGATATGAGACGAGGTGGTGAACGAGATTCTGCGACAAGTTGAGTTCCTCATGACATCGTAATCGAATTCCTTGATATCCTCCGTGGATAGAAAAATTGACGGCCAAAGCTGAAAAGTATTTATCGCAGTGATCATTTTTAGACTCCATAAACATCCTTATCGATCACACGTACACGTCAGCATCGTGTCTTTCACTCCTCAACTCAAGAAGTTTTTATCTAGAGATGGGAAAAAAATGTGAGAGTTTCTGAATGTTTAAGACGACTTTTATGAGGTGTTTTCAAGATCGTAAATGATATAGGCAACATTTTAAGATTTATAGGAAAGTCCAAACTTGCTGAAATCTTCATATGAGAAAATATATGCAGAGAAGAGATCTGAAATATTTTTAGTGGAATTTAAAAAATAAATAAGAAGCTTTCTTCAAAATGGTTTCTCGTTAAGATCATATGCGCTGCTTATCATTTATCCAGGATCAAGGTTTTCAACTCTCAGGGATTTATGAGCCCGTATTTTTCGTGTCTACTCTTTATTTTCGCTTCCCTGTTGTTTCCCATTCGAAATAAATTATAAATAAAATAATTCCCCTTTTCATTTTACAATAAATCAATTGATATTTCTTGGAGAGTGAACAGAAGCACATCCCACTTTCCGGGACGAAAATAATTTGTACTTTCAGTCGTCCGAAAAAGGGAATTCAACGAGTTATGTATAATGTAGAATGTAAATAATAAAATGTACATGTTGCCGAGATCATCAGATCATACAGTAATTACATCCACGTAATTAAATAGAGGTTAGCATCAGTAAGTTGCAATCTTTACCGTTACCTTAAAGAGGACAGAAAAGTCTTGAACTCCGTTTTGTACGCAATTTCCTTCACAATTGGCGTTTCGTTATTTCTCCATCTCTCCATTTCGTTTACAAATAGCAATAATGCTTAATGACGACGTGATGAACTGCCTTTCTAGACAGAAATTTCTTCCATTATAACGAGCGCCAAGCCCTTTGTCTTTGAACGTCGTTTCTCTTAATCCGGAAAATGCAGGTTGTTAAGGCCGTGATTTATATCTACTTTCTTAAAAGTGTTTGCGAATATATCCCATTGTCGACAATCGGATCAATTAGGCTCAATTATCTTGCTTAATGAATTGAAGACTTGAATTGAGAAAGCTTTCAAATCTTAAATCAGAAAATTGCTTCTCCGCAATTTTATGAATTGAATTTAAAATATAAATTACAATTACTTAAACACATAATGGATCATGGAATAATATCGAACTCTGATATTTGATAGTATTCTATAAACAAAAAGTTTAGTGTGTTCCACCTTTGCCCTTTCACCCTAAGAAATCCATTAGGCGGAACCACAATACATCAATATCATTTCCTTTGCCATTTCGTATTTTCTGGAGAGCTCGAAAACCTTTATACAGTTCTATAAATGCAGTGAAAAGTCCATATCAAGCTATGTACGAACTGAGGGAGGTTTTAAATCGGAGTGCGTCTCGATGTGTTTTTCTCTTGATACATTTGGAAGCGAACCAATGCATTTTGTAGGCAATGTAGAGAGAAGATACAAATTGGTTGCAGTATAGTTTCCGTATTGCAATTTATTTTTCATTTTTTTGAATAGGTCTACAATTTAAATTAATAATAAACAAAAACAGTATTTTAAATGTTCTCTAATAGAGGAGATATTTCAAAGAACATTTCCTTGCAAACGTTTTTGTCGAATTGTGAATAAATCTAGGTCATTTTAACACCGAGAAGATCAGAATCCTCAGGGGCTCGTGGATTTCTTACTCAAGGGTGAAGTATTAATTTCTTTTATTTTACTGCTTCGACAATTGGATACCGTTAGATTTCGGATTTTTCCACTCAAGAATGAAAAACAAAAATATTATTCTTAATGCCAAAAGCATCTAGTGCAAATAAAAAGAAACTCATAAAACGTACAGATCGTTAAATTTTCTTCTTCTATTCGTTTTTCATAAAAATGGAATTTTCTGTTCATGGATTAATATAATTCACTGGTAATAGAGATTGGTCGTAAAATTCCTTTTTCTGCGCGGAATGAACGCTATTACTTTTTTAATTATAAGAGATGACAATGCACGAATGGCAACCCGATTATTCTTTGCGAACTAAGTTTTTTTTTGTATTAAAAAACCGCAAAGTTTGTATAGCGCGGGATGTGCTCCGCGGGATTTCGCATTCGTGACAGGACCTGATTTCTCCCTGACCAATATTTCATTTTTCCTGACCATTAATATTCATATTCAAGTATCAAAAACTTTTAAAGTTATTAATTTATTTATTCCAACAAATAAGATGTCTGTTCTATCATAACAGATTTTTAAACATAGTTTTTAAATATAGTTAAATTTTCAACCAAAGAGGTGAACCTTCACAAAAAAAAAATTTATATCAAAGTAGTGAAACTTTTACACAAGTAGTTGAATTTTCAATTTAAAAATATAAATTTTCTACAAAATTGTTCAACTCTGAACCAAAGAGATGAATTTCCAACTAAAATTATAAATATTCGACTCGAATAGTTAAATTTTGAGTTAAAAAATTAATTTTCAACAACAAAAAAATAACGAATTTTCATCTGAAATGGTAAATCTTCAACACCAAAAAAAATGATTTTAATTTTAAATCAAAAACAGTTAAATTCAAACAAAGAAGACGAATCCTCAACAAAAGAATTTTCATCCACAAACGATGAAATTTCTACTGAAATAGATGAATTTTTAAACAAAAAAAATAATTAAAAAAAAAAGTTGAAATTTTGACACCAAAATATAAACTTTCAACCCAAAAGATGATTTTTCAACAAAACAGTTTAATTTTTAACCAGAAAGGATGACTTTTTATGAAAATTGTTGAATTTTCAGTAAATAATAATATTGAATTACAAATTTAATTGTCGGGAGGAAAAAACTGCAAAAAGGAATGGAAATAGAAATACAAGGCAAAGAAATTACCAACAAGAATATTATATTAGGATCGCCCAAAAACTTTATTTTCAGACTTCCCCTAAGTTTTTCCTAATTATTTCCCTGCCCAATTTTTCCCACCCTGAACATTAATATTCAAAGACCAAAATCTTAATCTTGCAACATTTTTAACGCAGAATCTTTTATAAATGGAATACAAAAATGTCAAATGAAAATGTAAAAATTGCATATTTATTATCAATGGCTCTTGACTTGAAACTTCGTTTTAAGAAGGTGTGTTCATATAAACTTGCGTGGATAAAATAATGCCGAAGTTTCTCTTTGGAATTTTACAGGAAAGTAATTTAATCCCATTAGGAACTATACATATTTTGAGGAAATATGTTTCTGAAGGAACGAAATATTCAAACAATGTGGAGTATTTCGAGCTTGACACTTTGTATAGAACAACGAGCTTTACCAGGAAGCCTGCCAGAACTTCTCATATAGGTACACTGCACAACGGAACACAGAACCTTTTACGGCTAGTGTAGGTTATGTCAAAGTTTCGAAGTTTTCGACATGCCAAGAGATTCACTTCGTATTAATGTATTGCATTTTCTTGAATTCTCTGTATTTCCGAGGGATAGAGCCAGAATGCAATTACAAATTTGGTAAAGCATTTCGAGCATGAAAAATCGCTACGCATATCACTTTTTAATCCAATTTTCAGAGTCGGTTTTTATTATTTTCAGTGAATGAATAAATAAGATTTATATGATAAAATATATACATATTGGCCATTTCAAATCAAGTTTGGAATTCGACACAGGTTAACTTTGCATTTCAAAGTTGTAAATTGTAATGTATTGCCGTGACAGGATGCTTAAAAATATTTTTTACATAATAAATTAATTTTAATGGTTTACGTTTCAAAAACTTTTGTATAATATTCTTTAACGATATATTTACAAGACATGTGAAAAGTATACATTTAATATGATAGTGCTCGAAAGAGTAACATTTATTAAATGCATCACTCGAAACTTAAGTGAAAAAGTAAAAATTACACCCATTTTTGCTGAATGTTATGAAAATAGAGATTGACATATAGCTGAAAGTGGACGTAGTTGAATTTTGAACACATTTCTTTTAAAGTCTTTGTCTTATTAAATCATTTAAATTAGCTCACGAGAAATAGTGATTTTAGCCGAGGTTAGAATTGTAGAAAAAAAAATATTTAAAGAAATTTTTATTGAAGCAGGGAAATCTAAACGGTTTCAATCCTACTTTTGGACGAAATTGAGTTTTCTTCAAAAATCAAACTTTCCCGCTTTTTTATACCTACTTCAGTGAAAAAATTAAGGATTTAAAATCCACTGTCCTGAAATTCAACATTAAAACGTATTGAAACATTTATTACTTTAAACAATTATACGGTCCATATATACGATTTTAACAAGCATTTAACAATTAGAGATATTATTATCAAAATTAAAAAATGTAGCGCCATATATTTTTTCATAAAATGGTTATTAAACTGATTCATTCACATAAAACAAAAAAAATTTACTCAATCAGTTATAAATTGTTCCTCTCTGAAGGTTTTTTTGCTTCTCCTGTAAAATTAGGTAGATATTGGACTTAGCACCGTTTAGCTTTCCCTGCTTCAATATTATTATCAAAGAATAAACTTAGAAGAACATAGTTGAAGTTTACAAATTACAAAATACGTTTATCTACTTTCCGAAGAATTTGCTTATGATAATTCTTCCCAAAATCGTTCGTTAACATCGGAAATCGTTTCTCCGTACTATTTAAAGATAATTAAGGCTAAAACAACAGATAATTTAGCGATTTATTCTTGAAATATACGTAAGAAGCTGCGGTGGATGTAGTTTATGCCAATTTCAATGACAAGAATAAATATACATATCTTTCCAAAATTATTCAAATAATTGAAATGTTTAAAAAAATATTTTGAAAGTCCCTAAAAGTTTTTAAAGTCATTAAGCCGAAAGATAACATTAAAATATAACTTTGCAATGTGTACAAAAAAATCGAAGTTTTTAATTTGGACCAGCTCACATTTTATATAGATAAAAAACTTGTTTCGGCCCGACCATCGGGTGAATTATGAAAAAATCTTTTTTAAACGAAAAGCGCCAAAAACCGTTCCAACTCTGGGTCTGATATCGTTTGAATTGACCCAAGTATCATAGATGTAAAGATTTTTTAATTGGAATTAGTGTCGATAATATTTATCCTTGTTCTGTAATAATTTGAGATTAAAAAAAAAAATGATAAAAATGAGAATTTTAATGATTTTTCCCGGACTGACTCATCGGACACGTCACTGCGGCAATGTGAATCAGTCCTGCCTTAGACATTACATTTTATAATTTAATTGTCATATTCGCCCGCCTACTGAACCAACTTTGGCCTAAACATGACTCGATCGACGCGACGTGTTAAGTATGGGAAATGTTGATTCAAACAATAATTCTGAAACCAAGTACGAAACGGTTTCCTTTGAACAATCAGTATATAATATGCCTACACTTTCTGGATTCCGTAAATATTGTTTACGTTTTTTTTTTAAATAAAATTTGTTAATTTACAATTCTTCAAAATATGTTGTGCTAGTGAAAAGTGTATATAGGAGACAAAACACTTAATTTATGTAATATAACATATAATATTTTTAAACATTAAGGCTATGATGTTCGCGGGGGACAAGAATTCCGAAGTTAATTCGGAATTACCCATATACCTATATGTAGTTATAAAATTGTATTTTTCACTGGATTTGATTATCGGCTGTATCAGAATGTCGAATCTGAAAATCGACGATAACGAAATCGGCCATATGCGCGTCCTCGAAGTGAATCGTTCGGTGTAATAAAAGCATCGCGGATAATCTCGCTGATCCCTTTATAGAATCAATTCAATAGCACCGGATTAGGAGGCGTTGGTTCTCATATATACTGAAAGTCTCTTCTGGGAACACGTACGACGGGTATTTTTTCGAACAATGGCAGGATTAAATGCATAAACGGAGTGTTCGAATATCTGTGCTATTCACTGTTTATTTTTTTCTAGACCGACAATCGTTAAAAAATTTTGGCACATACAGCTTGAATTTTCACTTTTTGTAAAGAAAAATGAATAATAAAAAGATATATTACATATAGTTTTATTTTGCGTATATGGCTAGTTGTTTTTGGTGCAGGTCCTTTCATAAACGTCGGATTTAATGACTGTTCAAGACAATTGAATATTCGCTTGTTAACCCAACACAACCATGGGACAATATCATCCCTGAATATATTCTCAAAGGTCCAATCCAGGATTTAATGTTCTCACCTGGGTGAATAGTAATATTCTCATAACAAAGGATTGTTACTGCAATCTGGTACTCCTCAAAATTATTATCGTACCAGAACACTCCACAATTTAAAGTTATCTTCATAATTTACAAAAGTATATATCATTTTTCTTAACATTTATACATATATGCTTACATTTATACATTACATTTATATATCTTAACATTTATACATATATGCTTACATTTATACCCAACTTTTCTTAATTTAATCATGTCTTCTACGCAAATTAAATTTACAAATTACATTTATTTCAGAATTTACGAGATTTAGGAAATGGAAATTTCTTTTAAATGTAAAGAACTGAAAGAGACATACTTCATTATTTCAATCACTTCTCTTACATGAATACGAAATTTTTCTGTTTCCAGTCTTGGTGATAAGGTGAAAAATAAATCAAGTTCTAGCGGCGTAAAGTGCCGGAATATTTTTTTTTTGTCTCGTATACAATTTTATTCAGAGATTATTTTAATGAGCGGCTTTCGTTACACCTCAGCATAGGTTTGTGCCTGCCCCACCCTAACCCTTAAGCGATATTATACAAACCCACGCAATTACGACAAATTCAATTATCCAGTATTCCGCCCACGCGACATCTCATGAAATATATAGACCCGAGAGAATCTCCTTTTGAACGAAATAAACCGCTATTACGCAACCTGGTCACGAGTCAAAAACACCATTTCATATAGACAGATAAATAATTATTTGAAACTGTTTCGTGCGGAAAGTTGGATTTTTTCGCTTTTTATCTTGTACTCCGTACCAGTAGATTTAAATTTAAATTCTTTGAGAAACAGACAACAAAAGAAAAAGTATAAATTTTTTATGTGGTATGCAAAAACTTTTACTCGATCTTTTTTTCAATGTACAAAAGACGTACATCCAAACCACAAATTATTTTTTATAGGCGTTGGAATCTACACATTCACAAAAGGTGGAAGGACGAATATATACAGGGTGGTCGAAAAAGTTCATTTCTAAAATACTCTGAATTTTCCCTGATATTGACCTGACCAATTTTTCGTTTTCCCCGACCATTAATATTCAAAGACCAGAATTTTAATCTTATAACATTTTTAAAATAAAACCGTTATTAAGCAAATTGTCAAATTCCAAACAAAAAAATATTAAACTTGAACCAAAAACAGTTTCAGTTTTAGGCAAATAATTGCATTTTTAGAAGGCACTTAAATTTTCAACAAAAAAGATGAATTTTCAATACAAAAGGAAGAATTTTCTGTCCAAATAGACGAATGTTCAACAAGATGATTAAATTTCTAACCAAATACCGTAGTTTTACTTCCCATCATTTGAATTTTCAATAAAAAGATCTATACTCAACAAAAGATATAATAGCTAAAATTAAAAAAATAATTCGAAAAAACATTAATTTGCAACTGAAAAGATGAATCATCAACCAACATATATGGATTAAAAAAAAAGTCGTTAAAATTTCAACACATAAGTGGAATTTTCCAACCTAAGAGACGAAGTTTCAAAAAATAAAGATTCTACAATCACGAAAGAAAAAAAGTTCATACAAATTGTTGAACTTTTAAGCCAAAAGACGAATTTTCTGTGAAACAGTCGAATATTTAACCCGAAAATATGAATTTTTATTGAAGATTAGTTTTCGAAAAAAATAGTTTTCAACAAAATAGTTAAACTATCAACAAACACGATGAATTTCCAAATAATGTTATGAATCTTTAACTGAAATATTTGACTTTTCCCTTAAAAAATTAATTTTCAGTTAAAAAACCCAAATTGTTAGCCAAGGAGATGAATTTTCCACCAAAAAATGATTTTGAAATAAAACGGTTCAACCTTCAACCAAGTAATTGAACATTTGACCTGAAAAGATGAACTCTCAACGAATAATGCAGTATTAGATAATTCTACAACAGAGAATAGATGAATTTTTAAACCGTGAAAACGAATTTTAAAATAGATAGTTTATTTTCAATCCAAAAAGAGGAATATCCAACAAAACAGTTGAATTTTTAAGCAATAAGGATGACTTTTTAACAAAATTGTTCAATTTGCCACCAAATAATAAAATTTTTACTGAAGACATAATTTTCAGGAGGAAGAAACTGGAAAAATAGAAATAGAAATAGAAGGCAAATAAATTACTAACAGGACTATTATATCAGGATGTCCACAAACCTCATTTTTTTAATTCCGTTACTTTTTGCTAGCCAATTTTTCATTTTCCCTGACCATTATTCAATGACTAGAATTTTCAGCTCGCAACATTTTTTTACATAGAATCTTTTATAAACGCAATAAAGGAATTTCAAATTAAAATTAAAATATTTTCATTTTATTATCCTCTACAGTTATTTTACGTGCCTCTTACAGAAATTCCCTGATTTTTCCCTGATTACCAAGTTTTCCCTGACCTAAGACCACCCTGTATATAGTACCCAGTATATACGTAAGTCTCATAGATACGAAGGGCTGTTCCGCGACTCGAAACATTCATATAACAAACGTTTCAAATTTACGTTTGTGCGAGTGCGACTCTTATTTACATTTTACGAGATTGTCTTGCTCTGAAGTCTGCCTCGCATCCATCAAAGACCTTTTCTTTTTCTTATTAACCGAGAAAGTGTCTTCATTATTTAATAATACAGCGCGCAGAAGATATGTACACAAATTTATGACTTTCTCTGGTCAGAATAAATAACTAGGACTCGAAAAACTAAGAAATCTAAAAATAGCTTACAGCAGTTTTAATGAAAGTTCAAATATAATACAACTCTACAGAAATAATTTTCTGAAACTTTTAAAACTGAAAAAAATTCTTAATTTCTAATCACTTTTATGTTTTTGCGGTTAAAAATAAACGATTGAGAAAATAACGTGCTCATTTCCTTAACACAAAAGAAGAAAATAATGACAGTTGTTTCTTCGGTTACTTTCCAAAGAATAATTTAGCGTAGCAAATATTTTCTCCATATGCCCACGCTTTCCTAACCTATAATCACAAGGCACCGCTAAAGTAGCCCGGCTTACGCGGTTGGCTAAGAAATTTAACCACAAACGGTACGGTAAGCAATGCCTTTGGTCCATCAAGGTGAGGCAGTTCCATATTTGGTAGGTACCTCGCAAGAAGTATCGAAGAAAATGGTACGATCGATCCTCTCACAGGTACTCTCGATCCTGATCTACCGATCTATGAACCAACAGATCGATTGAATCATTCCTTTTTCAGCAAATGACAAATACTTCCAGTCTACATCCCTTTCCAACAATCTACTTATGTTTTTGAGCTTTGTTCTGAACGTAGTTAAAAGTATTCAAATTTAGTTTTCCTAAAGTGAATAATGCAGATTTGACTTATTCAAAGCTAAAATCATTGAAATGCAATTTCAATCTGTGCTAAAAGTGGTTTAAACTTGGTTTCTATCGAAGTTACACATGTGCATGGACCACAAATGTTGACGATCTAATTAAGTTTACCCTGGGATTTACCTCAACTTTATCCCAAGGCTAAAAGCTGTCAAATTCAGTTTCTCTCAAAGAAATTTTGGTTCTTTCCGTAAAGCCGTCATCACAATATCTATTGGAATTAAAAAAGGTGAATTTTTTCCAAAAATTGGTAACGAATAGGTGACTGAAAAAGTTGCAAAAGTAAAGTAAACATGGGAGAAGTTTCTTATTTCCCATGTTAAATAAATGGAAAACTTCGTAGTCTTTGGGGCACGAGTTAGTATTAACCGATATCTCTCAAACTCATTTTTCGGAGTTTTAAAAAAGATTACCGGTTACTTGAATTGCAAAATTCAAGCTCTCGAAACTGAAATTATAATCCGAAGTACCTATTAACTGAAAATTAAAGAATCAGAAATAAAAAAATATTTAAAATTGTTCGTGCAAATAAAAAATAGAGGTTATAAAAATTGAAACATTTTAATTTCGAGGTCTTCAAGCAGAAAAAACTTCAAATATAACATTGAACATTGAAACACTGAAACTCTCCTGTATGTATGTATATATATATAAATAATAATTGGGAATCATACTAATTTATGATTTTTTAATCTAAAACTAATACATTTTTATCGCATTCACTTATTTAATTTATTAAGACTTTCTGTTGGAAATTGTACAATTTTGAACAATTTTAATTTCAAATGAGACGGTTTTTAACGCAAAACATTTTTAATTTTTCAATATAAAATTTGTTTGAAATTGAACGCTTTATATTTTAAATTGTTCCTTGCAATTTTAAATGACTGAATTTGCAAAAACGTTATAAATCTATGGAAGGGTTTAAAGAATAATTAAGGAATTTTAAACGATATAGAATTAAAATGCTCAAATTCATCATAGTTCCAGCTAAAATGATTTATTTTTGAATTTTATGAATAAAAAATTCCAAAACTTTTAAGGCCTTCATTTCTAAAATATATATCTTTGAGAAATTTAAATTTTACATCTAACGATTTTGAAATATACTCCAAACTAAAAATACTAAATTGGAAAGCCTTTCAATTTGAAACCATATTCTGAATGGAAGGCTAAGGATTTAAAAAAAAAGTCAACAAACGTGAAACAGCGACTCGACATGCGGCCTAAAAACAAACATTGACCTTTTTAACAAGTTTTTCTACTAAAATATAAGAATCAAAAAAATTCCCGACAGAAAATAAATTCACTGCCACTTTACGGCTTTCTCCTGGTACCAAAAAAATGTCAGCTCATTTAATCTCAGAAGAATTAACTCCTAGGCATTGTAAATGGCAATTTTAAATAAAATTTTAGTTTGTTAACTTAAAAAAGGTAACAAATGTCCAAAATAGGTGAAATAGATGAAAGTTCTAAAATAAGCGACAAAAGTTAAATACATAAATCTGTTTGGTGACTGTATAAAGGTGAAAACAACTTCAACTTGGGTGTATGTAGTGACTGCCGAGATCATAGTTTCTCACAAAGGTATACAAATTAAAAAATTGGTTTCCCTCAAAGTTAAAAGTGTTCTAATTTGGATTACATAAGTGTTCAAAGTATACACACACACACAGAAAATTGTGAAGTTATCCATGATTTTGTTTATTTTCAAATGAACATGTAAATCAATGATTGTTAACATTTTATTAGTTGATCTAATAATAGAACTTTGTTCTCAAAGCACTTGTTATGCACGCGATATTCAAGCACGTCAGACAATAGTCATCTAATGCGAAATAATCCCTCTGAATCGTTTCACTGTCTATGTGTAAGTCTAAATATATTCTTCTTGAAAGGAAATGAAACGATACATATGACTTCAGATTCCTCGAGTTTTGCAATTAAATATTTATTTTAATTAATATCTCTGAAATCCCCAAACCATCTTTATGCCTTTTCTGGCTTAGAAACAAGAAGATCTAAGCTTTCATTTAATATGAATTTCATAAAAATCTAAGAATACATGTCTTGAAATATCCTGATTATTATTTTTCAATTTCAAAACTATGAAGAATAGACATATATTTTTAGAAATGGTTACCATCTCCGCAGAGTTTCTCAAATATCCTTTCAAATCCATTAATAACCAACTTTATTTGATTTTGTTTTGACGCAGTAATATTTCATTGAAAAATGGCTTGCACACCAAAGCATACGTCCTCTTTTTACTCGGCAACAATGCACTTTGAAAAAAATCGACAAACTTCTTGCTTATCTCAAAAAAAAAAAAAATTATAAAATTGTGCTATTGTCAATTTATAAGAAGGCGAAAAAAGTGACAGATTTCAGAAGCATTCCTTGAAATCACATTTTGGAATAGCCACAGCTGCTTCTTCACATTCAGTTTTATTTCCTCTCCGTCTTGAAATCGTTTTCTTTCCAGAGGATAATTCAATTTGAGAAACAGCTAGAAATCACAGGGAGCCAGGACAGGACTGTATGGGGGCTGCCTAAGTTTTGTAAGGCCGTGCTTCACTAGAAATTGCTGAACAAGCTGCGATGAATGGGCATGTGCGTTGCCGTGGTCAGGGACGCCACCACTCTTCCACAAAACCTTCCTGGTTCCACATTTTGAAATATTTTAGTAATCGCGGGTCTGCCAGAGCGAGGGTCTCTTTCCACTAAAGTAAAACCACTTTTATATCGTCTAAACCACTCTTTTAATTTCAGTATCACTCATAGAATGATTGCCACACACAGTTTCTGAATCATAACGACGGTTTCCGAACATGGATGGTCACGTTTTTGGCAACATTTAATGCACTCTTTGTGCGGTGCGTTCCGTCATCCTAAAATGCGACATGTACGTGTTTACTTTAGAAGTTTATAAAACTGCGTACACAAGTCGATTGAAGATTCGCGGATACTTTCCAGACATTCTTCGAATATAATTTCCCCCAAAGCTACTGTAATTATTTAAATTTTATTTGAGCCCATATTCAAGATTTTCTGACTATATCAATAAAATTGGACTCTCTTAAAGGCTCCTTTAGTTCCCCCAATGCCAACTGCATTTCCTTTTAAGGCGAAAAGCAGTATTTTATTTGTACCTGCGTTCTCTCAAAAATCGAAAGCCATAAAATATCGAATACCCATAATTAATTTCTTCACTACAACAGTCCTGAAATTATAATGAAATTATAAAAGCCAAAGTCTAAGAGCATTTAACCGATACCTCTTCATTTACATAAAATAACTTAGCATTAATGCTTAATAAAGCGTTAAATCGTGAAACTTTTTGAGTCGACAGAGGCCTAAAGGATGACGTGAGAGAGGCACTTTTTGCGAGTCATCGACGACAAAAGGGTCAATACAACATGAAAGCAGCCAACCAGACGTAGTGACGAAATTAATTGCGCAACACGTGGCGCCTCGTGAAATCGTGAAGAACCAGTATTTATGCAGTTACAGAGAGGTTCGACAAATTCGTAAAGAGTGCAAAGAACTGGTGCATTACGTACTTATTTCATGCCCACAAAGACTCGGGCTCGGCGCCGGAGGGACCGACGAGCGTACACCGTACACTTTAATGAGTTTGCGAGGATGATACAGCGTTCTTGTTTGTTAACGCTGACGACTTACGAACGTACTTACTTATAAATGAAACTGCTGCTACATGAAATGTTACTCACCTGAAACAGACAAAAAAAGACTATTATTAGACTGACCTTCTTAAAAATGAGAATATCAATGTGCAAAGCTCGTCAAAAATATGAAGAAATTCATTGGATTCAGTAAGTTTCAAATGAGTTTAGAAATAATCAAGAAAATCCAAAGGATTCGAAGGATTCAAAAAATTTACGATAAATTAATAAGAATTTAAGGTGAATTCCAAATGAATTTAAATGAATTGCAAAACATATTTGAAAATCTTTTCAAATTTTTGAACCCCTACGAAATCCCTAATTTCCTATACAGGGTGTCCCAGACTCAAGTGTCCGGACTTATATAGCCATATAAAAATGAAAAAAATAAATAGAAAATTCCTTTTCCAAAAATCAGTTGAAGTTTTAGTTTTCAAGTTATAAAACATTTAAGCTGGGCCAATGAGGAGCGCCGTAAAAAACAGCCGTGTGTCCGTGAACCAGATTTGAACGCAGTGTTATGTAAGTGAGCGCAGAGGTGGGGTCAGCGACGGGAGAACACTACGTTGGAATCCCGTTCACGCACATACGGCTATTTATACGGCGCTCCTGATTGGTCCAGCTTAAATGTTTTATAACTAAAAAACTAAAACTTCAGCTGATTTTTGGGAAAGGAATTTTCTATTTATTTTTTTCATTTTTATACGGCTATATAAGTCCGGACACTTGAGTCTGGGACACCCTGTATATATAATAAACTCTTTAAAGTCCATTAATAGTATATTACATCACAAGTAGGGTTAGGCACGTCTTTACACGGGGAGGTCAATGTTCGCAGGACGAGTAGTAAAACCATTATCCAAGGCAATGGATTTTCTAGTCTTCCTTGTGAACATTGAATTCCACATGACGACGCGTGTGACCCTACGAGTGATGTATGATATTTTACTCCAAACCACCATGTTATGAGACTGCAGAGCCCCCTGGAAAGTGAGCGTTAGATATCCCTTTACCGAAATGGTGTGAGAACCTCCTATGAAGTGAATGTTTTTTGATAATGATGATGATCACTGTCCGAACATTCTCCTGTTTTGTTTTTCCCATTTGGCAAATTTCTCGATGGCCAGCTCATATTTATCCTGAGATTTTCCGGGTATTAAATATAATTTTGCTTCTCTCACTTTCTCGTTTATGTTGAGGGGCATTTTGTTTGTTTTTCTATGATTTTGAGTGTACAAAGATTTAAAATTATAACACTGTGACGTAATTGCAGATGATTAAAGGTTTCACGGATTCTATTGTTCTAGATGAAAACATACGATTGATGTGAGAGTGATGAGAGTCATCTGTTTGGGCTGTGATTGGTAATTTCATAGAGCGCTAGATTTGAAAGTCATTTGTTTCGAGGTAAAGTTTTATATATAAATGTCTACAGTAAAATAATGGAATATATTGTGCGTTATTCAGTGGCCATTTGTGGAACTAATTATCTGACTGTGCGGCAGCGCTCGGAACTAATTATCTGCCACTAGCTGGACGGTGTGGTAAATGGCTATCTAACGCTCATTTTTCTGGGGGCTTTATAGGCACCTCACATATAGTGGTTTCAAATGAAACATTATGAAATCGCGTGAAATTCTATAAAATTTTATAATATTCACTGAAATCCTGAAAAATTTATTGAAATATATGAGAGCTTTTAAAATCGCATAAAATCATTGAAATCCTAGGAAATCTTATGAAATCACTTAGAATATTTGAAAATATCTTAAAACTTTATAGGCTCTTTACAACTGCATGGAAACTTGTTCAAAACCCTTTAAATTATTAACATTCTTAGAAATCCCTTGAAATATTTTTAACCACTTGAAAATGGCTTGGAATCTATTCAAAACCTTAATATATTTTAAATCCTTTAAAATTTTTTTGAATTGCTTGAAATTTTGTAATGCTCTTCAAAATCATTTTGAATTTTTTACTAATATCCTAAAATCATGTAAAATATTTAAAATTCCTTCAAATTATTGGCAACAACTGGAAATTCCTTGGAATATATACCTTAAAATCTTTAAAATTCTTTGAAATATATTCAAATTATTGACGTCAATTGATAACTCCTTGGATTCTTTAAAAAAATCCTATGATTTTTGGTAATACCTTGATATATTTAAAAATCTTTGAAATCCTACGGAAACCCCTAATTATTCTAAATAAATTCTTTGAAATCCATGACATTTTCATAAAATCCCGTGAAAATACATGAAATCTGACGATACTTCCTGAAATCTTAAAAAATTTATTAAAATACTTTGACAGCTTTTCAAATTCCTTATTCAAAACCTCGGAAACCTTATAACATTCCTTGGAATATTTTAAAATATCAAAATTTATAGGTTCTATAAAATCATCCCATACCTTCTTAAATGCAACGAAATTCTTTAAAATCTAATGACAATTTTTTTTAATTCCTTAAGATAATTTATGGAAAGAAAAGTGAGTCAAGTGATATTTTCATTTAAAGAAGTGACTTTATTTTTAAAAAGTGATTTGAGAAAAAAATTTACTAATAGTGACTGTGTGACAATTTCAATTATTCTTGACAGTGTTCTTCCAGAAATTCCTTGAATTTTGCATTTTTTTTTTACTGACTTTCCTGATTTTCAGATTTTCTCTGCCCTGAAACCACCCTGCAATTAAATTTAGATTATCACAAAATAACTTCCCCAAACGTTTGATTCCCTAAAGTTGCAAGCAACTCCACAAAATCAGAAGAATTTAAAAAGTTTAAAGTATCAGTTTATTTTTCCCCAATAATTTATTTACACTTGTATTTAAAAATAATTTTCTAATTACGTAAAAAGATACTCTGTTTTATATATCTTACGAATTATTTCTACTCATTGTCAGAAATTTGGAAAACGGAGGGCCAAATTTTGACGAGGTTAGAAGGATGCAATTCATAACGTCGTAAAGGATCGTTAGCGTAATTGAGCCGCTGGATAGTGTAAGGGCATATAAAATTCACATGGCCGTTCCGGTTGGCCCCTGTTGTCTTGAAAATCGATTTCGAAAATTAAATTTTTGAAACATATGACTTTGTAGAAAATTCCATGGCGCATCTTTTTTCCTCTTGTGAAAAAGTTGTATCTTTTACTGTTTCTGAAAGGAAGTGAAAAAACTGGATTTTGTGAAAAACAAAATTTAATAAATATTTTGACTTCAACTCGCTCTAAAAGAGAAACTTTTGCATATTTTCAGATGAAAATTAGAGGAGTTATGCTTCAAACTGTTTTAAAGATGATATGCTTGTTTAAACATCTCTAGTTTTTTACCAAAAAAAGCTGTTAATTTTTTTGTCAAGCAGTATCAAAATAATTTTACGGAACTTTCAAATGCTTCGTTTATCGAGGGAATTTTGAGTAAGCCCAAACTTCAAGCGGAAGAAACGTTCATTAGGGTTTAGTGAAGTTTTCTAGAAAGTATTACTTCAATATAATGAATCGTTAAAAAAATACGAACATTCAAACATCGCGTCAAAGAGTGATCGAGAGCGCATGAGATGTGAGAATACTTCGGCGCCTCGAACACACCGCGCCGTCCTGTCGTAGCCGCTAGGAAATAATGTTTTCTTATTATTCTGGACAAGAAAAAATGCCCAAAAAAATGTAATACTCACACAGTGATGTATTTTATTGCTGAAAGGTTTGAAGTACATCTAATTTAATCTTCGAATATATTAAAAAACTATGTATATATCTTATCACAGGTATCTTTGGACGAAACTTTAAGGTATATGGTATTAAAGTATAATATATTTTTTGTAAAATTTAGTATTTTCCCTAGTAAAAATTCTCATTATGACACGTTTATCCTCCAATTGCAACACAGTCTACGATAAATTGATATAATTTTATAAGAAATTGATATAAAAAGTTTCTCCATGTAATATTGAAAAGTATTAAAAAATTACGGTTTCGCGCTTTTTAAATTTTGCAACATTTAATACCTTGTTTCTTTTTGCTTTACGAATGTTCTCACCCCAATCTGCTTCATTTTCAGATTTTTTTCTACCACGAGGAGGTTCTGATGAACACGATGCCATTGTCGTTTAACGACTTGATAAAATTTTCACTTTATAAATAAATAATTTTGTCCGTTGCACTGAATAAATTAGTCTTTCGAAACATAAACAATCAGGGCTTCTTGTGGCGAAGCATTGTTTACACTTAATGTACGCTCTTCTGTTTTCCTGCAAAAGTATTCTAAAGAAATTCGCACGCGGAAAATTCGCAGAAAAAACAAGAGCGAGTAGAATCGGCAGAGACTCGGCGTAGTAGAATCGGCGTGCTCTCGAGCGCTCGAGAAAGGCAAATTAAATGCTTATGATTTTCTAACCGTGAGATGAATTGACGTAAAAAATCCCAAAAAATGTTATTATATCCTTATAAAGATCTCTTTTGCTGAAAGTTTCGCTCACGTGAAATTACCTAGATAAACAAAGTGATCGAAAATTTTCTCTCCTAACTGATACGACAGGACGGCGCGGCGGTGAGGTCGAGGCGCCGAAGTATTCTCACATCTCATGCGCTCGATCACTCTTTGACGCGATGTTTGAATGTTCGTATTTTTTTAAAGATTCATTATATTGAAGTAATACTTTCTAGAAAACTTCACTAAACCCTAATGAACATTTCTTCCGCTTGAAGTTTGGGCTTACTCAAAATTCCCTCGATAAACGAAGCGTTTGAAAGTTCCGTAAAATTATTTTGATATTGATTGACAAAAAAATTAACAGCTTTTTTTGGTAAAAAACTAGAGATGTTTAAACAAGCATATCATCTTTAAAACAGTTTGAAGCATAACTCCTCTAATTTTCATCTGAAAATATGCAAAAGTTTCTCTTTTAGAGCGAGTTGAAGTCAAAATATTTATTAAATTTTGTTTTTCACAAAATACAGTTTTTTCACTTCCTTTCAGAAACAGTAAAAGATACAACTTTTTCACAAGAGGAAAAAAGATGCGCCATGGAATTTTCTACAAAGTCATATGTTTCAAAAATTTAATTTTCGAAATCGATTTTCAAGACAACAGGGGCCAACCGGAACGGCCATGTGAATTTTATATGCCCTTACACTATCCAGCGGCTCAATTGTTAATCATGCGATAAATCAATTCACGCCTCAATTATGATCTCATCGTGCCCATTTGTCGTTTGCCAGCTATCTTCACTACACAGTATGGTCGATTGATTCATGACTCTATAGATCATGGTCCACTAAATCGCAGGGAGGACACGTCAATAGTTTTTCTATATCCAACAAGTTCCAGCCGACTGAACATTTAGCATAATAATGGGTTGAAATCGAGACATCTAACAAACAAACTCTATCTAAAATCTCACGATTCTGCTTATTGTGCGACTATCCTTTCGATACTCATTACATTAAATTTTTATAACAACCAGAGTTATACAATACTTTATCGAAAGAATGATAGAGAAAGAAGGTATAAGAAAAATAATGATTACAGTGAAGATAAGGAATTCTTTTTTGGTTTTACTTATTCTCTTTTATTTAAATCTGTATTTGAATAATGGGAAGAAACAGAAAGCATCAGGAATCGTGTAAGACTGAAATTTTGTTATCACATCGTAAATATCGTGGAATGATTGGCAAACGCATTGAACTTGCACGATAGTGTAGCATGTTCCCTAATGGTCAGGAGCGATTAATTCTGATTCCTCGTTCCATTCCCGGGTTCAGACCGTTATTGCAGACCATGCGTAAGATCCTCTTCTATAGGACCACTATGTCTCGGAATATCCCATGCAACTCCAGGTACGCAGGTAAATCGATTGCTGCACGAATGCCCATGCAGCAACTATAACTATCTTATAACTCAATCACCGATACCGTCAGGTTAATGGCATCGATACATTATATAATTTATTTTGTGAGACCCATCATTCTCATCCTTTAAACACCACAAATCAAACTAATCAACAAAAGCCAAAATCAATTATAGTACAAACTTTATAGCTTCCACGTAAAAAGTAATTATATTGAAAATAAAGGGTCCAGCATAAAAGAACTAGATATAATTGGTTCATGTCCTTTTAGACAATTTTTTTTTTGGTTTCATAAAGAACAAAATAAATGAGTGTTAGCAAAATCCATCGAATGATATTCTCTCATGTACTTTGTGCGGGGTCCTTTATGTCAACAAAATATGAAGGATGGAGGAAATAGCTCATAGTGTCAAAATCTAAATCTTGTAGTTCATTTTGAACCAATCTATTCAGATTATTACATTTTCCAACTAGGAAAAGTAGTAATCTAAAATATCACAGATTTCTAACTTCGTTGTTGGTTTTCTTATCTTTTCGGACAAAATAAAAAATTGAAAAAGTAGATTATTTTTCTAATATTTTAATTTTTAATGATTGAATCTGCATTAAAATAAAACTTTCTAAATTTGAGCACTGTGAATGTGATTTCTGAAAATATTGTTTGCTCTTGAAAAATTGAAATATATTGCTTAATAAATATTTTTTGTGAACGTCGTTTTGGGAAATTTCTTCTAGTTTCATAAACTATAAAATAAATTAGTGTCAATAAATCAACTAAAAACCATTTCATCAAGTATTTTGTACGGGATCCGAAAGAATTAGAAATTACATTGAAATAACGATAATTTAATAATATTTTTTTTATTTGAAATGACGCCGAAATGTACAAAACTATATTCCCCCAAACTTGAAAGAAGCACTATTTGAATTTACCCGAATTTCAAAGTAATAAAAAGACCTTAATTGAAACTTACGTCTACTTTGGACGAAATTGAGTTTTTTTCGAAAATCATTCTTTCTCGCCTTTTTACACATATTTAAGTAAAAATTAAGATTTTACAATGTTCACCCTACAATTGATTATTTGCAGGTCTTTACATAATTTTAAAAATTCAAAGAATTCAAACTAAACTAATCAAGTTTACTGAAATATTCAATTTTTACAAATAATTCGACAGTTATTATAGGACTCTTAACAAGTATTTAACAATTGGAGATATTATCAAAATTAAAAAATATTTCATTAGATTACGTTATGCATACGCAGCGCTATCTACTTTTTCACACAATGGTTCTTAAAGTGACTGTTTCTCTAGAAAGATTTTTGTCTGTCCTGTGCAATAAAGCTGTTTGGACTTAGAACCGATTAGTATTCACAAATAAAATTCAATACAGTACAAATAGCCATAAATTTCACAACATTCAGTGCAAAGATTTTGATACAAAATCATTAATGATTCTGATACAAAATCATGATGTCAGCAAACTGAATGTAGCTGGAACCAACCAAAACTGGAAGCATCAGAATTTAGCAAATTAATTATTTTCAATTTTCAATTATATAAAAATTAAACTAAATACCAAAAAGCACCAAACTACCAAAAAATGTAATTCTCCTTAACTTTCAACTATTCAAGTAGTTGTTTAATAAACTGAATAGTTACTTCAACTATACTAAAAAGTCTACACATTGCTGAAAGAATGTATTTAATTGGATTTAAAATTATTATTTTTTAATATTGTTTAAAAAATCTAAACCTTACAAGTTGGAACGTTTTGACATTTTGATGAGGCATCCTAAATTACTTGCTTTATTAGTAAGATAATATTTTTATATTTTTGTAGTTGTAGAGTAGACTTTAATCTGGTAATCAACAGCTAAAACGAAAACTTTACCTCGAAAGACATATATGGTTGCTAATGCAGTTTAAATACTCATTTGAATCTTCTCAAATTAAGAAGCATTTAAACTCACATTTACCAACAGATAAAAATTGCCCTAAAGTTAAATGCATCTCAATTTGAACTCGTATAAAAATAAAAGTTTACTAGATTTTTGGAAATAATGTAATAATGTTACATAATAATATGTATATGTACATAATAATGTGATTGGAGGCCTTCAAAATAAACACTCTGTAACTAAAAATCCTTCATATAATTTCCTTAAAGTACAAAATTATTTTAAAATTTCCAAAACCATCTCCTGAATCATTTATTCTTCCAAAAGTCAAAAGTCCAAACGAACTCATATCGACTAGACTATCTGATAAAAATATATCCAACTGGAATAAAGTGGTGAGTGCACTATTTTTCTAAAATCTATATTCAAATAGATCTTTATTTGTCCCAAAGCCTTTTCCTCGGGAACTTTTCAAACTATGACCTACTTGGAAGATTTAAAGGAGTTCTGTCACACTTTAGGAAACGGAGTCTCTTTTCTGCGATTCTCCTGAAC
This sequence comes from Andricus quercusramuli, assembly GCA_932178445.1. Classification (NCBI taxonomy): domain Eukaryota; kingdom Metazoa; phylum Arthropoda; class Insecta; order Hymenoptera; family Cynipidae; genus Andricus; species Andricus quercusramuli. The sequence continues at coordinate 414,081 of CAKNXH010000205.1, read as the reverse complement.
ACATTAACATTTCAGAATCATTAATCTCAAAGGATATTGAGTAGGATACCTTCACGAAAGTGCACCTTTCTCGAACGTAATGGAAGATCGTGAGGCCCAAGATTCTCCCTAGACAGGGAACTCACAAGTATCCCTCGGAGAGTGGCCAGAGTGCTGCTGGGTATACCCCTATCCTTGTCATCTGTCACCATTTTTAATCCTGTCTAGATTTACGCCATTCCGTGTTATAGAAGATTGCAGGGTTTAAAAGGTATAATAAACTCGAGATAACTTTACTCCTCACTTTTCTCAATTTTGCAATCACCTCGCGAAATTCGTCCTTTCCATTTCACAAAATTCGGCACTTCACTCGCGTGAGTCACTTTCACTGAAAAATTAATCAATGCTGTAAGCTGGACAATATTATTTGCTATTTTATTCCATGGGTGCTTCGCTTTCTACTTTTTTTTTATTTCACAAAAAAGTATATTAAAAGAGAATGCAAATACTGTAAGAAGATTTAAATGTCAAACAGAAAAGAATGCCGAGTTGATGTGGTGACGAAAGATTCGGCCCACTTCAAGGTGTTTCGGCATATTACTTAATTATGCACCTGTATTTCTTTTTTTGTGAAAATAGAGGAAACAAAAGGGCATTACTCGAGAAAGACAGCCACGTTGTCACGCAACGAGAGCAGAATCTAGGTTAAACTTAGCGAGTGTCGAGGTTCGAAGTAAACCAGAAGCAAACCAGAAGTAAACGAAGCAAAACGTTTACCTTAAAAATTATAGTTCGAATCCTCAAGGTGTTGCTCTATAATACATTCAATAAATGTCATTATAGGTTTGCTACAAAATCTCGATTTCGAAATTCCCTGACTTTACCCAGACCGTTCTAAACGATTCTTTTAGGTAGAAAAACAATCTTACACCTAAGAGATCTATAATATTAATGTAAAAAAGGTTTGTTTGTAAGCCAGGGAAAAAGGAATTTTCAACAAAATAGTTAAGTTTTCCACCATAGTAATGAATCTTCGATGAAAAAATAAATTCTTTACAAAAAGTGCAATATTTGACATTTCCAACAAAAATATTTTAATTTTCGAACAAAAACAGTTGATTTGGACAAGCAAAAAATACGAATGTTCAACAAATTAGTTGAATCTTCATCCAAAGCAGGCTAATATTTAAACCAAAAAGAGAAATTTTCAACCTAGAAAGATTTTTCAGTAAAAAAAAAATCTCATTCAAAATATTGAATTTTCAAGCAAAAAGTACGGATTTTCCACCGACAAAATAAATTAATTTTAGACTAAAATGATGAATCTTGAACAACAAAAAATGAATTTTTGACAAAACACCTAGTTGAATTATCAACCAAACGCAATAAGATTTTAATAAAATAGTTACAAATAGGTTGATGCTTATTCAAGATTGAAAAAAATGGAATAGTAAAATTTTTACATACAAAAATATTCCATAATCTTTTTTTTTATTTCAAGAAAATAGTTAAATTTTCAAATAAAGAAATGAATTTTCAAGTTTCAACTAAATAGTTGTGATGTTTAACCAAAGAATGCAATTTCTATCAAAAAATTTAAATGTTCAAATAAGAAAAACGAATTTTTAAACAAAAAGAATGACTTTTTAACAAAATTGTGGAATTTTCAACAAAATAATAGAATTAGGATCAACTTCAGCTGATCAAAAATTCCCTAACGTCAGGTTTTCCCTGACTTCCCCCGAGTTTCTGGATTTCTCTTACCTGTAGCAACCCTGAATTATAATAATTATTATTCAAAAGAAATTTGATACCTCAACTAAATGAAAATTATAAGACTTTTTCAATCTGAATTCTACCCAAGTTGCTTCCTATAACCAAAACATTTCCTTGAACTCGAAAAGGCCCCATTTTGCATCAAAGTTGGCCCAGATTTAAATTCAAAACCGTCTGCAAAACATGAATCAACCTGACTGGTATTCAAATGAGAAAGTAATTTTGGCGCGCGGAGGCTGACATTGTCAATGTCAACGGTACGTTCAGAACGTTATTTTGTGTAATGACAGGGTAATTTTTACGACAAAGAGCTCTTGTAACGAGCAGCAAGACTCGAGAAGAGGAACGTTAATGACTGCAACCGCAAAGAACGGAACAGTAACTACCACTCTCGAGGGCGCACAGTGCAATTCCAAACGTTTTGCGTCAGCTTGGAAATTTAATCAGCTATTTAACAGAGATAAGTGTGTATTCTCTTCTCGCAGTAAAGGTCACAATTAGATCTGTGGGACGTTACATTTGGTTTGCTGATTTATCGACTGTGTTTTATCGACCGGAAACGATATATAGCCTTCGCCCCAATAGAGCTTGAAATCACTTGAATTTCGACAGGGGCAAAGCTGACTGGATTTGGTAAACGACTGACTCGATTTGTTCAATCTCAATGTCGTTACCAACTTATCTTGATGAGGTTTTATTCTTATTAATATTATATCAATTAATTAAATGGTAAATGATTTACTTTTTTTCAGTTTGAAATTTGGCAGATTCTTCCAGATTTTTTGGTCTTTGTCTTCAGTGAATTGGAAAATAGGATCGTGACTTTATTCCGAGACTTTAATTCGAGCACTTTGAAGATTAGTTCTGACTGCGCGGGGAAATGAATTCCGCGCACGATAGTTATATGAGATGGAGAATAAATGAAAACTGCACTCGGCACTTTGCAACTGGGAGGTTCCTACGATCCCATCGGAGTGCATCGCGCAGTGCATACAAGTGCGGCGAGTTAGGAAAAATACACCCCGCTTGTGTTTGTACTCGTGAGGCACGTATCAACTTTTTAAGTTTCCCGCCAACCAGGGAGTACCCGTGGCGGCAAATACAAGCGCATGCCACGCTCGATCACAATCAAATCTGCATCTTGCATCAGGAGAAAGAAAGTAAATTAGAATAACTTCGTATCAAATATCACATGAATAGTCAAGTCGATCGTTTACAGCTCTTTTTATATTCTCACCCTCGATAAAGAAAACCCCTCAACATACTTGCATTCTCATTTTGAACATTTGTATTCCGCCACGGTTGTCATAAAATACTTGATCATAATAGTGAGACATGCAAAGAAAATATTTGAATAAAATGAAGCAACCATGGATATAAAGTAATTTCCCATTTGTCCAGTTTCTCACTAACATTCTAATGGAACTTCACTGAATCTCTGAGCCACTTCACTTACTTCCTCCAACATTACAAAAAAAATCAAGATTGTCGGAAAAACAATCGTTGCTCCATTTCTTTAATGAGCCTCCATTACCTATTTCCATTCCAATTATTGGAGGATAATTATTTACTTGAATGTTGGCGCAATATTGGTTTCACTTCAACTACCCGAAATGGTCTCGGGGACTCCCCCAAGGGAACAAAACACGAAACAAATCCGTAAACATCCATCGTTGCACTGTATCCAGTTTTTTGAACCAGAACTTAAACTTTATTTAAATTGGAATTACTTTTATTTTTAGGGAATTTGTTTACTTTTATTTTAGGAAGAAAAAAGAAAGGATGCGGGTCGTTGCACTACCGGCACACGTAACTTCCGGTGCACGCGGATTGGGTCTGACCCAATTCAAGGGAAACTGTATATTCGATACATGATTACAAAAATTTTCCACGCAGATCAACAAGTTTGGGAGCGGGTATAGACTCACTGATAAGTAATAAGTCGGTGCACACGAGTTTTCGATCGCACGTCTCGATAGACTGCGTGTAACTGACTTAAAGCTGTCTCGAGTGAAGGCAAAAGTCCCACCACGGAGGCATTACACCTTCGACAACGTGCTTCATACTCCCCACCGGTCCTCTCTTTTATTCACCGGAGTAGGGAATGTAAATGTGCTTCTAGTTAGAATTGCTTCAGGTGAATTTAAATTTTTCTTTGAAATACCTTTCAAAAGGTGTACCAAAACATACAAATTAGGAATATCAATTTAAATGCTTTATTATGAGTTAAAAAGCACAACGTTGATCAGTCTGTTTATAATTTAAATGATCGCGGTTAGAACATTATTATTGATATCAATTTTACCGCAGAGAATTCGTGCTCTTGTTGAAAATTTATATTTCAAAGTGGATTGAAATCTTTTTAATTAACAGCAAGCAAACTCTAAACCGATAAGACTCACAAACAGGTGTACTACAAAAGTAAAGTTGTGCTTACATAATTGGAAACTTCTGTAGTGACTTAATCAAACTACCGCCGATGGTCCCCTCGGATCGTCTTTCACGTCTGTTTACAAAGGCTTTGATTTACATCGCAGATGGGTTACACCTCCCGACGCAGGTGACATCATTTTCTTTCATACTATGCTAACAAGGAAACTACTCTTGCACTTTGCACTTCAACGTACTATGTACAAACACAAAAGCACACATATCTGTGGTTAGACGACCTTGCAATGCCGTGTCAGAAAATGAGAAAAAGTCTCTTGCTTTTAGAAATGAACCAAGATGAAATTCTACATGGAGGCCGTTCAAAAAATACGTAACGCTGTTTCCTACAAATTTTGCCCCACCCCCCAAAGTAACGCTTTTTCTATAGTAAGTGTATGTAAGTTTAACATTGGCGTAACGCTCGAGGTGACCCCTCACCCAAGGCGTTACGTATTTTTTGAACGGCACCATACGGAAAACTTTTCATACTGCTCCTATTCACAAAAGTTTAAAATGACAGTAGAAAAATGAATTAACCTCAATCAAAGATATTACAAATAACAGTATGAAATAAACGAAAAACTAATTACCAAAAAAAGCTTTCTGACTAATAAATATAAATCTTTCAGGAATTTGTTTGGATTCCTAAGAGGTAGGCAATTCGCTAGCATCTTAAAAAGGCAAAGAATGCTTTGCAGCTTGTCTCACGTCCGGTTACGTCACATCACACGTGTTTCGAGTTTTGGATTACGATTTTCGAATATATTTCAAGGATAGAAAATAGCTAACTTGATTCAGAAACTGCAGCTGCTATATGAATTAAACGCATTCACACGATTATTTTCCATATATTATGCATTCTTGATAACCTATTTTTCTGGAACAGATAAACCGTTATCGATTCCACGAAAGCCACTCCTTTTGATCATAAAAACATCGTCACCAATGATTTTACCATTTGTTCTCTCAGAAAATACGATAGGAAAACTTAATTCATTTAATAATCTCATTCTATAGAAAATTAACAAACGTATTCGCCAATCTACCATTTTAGTGAAGAAAATCAAGTTTCTTCATCCAGTACATTTTCTTGAGGCAAGAAAAATTTTCTTGGAAAAAGAAAATATGGTATCGTCCGTATCCGTACTGACATTTTCTTTATGCAATGCTAAGTTTCCCGATGTAAATACTAGCCTTTAACAGTCAGAAATCTGAAAGATTAAACTCAGGCCAAGTTACGAACTCGAGAGAAATTATACTAACATACATTCACATACTTGGCTCCATATTTGCAATTTTCGTAGTAACTAGTTGTGCCAATCCTCTGTCTAATCGATTGAATCTCTAACAACTGGAAGCTGATGAATACCATTGATGGTATCCTCGAGTTAGAGAATATCATAATTGAATTGAGTTCATCAATATTCAGTATGAAAGAAATTCGATGTATATTGAGAACCTAGATGTATATATTGTTGCTACCTATTATTATACTCATATTATTATTATAATTATTATTCAAATCATGATTATATCAAAATTTATACACAGAGAAACCCAAGGCTCTTTCTTTTTCTCTTGAAATTGGATAGAAACACTGCAGGCAGTTGACAATCACTGCATGAAGTGTTTTACATATGGTTGCAATTAGCAATGTAGTAGTCAAAATATAATCGTCAACTGTTGTAGCGTTTTTATCCAATTTTGTTATAAAAAAAAGCTTAAGGTTTTGCTGTGTAGCCTTAAAATTTGGATAATCAATCTGGTTCATCAAGCTATATTAAAAAGAAGTTTTTATTTTTCAAACCAGTTTTGAATGCAAATATTGTCCTGGAGCTGATTGGATTAATTTTTATTTTTGAAAATCGGACGGAACTAACTGTAGCGAACTTTGATTCCTTTTATCGGCAACAGGATTATGTTCTCGGACTTCAATAGGAATAAGTTTCATCCAGGACAAACTTGTATGATTTCGACTTGTTACGTTAAGGTAGAATTAACCAGAACCAAACTTTTCTATACTGTTAGAAATGTTTGCAATTTCAGTATACACGGGCATATTAAATTTCCTATATGTTTACTAAATGCATTACACTTTGTAATTTTAGTATACTTACGTATACTAAATTTCTTGTATGAAGTTATATGATATTAGATTTATTAAAAACAGTCAGTTTTTTTCACGTATATGAATTTTATAGTTTCTGTATACTGAAATTCATATACGTTATTATTATTATTTACGCGAGTCGAGCAACGTGACCGGTGGCAGGCTTGTATGCCGCTGCATTTGTTTGAGTTCTTTGTAATGCTAGAAGGTTCGGCTTCTTTCTGCAAAGATCTGCGAAGTCTTCTTTTCAAAAAGTATTTTCAATTTATTAACGTAAATGTAGCATAAAGATATGATTATTTGAAAATTAAAACTTTGTTCTTTGATTTCATTTTTCATCTGATCATGTTTACAGATGATGAAGACGGAACCCACGCGAAACGGAATGCCTATATACTGAATTCAGTATATGCGTATACCAAAATTCGTATACATGTATACTGAATTTAGTATACGCGTATACTAAATTTCATGTACGTGCATACTAAATTCAGTATATGCATATAGTAAATTTACTGTACGCTGATATACTAAATTAAGTGGGACGATGGTCGTGGGGGTTAAGGTATAGGCTTTGTACTCTAGAGAAAAAGGTTCTCTAAGTACTTAAGGCTGTTGCTCTTGGTAGTTCGGAACCCACCTTAAACTGTAGGTCCCCTGCCACCACCAAGTAAGTGTGTGGTGGGTGTGTAAAGGAATAGGGAAGAGATACAAGAACAATGTAAACCCTTAGGGGACACATTAGAAGCTTCCATTCCATATACTAAATTTAATTTCATGTTGTGCATTCTTGCTTCCATTACATGTATACTAAATCTAGTACAGAGCTTATTCCTTGTTCCTATAACTACCTTCGATGAATTCCACTGTAATTGGTGCAGACTGACGGGCATGCATTTAAGCGCCATTTGGGCTTATCTGCCGTTCTATGTCGTCTGAGGAAGGCCGGGAGTTAAGCGAATGGACACCATTCTGACGGAAAGCTGCCGATATATGCAAATTCATCCCAAATATGCATCGTGAAGCTACCGGAGATGATTAATTAAGTTTGCGTCTCGCGTAATTTATCAAATTTTCAGTGAGCACCCACCTATTTTCATTAATATTAATCTCGTGTGTCCAAATCTATATGCAAAAGTATCATTCTCAGATCAGTGGATTTTAATCAAGAACTTGTTCGTCATTTATTATGAATGAGACTGTGCTCACTGAGATTCACAATACTGAACGTATACATTTTCATACTGCTATCAACAAAGAAAGGATGTCAGTTGCGGAATACAGATTTGGTTGGGACTTTACAGGGTGAAAGAAAATAAAAATCCATTAGATACGTATTTTTTCTTTAATGCCATTGGGCCTTAGTTTGATCCCAGTTGCAGAATTTGTTGACAAAAAATCTAAAAATTTACTCTCTAGCGGAATATTGATAAAATTCGTGAAAAACAAAATGTTTGGGTTGGGAAACTATATGCCAATAATTCTAACAATCTAAAAACTAAAAAAAATTAAAACCCACCAAGATTTCATATTTTTGATATGCGAAACAAAGAAAAAAATAGATGGAGTACGTTGAAATCTGATTTTATGTCATTTTAGATTTTTTCAAAATTTGAGTTTTCGTGAAATATCTCATTAGTATCTGCATCCTAATTTCTTATTCCGACAAAATACAGTTATAAGCGATAAAAAGCTGTCTTTTGAACATTTGATTGGACTCATTGATTCAATGTAGATTTTTCAAACATTTTAGATTGTTCCAATTTATTATGTAGTTTCTGAAGATTGAAGCCATAATTCTAGTCCTGACGAACTTTAAAAACATTTGGTTGAAAACTGATATAATAAACTATTTTTTTAAATAGATTTTTTTCATTTCTCTTTATTTTTTCAAAACAGTACATTGTTCGAATGATCAGATAGTTACCCAAGTCCAAATTTGTAATATCACGAATTTAAAAACTTGCTTTGATAGCCAAGAATAACTTGTCAACAATTCATTCACTTAGTACCGAATGAAACTTTTTCGATAGTACTGCAGTTTTGAAGCTGAGAATTTGAAGAATCGAAGAAACCACTGCAAGAATAGTGAAAGCAGAGTATATAAAGTATAAAAAGCAAAGTATATTCTAAGGAAATTTTATTACTGCCCGAAAGGCGATTCGCCTTCCTAGCATGCTAAAAAGCAGGTCATTGAAGTTATCATTTTCAAATAGTCCGCGAATTAGAATAATATTTTGCGTAATAACGCAGTTCTACATTTTATCTCTATTTCTTGATGTAATGCTGAAAAAAGCTCATTCAAGTTATCATTTTCGAATAGGTCACGAATTGATATAATCAGTATTTACAGAGATGTTTTAACAATATTTTGCGTAATAATTTAGTTTAACCATTGACATTTTATTCTTCATATAAATACTTATATAAATATACCTTATACATAATACAAATTTTATTATTCTTTAATATTTTTATTTAAAAATGTAACACGGCCCGAAATCGATGTTTAATACAGCCCGTTTTTCGTCTAGCACTGCCTTTTTGATGAACATTGCCCTTGAGTAATATACCCTGAGTACACTGTTAGAAGTTCATGAAATTTCATGAAAATCTTAGTGAAGCTTTTTACACTATGGTTAGTGAAAAACTCATTGAAATTTCATGCAACACTGAAATTTAAATAGCCTTATTGAAATTTCAATGTAAGTTTTGAAACTATTTCAAGAGATAGTGCATTGCATTTTTTGCAAATGTTCATGAATATCCTATGGATATTCAATGTATATCACATACCAAACTTCTAAATTTAATTTCATGAATTATTTTTAAATTTTGTTCATATTTTCATTTAGGTTCATTAAATTTAATAAAAAATGTTACTTCATTTTCAATGCATGTTGATAAAATTTACGTAAACCACAGTGAAATTTATTCAGCCACTAATAATATTTTATGTACAAGCAATTGAAACAGGTTTGAGAGTCAATTTTAGGAAATTTCAATAACTTTTGCTTCAAAATTAAGTTTCGTGTCACTGAAAATTAATAAATATGGTCTCAAATTAATTTTCAAAGCCAAATTTATAAAATTTCAGTGACATAAGTCATTGAAAACTGACTGAAATTTCAGGAAATTTCTAACAGTGTAAGAGCAATTTAATTCCTTACAAAATGCTAATCTGTCAGCGCACAAAATTTTCATCGGCATCACAAAAATAAATTGTTCCATTTTTTAATTGAAAAACAGAAAGTAAGTGGTCAGAGGCGAGTTATAAAACTCATTTTTATTAGCTCTGCACTGTGAAAAATTTCGGGAATTGTCCCTATTCTCAGGGTAGAATATTCGTAATTTTTTTATATTTTTTTATACTTTCACATGGAATATTTCTTAATATTTCTAAAAATTGAACGGAAATTTCCACTTTTAGTATTAAAAGGACTACCATAAATATAAAAGTAATTTTCCTCGACATCCTGGATTAGATAATGTTACTACCTTTTTAATGATATTCATACTTTAATTAGGAAAATAATTTTTTGTACAAAATTATGCATGTTTTTCTTATATTCAGATAGTTCTCGTAATCAGATTTATTTTTACATTAAGTGAAAGTGAAATTATTTTCAGCTTTTACACGCTCCGAAAGAGCATATTACAGTTTCTTTATAATAAACGATATTTGAAGTGAGGCAGTATAGAACTAAATGAAAAAGATTTGATCTAAAAAAGTTAGACAAAATTCAGAGTAAGTTGTCCTAGAATTTAGGGTTACAATTTCACAGGTTTTAAAAATCGGTTTACTATAGAAATTAAAAATCCAATTTTCAATTTTGAACAAAAATAAAAACTTGCTCTGAAAACTTCGCTGAAAGGCCTTAAAAAAAAGATAATTCTTCTTTAATAAACACACAAAGTGTATTTTTTAAGAATTTTTAATGCAACACACACATTTTTGGAAAAATATTCGTTATCTATTTATGTAGTGGCACCCTTAATTTATTATTGTATTAATTGAAAATAAAATTATTTTTGACAATTACAAGCAGTGTCCCAAAAATATTTGTTTGAATTAGTAAAGTTTTTGTTTTCTCAACTAAAGAATATGGTTATTTATATGGAAACAAAAAATTTAATTGACCAAGCAAATTTTTCTTTCAAAATATTTGGTTTAGTTAACAAAATTAAGTTCTAAAATCGAAGTGTCTCGTCGTCCCGAGATTCGTTATAAGTAGTTAAATATTTTTCATATGCTGGGCTATTCGTTCCGAATCTTCGGGACGACTAGTAAATCTCGCAATTTCCTGAATTTTACCTACAGTTTGTTAGGACAAAATCGTTAACTTTATTTAAATTCCCGAACTTTTACGGAATTTTCCCTACAGTTTGTTAGGAAGAATTCCCTTACTTTTAAGTAAATTCCCAAATTTTTTCCCTATATTTTATATTCAAACCTCGATATATCGGAAACTATGGTCCATTGGTACGAAAGAAATAATACATATCTAATGGATTTCGATGTATTTTTACCCTGTAAATCCCCAATCAAATATCGGTGTTCTGCAACTGGCGACCTCTCTTTGCAAGTGATTTTATCAATTCTGTTGTTGGTGCTTGACATTTTCTCTTCAGTTTTGATTGCCTCTTTCGTTCTAGAATCAAATCGTTCCTCAATCAAGGACCAGTGTAGCAATTTCGCTCACAAGTGGTATATGTAGATCGGTAGAGAAAATGTGAAGCATCCTGTATACGAGCCTCGCTGACACTCTGGGATCATAATTGCAGACTCCCTTTCAACACAGGACGAGAGTTTGCAACTCACATGAGAGAGCACGAGCTTATTCAATTTGGCAGCAGGCCCCATGTAACGAGTCGCGAGTTGTCAGCTCGGCGATGCGGATCTCCAAATCTCGATATTAATAAAAATGAAATATTCGTTACTGAATGCTCTCGCATATATACATCTCACATTTCTATCACGCATGCATCACTTTTTAGAACTCTTTTCCAAATGTCAAAGGTATCCTCTATTGATACATTCTACATGTAATTAAAAGTTACATTTTTATGGTATAAAAAGAATTGAAAATAATCTATCTGTAGATAAAAAATATGGAAGCATGATGCAGCTAATTTACGTAAGTAGAGATTTCAATTTATCTTCTCAACAATCACTTCACAATCACTGGCATCATTTCGTTCAAATTCTTAGTCTTGGCATGGAGCTTGAATAAAATTATCCTACATTTTGTCTGCCTTGGGGAAATCTCGGAAAACTTCCATCATCTGATTGTAAAGTAGGCTTACTGCTTTAAAAATATTCTTATTTCTCAATGCTAATATCACATGAAAATTATGGCCTCCAGAAAATAATGAATATGATGTATACTGACAAAATGGATTATACCGTTTACGATCTTGAATTTTAGAATTTGTGACACTAATCTATTGATATTAAGTCGTAAAATCAAGATATTTAGTTTTATAATCCAAGGTTAAAAAAACATCGAGATTATACGGCTTTACATTTATAGATTGCTGTCTCTTTGAAAATCCATGATTATAAACCGTATAGTCCAGATTTTTCAAGGTACCAATTTTTTTTATTTGAAATCTAATTTCGGTTCCAGGCAGTTAATCGTCAGTAAAATTTAATTCTACATTCTTCTGTAATTTTCTCTCAAACGTTAAATGGGATTTCTCTACTTGGCGACTCCTGCTCTTTGAAATTATTTCCTCGCCTTCCACGATGCACCCGGCACAGAATTTACCCGATTTTTCAAAGTACTCACGGCTCCGTTAACGAGCCTCTCTGCTCTTTAAAGAGGGCAAAAAAAAAATCTGGTAGATAAAAAAAATCGAGTTCCAGTGTGGGGAAAAAGCTGCAGGATACCGGATCCCAGCTACTGCATTGGTTAAAAAATTTCCAAGCACATATGTCAAACATTCTAGGAAACTACGGAATTTTTATTCATTAAATGAAGAAGGAAAATATGCAAAGGAGATAACTCCATTGTTCATTTATTTAAAAATATTTAATTACATATGTAATTAAGAAGAGTGCATTTCATACGAAATCCTTGAACTAACCAAACGGGAAAACTCGTCCAAATTTTTTTCAACGCCCACGCTATTTACGTTTCTCTTTTTTCGGTATGGCATTTGGCAGTGAAAACGTAAGAGGTTTCTTATGAAGAATCAAAGGTCGGTCGTCCGTCCTACGCAAAGAATCGACCCGTTTACATGTAGCTATTTAACATACTACATACTAATTTATACTTCATTTATCGCACCTCTGCCATATTTGATAGTGATAAAAATCAGTAACAGCTTATTTCAAAGATGCTACAAATAGTTAATCATATGATTGGCTACCCATTAACCTCCATTTACTATTTATTTTTTATTCTTTGTATCGTTTCCTTTAATCAGGGTGGCCACGAATCTTCATTTTCAAAATACCCTTTCTTTTTCTTGATTTTTCCCTGACAAATTATTTGAAAATTATTTAAAATCTTGTAAAACCTACGAAATCCCTTATAGTTATTAAAATCAATTAAAAATTCTCTGGAATCCTTTGAAATCCCTTGAAACTTTTTAAAGCTCTTAAAAATTCTTTGGAAAATTTAAAAATACCCTAAAGTCTTCCAAATCCTTTAGAATCACTTTAAATTATTGAAATTCATTAAAATATCCCAAGATATTTTAAATCCTTTATAAATATTTTGAAACACTTTGCAATTTTTTAAGGCTCTCAAAAATTTCTCGATCTTTGAAATCCATTAAAATACTATAAAATCCGGTGAAATTCTTTGAAATCTGGTGATATTCCTTGAAATACTGGAAAATTGATTAAAATACCTTGGCAGTTTTTAAAATCCCTTAAAATCATTGAAATCCTCGGAAATCTGATAAAATCCCATAAATACCCTAAAATATTTCAAAGCCTATGAAATTTTTTGAAATTTTTTAAAGCTCTTGAAATTTTCTGAGAAGTTTAGAAAATACCCTAAATTCTTTGGAAAACCTTTAAATTATTGAAATATATTAAGAATTTATTGGAATCTTTTAAAATTTTCTCAAGAAGAAATAGTTCACATACGATACGAAATGACATCGAACGACATTGACTATAAGCTTCATCGAGGGACCGACTGAGGTCTGGTGTATTCTCTGTACCACTTTAACATCTTGAACGTTTCAGTTTAACATCAAAATATATTTAAGCCTAATATATAAAAAATATAGCAGATACTTCGTGTTAATAGCTGTATGTTTGGCGGTACTATCCATTTTTCTATGTGTATTTTCTTCTATTTGATAGGGATTTTAAAAACCGACTCGTAGAACGATCAGCGTCTGTTTTTGTTGATATTTCACGGCCTCATGGTTGATTGTGCGTTTCACTTAAGGTAAGGAGCCTTGAGCATCCAGGGTGACCAACGACATTAATATTGATTCACAGATTAAAGCTGGTAGAGAATGAGACTACGCGAGTTCAAGATAGTAATTAATCAATGGCAGTTCCAAAATAGATAACATAAAATAAAACAATATCTTAAGAAACCAACAAAATAGAAGTACAAACTACATACATATTTTACGAAATGAATGTTAGAAATGAACATTATTTCTATTTACAATATTGTCTATTGAAGTAGAAAGCATTTGACTAGAACTTCTGGTCCAGAAGGTCTCGGTTCGATAAACTCATTTTTCATTTTCTCAAGCTCTTTTTCTAATACTGGTAGAAAATCGTTGATCCGTAATATTTCCCTTCACATAACCCTCTTGGAAATCTTTACGTTCCTAGCAGAATAACCGAATAAGCTGGCACACCATTTTTCCGTGTGCGCGTAAGGCATACCTGCAAACTGCAGAAGTCTCTCGTATAGTTTCGTGTGGGGGTGTGATTTTTATAAAGATGCATGTGTAACATATGCTGGACGACCTTGCACTGAACATAAATGTATAAATATATCCACGGTATGTCCTATGGAGCACCTGGCAACTCCAGTTTCGCGTTTAAGCCATATCTACTATGCTGCTCGTTAAGGTATAGTCGTGAGAACGGGGGGGAAACATTGCCGCTTACTTTCAGCACCGTCAAACCCGATATCCTTCGAAATGAGGCAGAAGTAACGAGGGATATTTTATAAAGAGGACATTAAAAAAAAAGGTTTTAGCTAGAGAGATGCTGTAAAGTTCTGTTTTCCAAGAAGATAGTATCTAGTGTCCTTTATATAGAATGTGAAAATCAAAGAAATATCATCAACAAATTTTACAGATATACCAAAATAGGGACTATAATCAGGGTGGCCGAAAAACTTAGTTTTCATAATTCCCTGACTTTTCCCAGGCCTTTCATATACAAAGAGCAGCAATTTAATCTCTTTTTTAGCAAAGAATCTTTTGGAAACGGAATAAAAAAGTTTCAGATTAGAATACAAAAATTTCCCCTTTATTTTTATTTGACCAAAAAGAATGTCTTTTCTACCACAAAAGATCGAATTTCAATCCAAAATAACGATTTTTCCACAAAACTGTTGAATTTGCGGCCAGAAAAGATGACTTTTTAAAAAAATATTTGAATTTTTAACCAAATACTTGAAAACAAAATAAAAAGTAGAATGTATTAGAAAATAGTTGACTTCTAAACCCAAAAAGATGAATTCAAACAAAAGAATTAATTTGTAATCAAGAAAGATGAATTTTAATCAAATAGTTGAATTTTCATTCTACAGTAAAAATCTTGAAATTTCTCGTCCCTGAGGAGGCTGGTATTTCATCCGAAAAGGGGTTTGAATACTTAATCAAATATTTTTAAATTGAAAATCCACAGCATTTTAGAGCCCGCGATATCCAAACCGACAACTTTCAAAGTAACGAGATGGTAATGGGTAGGTTTTGATGGAAATGAGTGTTTATTGTAATTTTATTGGCTCTTTATTGGCGATAGTCGGAGCTCTCAAAAATACCTAATTGATTAATTTTTTTCTCAAGTTGCTAGGTTCTGATTCATTCTATTTACAGCATTTTTTCTACAAAAAAAAGTAGGTCTGTAAAATTCAGCATAAGGTACAAAGAAATCTATTCTTAGTACAATTTTAGTGCAAAAGTTACGGATTGTGAAATGAGTGTTTTGAAAAAAAATTGCAAAAAATTGTATATTTCGAGAGAAATAAGTCTACTTCCACTCATCTGCGTGTCATTTTTATATGGCTTACCAAAAATCCACAAAATCAGCTAACACATAGAATCTATCTAGTACGACGCACAGACGCCCATCCAACTTCAATCGAGCAAAGTGCTGCTTAACTTCAGTGATCGAACGAGAAGCCTTAAACAATTCCACGTGCCCCAGAGGACACATGGAATTATATTTGCAACTGATATGTGTTTCTAATTATTACTACGATATTGATGTTATAATAAAAATGCGTGAGCACTTAACACGATATTCTCCCTACTAGAAAAATTATTCCTTGTGACTTTATTTATCATAAGAATGGCATCCAATAAGATTGAACAAGTTTAGTGGTAAAATGATGTAATTTTCGACACTCAAAAAAAGTCCTGGTTAAAGTTACTAGACGCGTCCGGTTAAAACAGTTTACTTATATTATTCGGAAATTCTCGTTAGTATGACTGGAAAATGTTTCTGATTTCTGCTGATTAAAATTATTCTGGTTATTATTTCCGGTAAGAGAAGTGTCGCGATCATGTGTCGGTTTCCAGAAATCTGTCTTTTGTCCCATGTCGTGTTGCTGGACGTGTTCAATTATATTAGCAAAATTTTTTTTTAATGAGAAAAAGCTGCGCATTATCTGATTACACGCCAGTCATATAGTGACACTTCAAAACTACGCATATATTTTTGGGGTGCCTCTGAAAAATATTCTCGAAGATATATTAGCATGGTAGAAAATGAATAAAAAAAGTGAATGTTCCAGAACTTTAGAATTGACAAAGTGATCTAAGTGCATATTATAGGAAATCCCGAAGAAAATAGTCTTAACGAAAATTTCCAAAAACAGAATGCATGAACAAAATGCTGCTTTTGCCTCGAGTGTTGCATCTATCACCATTTATTAATATATCCTCATATAGAGAGAGGAAATTTTTGCGCAGCGGAATATACACTCTATGTTTTCGGAAACTGTTGTTAGATTATTTTCTTCGGTACGCAGTCCATGTAATTTAAGAGGGGGTTAGGAAGACTCCATCAAGGTAGAAAAGTATCAAAATTCGATAGTCGAAAATCGATATTCACCAGAATATCTGGTTATCTTGATCAGAATTTTGTATTCCGAAGCTACCAGAAAACTATCTAGCAACAAATTCTGGTTAATCTTACCAGAAATTCTGGTTAAATTTGCCAGCAAAACTAATTAAACAACCTAAAAATGGGCAACCAGAAACTTCTTATACTGCTTTTAAACATAATTAATAGTAAGGGCATATTTAACATTCTATTCTAGTTGAATTTATCAGAATTCTGATTGTTTCAACCATAATTTTTTTCGTGTGGGTAAGAATATAAAACGATTCTATTTTTTGCTCGCATGTCATGCAACTTTATACGGACCTCATCACACATTAAATCCCTTTGAAAAATTATTATTTTTTTTAATACAGTACCGTCTAGGAGTATAAGGACACTTGAAAAACACAGTATCACCTGAACAAAATAAGAGAGAATAATTTCCAAAAAAGCGTTGAAAATATTGTTAAATTCCGTAACTAAAAATAAACCTTTAAATCTCTTCTGTGAAAGGAGCGCAAGAAACTCTAAAAATGTTTAATGATTCTCAAATTATCATGAAAAAATGTAGAGGCGTGCGGAGTGACGGTCTATATATTTCCCTTCTAACTTTTAATACTGCTTTCAACCAACATTTTTTCTGACTGGATACGAAGACAAGACGGCTCTACATTTTTTATGATAACTTGAGAACCAGTGAAGATTTGCAAAAATCCAGTGATATCTTATGAGAAGTGATTACATGTTTTTAATCGCTAGTTTTTTAGATATCCTCATACTCCTGGACGGTATTGTGGTCCACAGTGAAAGCAAAAAGTATTATAGGATTATATCAAACAAAACTGCGTCTAACATAAGTGATTCAATAGCAGATTTAATGCTTTCACCATGATTCATTATGATAAATTAAAATTTTAAAGCTTTTTCGGGTTTCAATGATGGGGACTGGTGGAACTTGATTGGCCAATCAAATATTCTTTAAAAAAACCCGGGAGGACGGAAAGCCAAATCAGATTGGTTTATATCCATTGTCCCTATTGATGTTATTAGGGTATTCTAAGATTTCGAATGTTTCTTTATGTTTTCTTGGAAAAATATTGTACGTTTTTGCGATCATGGTTGTTTTGTCAAATAAGATGCTATGTCATATTTCGATATGATTCGCAGCTAGTGCTGATTGCGTGAAATGTTTTGGCCTGACTTTACGTTCATTCTGCTTTCCACATTGGCTCACAGCCCTCCCGGTTTCTCAAATATGGACTTAGCCACAATAGCAAGGGATTTTATGTACTCCCGGATCACTGAAAGGTGACTTTTTATCTTTAGGGTTGTTTAGAAGTTGTTCTATTCTCGCAGGTGGCTTAAATTAATATAGTTCGGATGTTGTGTTTGTTGAGAATTCTTCCTATTTGTTCTGTAATACCTTGAATGTAGGGTAGGATGGTGGTCGTTTTCTCTCTCTTTCTTTAGTAGGTTGTGTTGACTTGTTTTTTAAGTGTATTTTCTTGTTGCTTTATTAATTTGTTTGTTCGTGTAATCGTTTTGTATTAGGATTTGTTTAAAATTTTGTAGTTCCTTCTGTAAGTTATCCTTATCTGTCATGGTGACAGCTCTGTATACAAGGGAGTTGATGACTGATTGCTTTTGAGATGGGTGGTGGTGGGAGTAGGCATGTAGGTATCTGTTTGTATGGGTAGGTTTTCTGTAAACTTCATGTCCTAATGTGTTATCAGATCTTTTGTAAACTAGTACGTCTAAGAAAGGCAATTTTCTGTTTTTTTCAATTTCCATGATGAACTTGATAATAGGGTGTAACTGATTGATGAAATTAAACAACTTGTATAGTTCATCCAGTCCAGTAGTAGGCATTAGTGAGACAGTGTTCTATCAAAGGTGTGCGATTGGAGGGGAAGTTTGCCAAGTTTGACTGAATTATTCTGCATTCTAGATATTTTAGAGCTTTTCATTCACCTGAACAAAAATTATTGCAAGCGTTTCGAAAATTATTAAATGCATACTGAAGCAACATAATTTTGACTATTAATGACATTTTTGTTATGGCATATATTTAATCTTATATGTCAAGAAGTTTCATATAAGAGACAAGCTTAATATTTTAATGTCTCATTTAATGGTATCAGACGAGAATCAGAGTGGTAGGCCCACTACTGAAGGGTGGCCCACTATAGGTGTAATTATACTAGAAACTTCTTTTCAATAATTTTAGAAGTCATCTTCATATCAGAACTTTTCGTAGGACAGAGCCAACGATAGTAACCGGATTCTGTAACTGAATTATTTTCCTCACGTCAGTTACACCCTTTCCCATTGATTTAATTTAATGGCTAATCCGACTACAAGAGCCAGAGGCAATTTCCTGAGTTTTCGGGCAATAATACATATGATAAAGTACGAGAGTTGCAGCTAGTCTGCGCCAGTAGAATTTACCAAGTGTTACATTTTATAGGATACAATTCATTTTATGAACAGCGGCTTCATGTCCCCGGTCGTTGTACAAGAATCATGGGCATAGTAATTTTTGCTGCAAGAATTCTCCACGAAAAAATATCCATTTTCCACAAAAAATGTAATAATTTTCAACAAGAACCAAAATTTTACAGTAGAATTTTCAATTCAAAAGAATTAACTTTCAGCCACAAAAGATGAATATTTAACTAAGAAGATGAATTTTAAAACCGAAAAGATGAATTTTCTACCCAAAAAGACGCATGTTCAACAAACCAGTTAGATTTTGCACGATAAAAAAAGATGACTTTTCAAGAAAATGATTAAATTTTGAACTAAATAGTTGAGCTTTCGACAAAAAGTGATGAATTCTCAAAAAAAAATGTAATACTAGATTTTCAATTGAAAAGAATCAACTTTCAACGAAAATAGGTGGATTTTATTACTGGGTTCTCTTTTAAGCAAACAAAAAAAACCGATAAAGATGTGAATTTCCTTAAAAACAGGAGAAAAGAAGAGATTTTTTAAGAAGGGGTATAGAGAGGGAAATAGGAAAAGAAAAGTAAAGTCTGATTTTATGTTCCTTTAATGATAAAATTGAAGTTTTAAACTCTTTAACGACATCACGTAATTGTTCTTTGATAGATTGCGTTCTCCAATAAGTTTCTTGGTACAATTTATTTTCTCGATAGAGGTAAGCACAAGGTCGAATGAGACAATCTCTCTTAAGAATGCTGCGTCCAGCTTCTCGAAATTAAAGTTTACTCAAACCTTTGAAACTGCTTTGAAGCCTGGCGATTCTTTCGAAATTGCAAAAAGACGATTACAGAGAAACAAGGACTTTCGCCTGAGAGGACTAATTCTGTTTTTGATCCAAGAAACAAGAAGAGTCGACGTTAAATTCAAATGAAGGGAAAAGAAACCTCAAAATTTTAGACCCTGGAGGGTCGGAATAATTACACCTGAAGGTGCAAAAAATTTGTTCGCTCACATTCTGTTAATTGTGTTTAATGAGCTTGTTAATTTAAACCGTGCGCAATTAAAGCAGACGCGACTGCGTGGCTTGATCGATTATTCCGCGCCTCAGCTTGGCAAAACGAATGTTCGCAGCAACGCACGCGACGAACTGGAAAAGCGTTTTCGCTTGAAATAATAAAATGAAATAGAGAATACTAAATACTGTGATCATTAGCGATTTAAACTGCAATATAGGCAGTAACGAAGACACGTTCCTCCCTCAAGTAATGCAGTTATCAGGGCATGAAATTGTGAACTGGGATATAATTTAAAATCAATAGGTAGGATAGGAAGGTAATCCGGAGGACATTTTTATCGAAGAGGGCATAAAATAGAAAA
Organism: Andricus quercusramuli; assembly: GCA_932178445.1. Lineage (NCBI taxonomy): Eukaryota > Metazoa > Arthropoda > Insecta > Hymenoptera > Cynipidae > Andricus > Andricus quercusramuli. The sequence goes on along the minus strand of CAKNXH010000205.1, from coordinate 393,700 downwards.
TAGTAAACTGGTGAGGTTACCGACTGTGGGTAGAGGTTCTCTCCTGATAACTGAAAGCCAGAGGAGAAACTCGATACTCAGCAGTCGGTAAGGTTATAAATGGGAAATCTGCCTTACTGGCAAAAAGGTGAGTGATCTTATCGTCCGCCGTTCATTAAACACAATTTTTCGGTAAGAAATGAATGGGGAAAAGATGGAAAAATAATTCTTTACGAAGGAGAGTATAAATCTGCCAATTTTTTATAAGAAACCCTGATTGGTCTTCATTAAAGGCTATTCATCATTCAGAGTTTTTTTCATGTTCCGTAAATGATATCAAAGTATGGATTTATGTAATAAAAAAAAACGAAAACAGTTCTTGATTTGACTGAAGGTTGTCAGATAAATGAATTCAAGTCAAAATATCAGTTTTCAAATGATACTTTGAATATCAATGATATAATCTTATTGAAAATGATAAATTGTTATCGTAACTGGAAATTCGTTTTACCACTTGTCTATAATGCCTCCCTGAAGGGATATGACGTGATAGTTTCGACGCGATTTCGGCTTAAAGAAATTCTCAATGAGTTACATGCCTTCCCTTGTTAAGTAAGAGCACATCGAAGATTAAGTGAGAAAAACTTTTCATTTCTAATTATAATATGAACATAAAGTGAATTTAATACATTAATTATCATTCGGTTTCTCTTAATTATGCAGTGTATTTTTAAATAACTTTAAAAAATCGGAGGAATATGCTTGTATATTCACGTTTTGAAAATTTTTTCTGGATCGTTGACCTTCTCTCGTAAATAGTGCTATTTAAATTTTCGTTTCTAATGATGCGTAATTTTCAAAGTGGATTAAAAATTGTCAAAGGTAAATTCAAATTTAACCTACGTTAAACTTTAAACAACCATGCGGCACGCGACAGATACTAAGGGGGAATTGTACGATTAGCCCAAATTGAGAGTCAATGCTGCCACAAATTGGTAAAAGTTCGAGGTGCCTACGTCTTTGCCAAGACTCGACTTGCCAATATCGGCTCAATATTGGACTCAGACTTCGCAAAATACAATTTATAATAAAACCAACATTAAGTTTTGTTAATAATTACAAATTAGTCTAAATAATTTATTATCTATAATTATTATTTACTTTAATGTATGATTTATTATATTAGCGGACAGTATTAGTCCAATATTGCGCCAATGGTGAGCCTTGATAAATTTCCACTGGGTAATTATTACTCGTGGAAAGTGTGACGTTCAATATTCCCTTGAAACACATAGAAATAATGCATTCATTTCCAAGAAAAATCCAGTATCAGTTTGTTGAACTCTTCATAAATAAATAGTAAAGTATAAATGCTCTAATTGAATGATGAAACAGAAATGAATTTCTATTATCAGGTCAAACTATCCTCACTATTTTTATTTGTAATCCAGGAGTCTGACGGTTTTGGCGCCAGAAAAAATAACTACAAACAAAAAAAGGAATTTTGAACAAACTAGTTCCACTTTCCAGAAAGATGAATTCTCAATCAAAAATGTAATAGTTGATATATGAATAAGAAGATATTATAACTTTGAACCGAAAAGAGTAGAATTCAACCAAAAAGGACGAATTTTCAACAAATTAATTGAATTCTCAACCAAATCAGATTAATTTTCAATCAAACAGTTGTGGCTTTTAACCAAAAAAGGCCCAATTTCTACAAAAATAGATGATTTTCAACTAGGGAATTCCCTGATCTGTGGTATGTGTTTTTAATGCTAAATAAACTAACACAGGTTCAACCTACATTGATGTTGCCATAGGATAAAATCAAGTGTATAGAAATCTGCATAAATATTAAAAAAGTCTTCTAGTTTTTTATTTTTCCCAAATTCAATTTTTGTTGTACTTTTTACTAAAAATGAGAAAGTTGTGTTTTTGGAAAATACCAGTATAGGAATGTTGTCGTGGGACTCGCACGAAACGAGGTATTATCGAAAAGCAGAACTTTACAGTTTTTAGTCAAAAATGTAAAACACAATGGAATTTTTTAAACCTAACAAATCCCGAATCATTGATTAAACCTGATACTAATTATTTTTAAAAACCGGAACTCCATTTTTTGCCCTTAAAAACAGGAAAAACGATCAACTTTAAAAGATCGTAACTCATGACCACTCATGACCTGTTGCGGGTAGGATATTGTTTTTATTTTACAATTACTGCAAATTGAGTCTACTGAGATTCGTGTACTGAACACTTTCCCTACAGTTATTAAATTTAAAAGTACAGTGTTTTTGAAACGTAGTGATTTTACGTTGATAATACAAAAAGATTGGGGTTTTTTAAAAACCATAACTCGGAAACTATTAAAGATAGGTTATTTTCGTCAGTTTTTCTCATAATTCTCAAAGGCCTTCTTTTTTTCTGTTGGAAATTTTGCTCTGCAATGTAATGGAAATGGCCCATCCACGCAAACGTGACTTTTACAACTGTTGAAAAGAAGGGGTTTATCAATTGATCTGTTCTAGAGATTTCGATATGTCCAAAAGGGCCCCTGAACGAAGCTTTCTCATTAAGAATTTTAACATAGTTTTTTTTTCCGGAATTTAAAGCATTTTTTCTGTTGTAATGCCTGCTGCACTATAATTTTCAGCTTCAAAATATATAGAAGGAAAAAAGTGTTCGTGTCTGTGAAGTCAGTATTGATTCGAGTGGAGTGGAAAGGGTGCTTTTTACCTGGGAGAGATTAGCTTGTAAATTTAACACGAGTGAAATTAGAAGGTGACACAGCACGTGCCTGAACATTTTGTATACACACGCATATAAGTACCAATACTAAGGCGCATTGAATGCAAAATGAGTGAGGGTGGATCTTCGTTGCATGTTAATGTTGTGGGTGGTTGTCTCGCCCCCGCGCAAACGTTCAAAGTGGATAGCGACTTTTCCCTTGAAAATAGCGCACCTACTCGACAGGGAAAGAGTCTGCTTGGCTCCGAACACTTACCTGCAACAAAGAAACAGAATTCATTAGGTGCAATTCTAAGAACAATATGTCGTAAAAGAAGCCTCAAAATTACAATAATTTGTCTGTACCTACTCTCTAAATTTAAATCAGCGATAAGTATGTATGCTGCTAATTCAAATCAGCGTATATACGCGGGCAAATCAGCGAAATTCAGCTGCTAATTAGTGAAAAGTCACTGATCAGCAGCTAAATTTCGCTGCTTCAGCAGTGTATATACGCTGATTTGAATTAGCGGTATACTTATCGCTGATTCAGACTTAGAGAGTATAGAAAAATATATCAAATGAATAATATGATTTCTTCTTTTTTCTTTCTATTTTCTAGATGTTATGTTCGTCTAGGGGAGTTATGTTGAAAATTCTAGACATAAAAAGTGAAACATTTCGAGAAATTATTAATGAATCAGAATCTAAAAAGCACTTGAGACTCTTCTACTATCAGCGAGAAAATTCGAGTCCTCTGGCTTTGACGTTAAAAAAGAAAGTGAACAAATGGTAGCTCAATGCATGAAGGATTATTTTAAAGGTCAAAATGTTGTAAACAGTAAGGGAATTTGACAGCTTTTAAAGACAGCGAACTTTGGTGTATAGTTTTTTATTGAAAAAATAGTAGGAAATTTCTGAAAAAAATTTATGGTGGTACTTGAAACATTTCTAAACAAATTGTCATTGAAAAATTTGCATAATATAAAAAATTGCTCGCTTTCTGTACATAAATATATAACTGTACTATCTACAGTAGCTAGTTGAACTATCTGTAATTATTTGAAATTCGAAAAAAGTATGTGCTTCTTTTTCTCTTCGTGCGAATTGCAATATTTGAAGACAGTTCTTACATTCTCATCAGAGAAGGTATTAGATTTCTGTAAAATTTGACGGGCGGGCCCCACCCTTTTTTGCCAAATGACCACGTTTTGAGACCTCCTGAACCCGAAAAACTGGTTTTCGCGAATGTGTCTGTCTGTCAGACTGTGTGTTTGTATGTCTGTACATTTTTAGTTTGTTAGCAGGATAACTTTCAAAAGAATTAACAGATGGGATTGGCTTTTGGAAAACTTTTTTACTGTTCTAAAATTAAGGTCAAGTTCGTTGAACAGCCATTTCGGATAAAAATTCAAAACTTACAAAATTAAAAAGAAAATTTGAACCCAAACGACGCACGACATGAAAAAAAGTCTAGAGGAGAAAAACGTTGCTTTTTGAACACCCTACGAGATTGACATAACAACTTATTGAATTTTCTTAAAAAATTGAAAATTCAAATTTTTATTGCACAAAAAATAATGAAAAATCAAAATTTCTATTTTGCGGTCAAACTATACCAGATACGAAAAAATATGTATAAAAAAAATTTGCATTCAAAAAAGGTCTACAAATTTGTTATTATTCAATTTTTGTATATTTTTTTAATTTAAAAAATTAAACACTGCGATTTTCATAACACTGCGCAAGTATTGAAAAATGGTGATGTTTTAATTATTTTTAAAATACAATTTTCACCCATTATTTTATATTAGGGTTACTTTTTCTCATGTTACATAAAAATTCTATAATGCACAAACGTGACATTTTTCTGCAACCTTAGACTTTGAAAAAAATATTTCGGAACAAAAAAAAGTCATTTAATAAATTAATGTGACAATTTCGGCGAAATAAGATGGAACCACCATACTTTGAATTCCGAAATAACTAGATTTAATCCTCCTACACTTTCGATATAAATAGCCGGATTTTTCGGTACGCGTAGACACTTGCTTTGAAAAATTGGTCTGAATAACTTGGAATAGTCAGATAATTTGGTAATTGGGTTTTGTAGCAACCCTGTCCAAACTTTGAGGAAATGAATTCAAGTTTGTACTCATTACTACATTCGACAGTTGCTGATAGTTTTTCGCAAACTTCTCATTAGTAATTGACAAACGCGAGAAGAAACAAAGGAGTTATAAAGTTCTACTTTCATATCTCTTAAGTGGAAAACGTACTTTTAGTACTACGCAGTCACTGTTATCTTCTAATGAGCAATTAATATACATTATCGCCCACATCCAGAATCGAGGATTAATTCTCAGGAATGATCCTATAATAGACTATGACTGCTACTAATAACGTTTGAACATGCAGAGGACCGTAAACCACAAAAAAAAACGATAAAACATCATTTTAGATATTAGAATTTTAGATTTATCTTCTCATCGACTCGAAAACCTTTATACTCGACTAACCTTTATTACCTGGCTGTCAAACGAAAACAAATTTACGATCTCAATTATGATAACAACAATAAAGCAGTCAAAGGATTTTATTTACAATTGCACTTAACACACATTTATTTTTTAGCATTAAAAAAAATAAGTTATTGATATCTACATAAAAAACAGGGAAGTATAAAGCCAATTCTGACTTCTTTGACCACCTCTGTCTAATACAGTCAAAGAAAATCTATTTGATTCAAATATACCACTGTCAAACGAATGTTAGTTTGATTCAAACAAATATATATATATTTTTATTAATTGAATGTATATCGTCGCATCAATTGCCAGGGTCATTAGCGACTGTACTATATGGTTACTTATAAACTGTTGGGTATCTGTGGGGTATACAAAGGGACAGAAGCGAAGCTTTTTCCAAAGACATGTAGCCTCGCTTCCTGCATTGGGAATCGAATCCGCGCCAGCCTGGCTGCCAAGGCTTCTGTGTTGGAACATAAAACAATCACAATACCGTCAGAGCCACGATGGATCCCTTAAGTTAAGAATTATAAAAACTAAAAATCTCTTTTTTACGGTATCATATTTTGCGTGTCCTGTTTTTGAATATGATAACTTCATAATGTTATTTTCAATGTAAAACAAACGACTCCGAGTTTCCACCAGTTGTCTCATTTTAGTACCACTCGAGACTGGTTTTTCTGAGTCTTATTTTAACACCTGAAATTAGCCCTAGAATAATACTTTTTTTCTACAGTGAGGGGCCTTCCATAAACTACATAACCAACCTGAGAGGGTCGCGCCAAAAACTATGTTCAGTAACAATTGTGGGGTGGGGGACGAGGGGGGGGGGGGGGTACCACGAAAGTAACGTTAGGAACTTAGATAATATTCAGTACGTATCCTGATAATAAATTTGAACATAGTTTGTAAACTTTGGGAAAAATGAGTTGTCCTGCAACGGTACAGTTCACTATTAACCTAATAAGTTTTAAATCAGTTTCATATTTCAGAAGTCACACTGTTTTCCCTATTCCCCTTTCTTTCAAGAATAATTTTTTTTCATTCTATTTTCAAGAAACTTCACCTTTACCTCATTTTTTCGTATACATGCACCTATTTTGTTAACGTGTCATCTTTTTTTGGAACAAAATTTAACTACTTGGTTGAAAGTTGAACTACTGTGTTGGAGAAAATTTTTTTTTAACTACTCCATTTTTAGGAAATTAATCTTTTTGATTAAAAAATCATCTTTAAGGCTGACAAGTTTTTGTTGAAAATTCATTTATATATATTTATATTTGCAATTGAAAACTGATATTTTCTACGAATAATCAACTATTTTGTTGAAAACTCGTCTTTTTGTGAAGACAATTAATTTTTTTGATTGTTCGGGTTGAAACTTGAACTGTTTTGTAGAAAATTCGTCTTTTTTAATTCGAAAATTCAACAATTTGGTACAAAATTAAACTATATGGATGAAAATGCAACTACTTTATGAATATTCAAGTATTTGGTACAAAATTATCATTTTGTTAAAAATCATATTTTCGGGTTAAAAATTCAACTGTTTTTTGTAGTTAACTCCTCTTTTTGCCTTCAAAAATCTACAATTTTGTTTAAAATGGATGTTTTTTGCTGAGTTTTGTTTAAAATTCAACCATTCATTTGAAAATGCAACTTTTTTGGTTGAAAATTCAACTACTTCTTTGAAAGTTGAACTACTTTGTTAGAAATTAATTCATATGGTTGAAAACTCGTCTTTTGGTAGAAAATTCAGCTTTTGTTGTAGAAAAGTCATCTTTCATGGTTGGAAATAAACTTTTTTTTATGAAAAATTCAACTGTCTTCTAAAAAATGTGTCTTGTTGGCTTTAAAATTCAATGGTTTTTAGTTGAAATTTAATTTTTTTGTTTTAAAGTTCGACCATTGATTGGAACATGTATATTTGTAGGTTGAAAATTCAACTGCTTTGTTACAAATTTGTACTTTTGGATTGATATTTTGATATTTTGTTTGAAAATGAATTTGCTTGTTGAAAATTCAACTGTCTTCGAAAAAATTAGTTTTTTTTTGTGGAATGATCATTTTCTCTTATAGTTATAGTTTTTTGGCGCCTAACGTATTATCAGCATGGAGTAATTTTCTTATGAATTTTTTTAAATTAGTTATTAGAAGAGTAACGTTAGATGTTGAAAATGAAAAAGCTCAGAACCCGGCGACTTTCAACCGATTTTGATGAAATATTTTGCATTGTGTTGCTAAATATGTCTAGTAAAATGTTAAACAAAAAAATATGTACGCTAATATGCAAATCCATTTTTTTCAAAAATTTCCAAAAATCGATGAAAAACTTGAATATTTTGAATAGATTAAGTCCTAGAACAACGAAAACACTGTGCATATGTATATTGGGGTTGCCCATTATGAATTTGAGGTAAACAAATTCAATAAGACGGACCGCAAGTTTTTAACATTTATAAACTTTGAAAAAAATAATAAATTAATAATGTTTGGCATGCAAATTCCTGAAGGCATGAGAAGTTATTAAAAAAATAATGTTGACCCAGGTTGAAGGGTGAAAACACCCCTAAACCGTGGAAAACATCCCCAAGGAATGGTTTTTGAGGATTATTTTGGTAAGGGTGCATCGGTAACAAATGAACTTTTGCGGACAACTTGTACATAGAATAAGCATAAAAAATCATGGTATTCACTTTTTCTTTGTCTATCATATTTTCCGAGATATTCGGGGGTGAGTTGTGCCGCACGAATCGTACGCTCCTTTCGTAGCTCATATATCAAAATGGGGTCGTTTCTGGATAGAAGTGCACAGTACTGAAATTAAATAGAATTTTCGTTCTACAACTTAAGTTTCATGCATTTTCATGGAAAACCCCTCTCATTTGGAGATTTAAGCTACGACAGGAGCGTGAGATTCGCGCCGTGAAACTCACCCCCTACTCCCAGGGTGGATATCTCGGAAAGCATAGCTGACAAAGAAAAAGTGAATACAATGATTTTTCATGTATATTTTATGTACAAGTTGTCTGCAAAAATGTACTCTTTACCGTTGCATCCTTAGCAAAATAATCGTCAAAGACCATTTTTTGGGGGTATTTCACACGATTCAGGGGTGTTTTCGCCCTTCATCTCGGGTAAAAATGATTTTTTATTAACTTCTTATGCTTTCAGGAATTTGCATTTTTACTTCAAATTCATAATGAGCAAGACCATTATATATACACACAGTGTTTTCGTTGCTCTGGGACCTAATTTATTCAAGTTTTTCATCGATTTTTGGAAATTTTTGAAAAAAAATGGATTTTTAAATTAGCGTACAGATTTTTTTGGTTAACATTTTAGTAGATTTATTGAGCAACACAGTGCAAAACGCTTCATCAAAATCAGTGGAATGCCGCCGGGTTCTGAGGTATAAAACTTAACTGACTCCTCTACATATATAGATATGTAGATGTAGATATGGGCTTGTGTGTGTTCTTCGTAACGACAGCTCTTCCTATGTATTTATGCTGATAATACCTTAGGAAATCAATATTTTAGTTTAAAAGACTTTTTAGAATTTACAACTTATATAATTTATTTCAACATAAACAGAATGAATTTATGCGCCTCAAGAAGAAGCATTTCTCCATGAAGCCGGTACGCTTCCCATGGTTGAGTAAACAGAAATGTACTTTGAACTTCTATAAAATATAGTATTACCTTCTTAGAATACTACTTCAAGTCATAATATGAATTAAAACTCGATTCACGTACGCTGTTCCGCCCCTATGAAAGAAAACTCCTATGTGCAACTGAGTTCCTCGACTGTCCAAAGAAATGGTTACATTTCGACATGAAACCAGTAGCATATTCGTTCTACCTTCCAAGAATATTTTATTTGTTAGAAAGCCAATGTGATTTGCTGTAAACGTTACTCGCCTTCTCGAAACTTCAATTATATGCCTAATTTATTTTGCTTTAAAAATTGTTTCCAGCTAAAGTAAAAGTGCAATTAAGTTGATACAAGTTACCGAAGTTTAATCTGAGTAAAAGCAACTAATTACATAAGAGACTGGTTTTAAAATGTGGAAATCGTAGTTTTAGTCTCAAAAACTCAGATGAAATTTAAATGTAAAACTGATCGGGTAGAAGTTTAAATTTGAAGTTGAAGTATAAAATTAAAATGAAGTTGAAGCAATATTCATTTTGCTGAGATACTTCGAGCGTAGAGTTTAGAAATATTACCTTGCTACGACTTAAACGAGTGACTATATAGATTCATTGACTTCGATATTTCCGAGGATATTCTCAAGGTCTATTCGGTCATTGCTCACGTTAAAAGTGTGTCTGGTATACGAATATAAAGTACATGTAGAGATATTTATTGCTGAAAATTTTCTTCCAGAAAAATAGCCCATGTTATTATTGAAAATGGTGCATTACTTGATAAAAGTGATATTGCACTATTGCGTGTTGAAGAGAAATAATTGAAATGAAGTAACTACATTTTGGAAAATTAAATCATTTGAATGAAAAGAAGTCGACGGTAATATCAAAACCTAAACCTGGAGAATTAATTTTATTATTTTTTTAATTGAGTAATAGAACTTTTTTACACATACATGGAAAACCCTTGTGTGGCCACCATTTACAGACATCGAGAATGGTCGATTGCAAGAGGAAATGAGCAAAATACTAACATCAGTGAGCAAAATGATTTTACAGGTGAGCAAAATGCTCTCCACGGTTACCAAAATATTTCTGGTTTTGCATTGTAACTTGTGAAGAAAAATTTTTTGATTCCAGACAAGCTATATGAGGCCAAATAATTATATATTATAATATTATAATAATCACAATATTTAAAATTCTTCAATTTTGAACGGTGAAAATAAGAGTGATTTTTTTTTAGAAAAATAACATTTTTTTACTAAAAACATATATAATATTTTTATCACCTTTAAACTTTCTATAATTTCAGTTAAAAAGTATAGTTTTGAATGTGCAATTATAAAATAGTTTAATTGTTGAGGCTTTGAAACAAAAGTTGTTTAGCTTCAAAAGCTTAAATTCGAAAATATGTTCCCAATCAAGAACGTTACAAATTTTTAAAAGTACATTTTTTTATGTTAGTGCTGTTGAGGAAATATAAATAATTTAAAACGTACAGTTCTTACGACTTTTTTAGAATTATTAAATTCTTAAGGGCAATAAATTTCAACTTGTTCAGTTTTGGAGTGTAGTTCTATTGGATCTCGTTGCGGCACATATTTATAACGAGGGTGAGGATGAAAAATGAAGGTCAAAAATAAATTTGAATTAAAAAAAAAGGAATCTTTTTATCTATTTTTCTTTACTGGAAAGAAAGTACCAAGCGAACGCTACGCTAATTTTTACGAATAAATAATAATATTTGCATTTTTTAACATGAAAGTATTCAAAGGAAAAAATCTGAGTTTTCTTTTCAGATAAAAGGGAAGACAAAAGAACCCTAAGTTAAAAACAGATGAATTTATTGTCAATATATTTTTTTGAAGGCTAAATGCTTTTTTTTTCAAAAAATACTTAGACATGGTGGCCGCAAAGCTTCATTTTCAAAACTCATTGACTTTCATAATTTTCCTTGTCCAACCAAATTTTTAATGATTTTCATGTCATGCTATCACCCTGTTATAATTAATGGAAAGATCATGAAAAAACTTACAGAAACTGTAGAGAAAAAAATATATTGGCATTAACAATTATAAATTACCAAAAATAGATAGCCGTTGAGAAACAAAGGGCTTCCAATTCTTAATTTCATATTATTAAAAGTTTCATAAATTGATGAATAAAGATATTTTAATTTTATTTATAAATTAACGCTTGAATGCATTGATTTTGTGGTTAAGTATTCAATATGTAATAATCGAAAAAAATTTCAGGTTTGAAGTTTACATTTTTTTTAATTTTAATCGCTTGCAAAAATATATGGTAACCGGGGGATAAAAATTGTTTCTTCACAGCTAAGTTTTTATGAAGTTTGACTCTCAAGATTTAAAATCGTCTCGCAGCGCTCTTATAATGCGAAATCCGCGATGCGACGGCATTAGGTTTTAAAGTGAAAGAAAATAATGTGTCAGTTTGATAAAAAAAAAAAAAAAATTAATCACAAAGTTTTTTTGACTAAAATACTTCTGGTTATGTCAAAGACAGATTGGATGTATGAATAATGTATGTATTTGTACATAAGGCCATTTAAAAAACAATCATAAATCTGTAGCTTGTTCAGAAAGTACACTGAGAAAAATGGATTATACGAACTGGGTAATAGAATTAAAGAATAATACACCGTATAGAAAAGTATATTAACGCGTATAATCTATAATATTTTTCTAATATATGAAGATGTTACCAAATATAATATCTAGATGTTAAATTCACATAATCTCCAGGCATTAAATTGTAACAACTCAGATTTAAAAATATCCAGGCGCCTGTGTAGTCTCAGATTATACGTCGCATCGTGGCGCGTGTCATATGCATCCGTTCGCATTAAAACAAGTAATAATTAAGTTATAAAATGATTATTCGTGCTAAATCATACGTAATTGTTAGATTTAGAAAATAAGTATGTTTATATTTCTTTTCATTACACATCAATGCCACTTGTACAAGTACAGAAACTTAGCCTCCTTTACTTTCGTTTTTGTAGTCTTATGATAGCCACTTTCCTGCTCATTGTGTACTTAAAAAATTGAAATTTGTTTCCAGATCTAATTCCGAGCTCGTCTATCAAAATTTTGTACAGGTTTATAAATACGTTTGCAAAAATTGTTCTACATATTTGAGGTTATCTAATGGACCGGGATTCTAATATGGATATTACATTTTAAAATCTTTGATTATAGATTTTACAATCTCAGATTATAAAGTTTAATAATCCAAGATATTATCTTGTAATATCTATTTCTTAATATCTACAGATTTTAGCTCCAATAATCTGGATCGCTGTCCCAAAGTTAATAGTCCAAGATGATACCCGTAACGCATATTTTTTATTATCGGGTATAATCCATTTTTCTCATTGTATTGAAAAGATAATATATAGTTCTATGTTTTATATTTTCTGAAAAAAAATATAATAGCATATAGTTTCATATGCAAATTGTAAATATAAAAATTCAATGAATTGCCCTAATCTATATACTAGATGAATGTAGTCTTTCCACTCACTGTGAAAGGAACAACCGTTATTCTGGCACCGAGTTTTGAAAGTGCAACTAAAATAATTGATAACCAAAAAGGCAAAAAAAAAAGAATACCTCAACGGGTCGTTCAAAGTTTCGATACTTGACACACTTTCTGACCCCAGGCGTTTGCAAGATAGCTTTCGTGTTTACTTATTTCCGGTCATACTGGAACTGACCTCGTCAAGTTTCAACCTATTTTTCATTACTCTTTTTTCTCAATTTTCTTTATCCTGAATAACTTGTTTAATTATTTTACGACACCGATCGAAATATCATAAGTAATAAATACATTTTTTTATTAAAATATGAGAAATATGCTCTATAAAGAAAATTCTAACTTCTGCGAGAGTTCAAGTGATTCTAGAACTTTACTGAACTCTAAAAACAGTTTTGAAAATAAGCAAATAAAGATGTTGCCAAAATAAGAAGACATCCTAGCACGTTGGTTAACTTAATTCGATTATCCTTATTTAAAAAGTGTAACAGAGCATGAAATAATCGAGTATCGATTTCACGCATCCTGTAGAGTGTAGACTGTAACGAATATCCAAGAACTCAAGAACTCTTAGCGAGTAATCCGCAAATAAGTGATTCGATTCTAATCTAAGAAACGAAACGATCATAAGGAAGTCGATCGTTTTATTACATCAAAAACTCCTGGGTTAACAATAAAAATAGTTGAGCCAATAAATTATCTTGGAGTAATGATCAATAGGAGCATTTTATGGATAAATTTAATGAAACATAAACTCTTCAGTACGAATAACAACTTCCTAAAACAATGTTGACCGCTTTAATATATCCTAGTAAATCTCGTAAAAATGTGCATGCCCCCGATTTGGAGTTACTATCGACCTGTCCTGATTGATGTTAACAATTAAGTGCTGGTAAGATTCGATCGACAGAAATTAGGTCAAGAATTATTAAACGATCACAACCGAGTCCACACCTCGTAATCAAGTACGAGTCGTCTCTTAGAAAGCTGTTAAGAAGGGAAAGTGGGCATTATCTTCGAGAAAAACTATCGGTACTTGATAATTGAATCAGTACACTCACTCCAATCTCTATTTATTTCGTATCAGGATTTTACGTATATACATTTCGTATATATGCAGATCAACATGTCACGCGTCAGGACGCATTGACCGTCGCTTTCGCTGAGATCATTCCGATTTCCAGTTACTCGAAATGCAATTAGTTGACAATTAATTTAAACCGAAAATTACCCTTTGAGATTATTCCAAACACTTAAATTCAGAGTCTGGTTTAGGTAACAGGCCGTCTTAAGCCAACCTAAATTTTGTCGCCCTTCTTCAATTTTTACAGAAATCACAGTCCAAAATGCTCTCAAAACAGGAGAAATTAGGTGATTATTCACGAAAATGAGAAATTATATGGGCATACATTTTTTTATTTGATAAAAAAAAAATTAGGTACCATATTCAATTCGACTTGAATCGCTTTAAATTCCTAAGATTTCAAGTTGAGGCATATTGCATTTTCAACCAAATATAATTAACTATAAATATTTTTGGTTCTGGAAATGGATTTTTTTTTCTTTCTAAAAGTTTTTCTTTAGATTAACAACCTTGTTCCAACTCCCACATGATTTTTCAACAAAAGGTTTAATTTTCAACTAAGATCAATTTTTAAACCAAAAATTAATACTTAAATTTTCAGTGAACTCGGAAAAAACCGTCTCGGGTAGTACTATAAAATGAGACAGCTCGAGGGAACTCAAATGCATTTGTTTTACATTGAAAATAACAGCGAAAAGTTATTCTATTCAAAAACAGGATACGAGAAAAATGATAATGTAAAAAGAGATCTCTAGTTTTTACAGTGATGAATTTGATAGCATGATAAAACCATATAAAATATTTAAAAATTTAAAAAGTTGAATTCTCAGCCCAAAAACATTAGTTTTTAACAAAATATATCCAAATAGTTGACTTTTCTACCAAACAGTTGAATGGTAAACCAAAAGTACGACATTTCAACCAAAAAAGATAAAATTTTCAACAAGAAAGATGTCTTATCAATGAAGTAGCTATTTTAATAACTGAATTTTTAACCAAATTGTTGAATCTTCATGCCAGAAAGTCGCATTTTTTACAAGACAGAGTAATGTTAAACAAAGCAGTTTCTTTCAGCAGATAAAGATTTTTTTTCAAGCAAAAAGATAAATTTTCAATCAAAAAGGACGACTTTTCTATCCAAAAAGATGAATGTTTAACAAAACAGTTGAAATCTCAGTCGAAAAGATGACTTTTCAACAACTTGATGAAATGCTCAACGAAATAGTAGAATCTTTAACCAAAAAGAATGAATTTTTAACCAAAAGCGAAACCAAAATTTAACCAAAAAAACTGAAACTGGGAAAAAAAAGAGAATTTTCTCGAAAAAAAAGAGGGAAAAGAGATATTTAAAAAGGGGGAATAGGAGAAAGAGTGTGATGCCTGCTTTCATTCTTAGTTGTTTCGATTGTAGAGTTGATAAACAACAAAAAAACAATACGAGTGAAAACATACGAGTTCTGTAATAATAGAAGAATTTAGTCCGCAGTTTCGCCCTTGAAAATTTGCCACTCTTTTCATATTTTCATTACTTGGCCTTTTTTCGATTGCAGAGTTAACAAGTAAAAAACAATGCAAGTGAAAACAGAAGTGTAATATAATAATAAAAAATTCCAAGCCGCCGTGCCGCCCCTAAAAAGTTGCCGCCTTAGGTCATATATGACCTTTGTAGACTCTGGTGTAAATATGGCACAGCCTAAATGATAGAAATATTAATATATATTGGAATGAAATATGATAAGGTCAGTCAGGGTCAGTTCATAATTTGCCGATTGACGATTCAAATTGGCTATCAAGAATCACGTGAGAGCAAGACATGATGTCTTGTTTTCTACTTTTGCTTTCCATTGGAATGCATCACTTGAAAATCTCATTTGCTAGTGCATCTCTTTTTACGAGCAAGTACATAAATTACAAGTGAAAAGGTCAGTCGGTGAGATCTGAGGCATAACTGAAAATAGAGATCTCATTATGGCTGCACCGGAAACACGTGTTACCGATGTTTACATTCTTCACGTATGACTGACCTGCCACGGAAGAGACGAATGCAACTTTTTCCATCGATTAATTGATACAGGATGCAGTGCAATCGATACCGTAACGATACTTGAGAGAACCAGATGTGAGATTAATTTTATGCTTGGACAATCTCTTTATCTGTTTATCCCTTTATCGTTTTGATACGAGTTCAACTTTCAGTACGACAGAAATTAATCTGGAGGAAGTGGCAAAATCTAGTTCCAAGATCAAGGTTAAAAAATCGTCTTAGTTAAAGAAAGTGACAATACACTTTGAATATTGACCCAAAAAATTGTACAGGATTATTTTTACAGTACTACTTATTCCGTTATAAGGATAAGGCTAAATACCACTTTCTAAAACCTAATTAATGAAAAAAGGGCAGGCAATAAATAAAAGCCAACATTCTTTACATAAATGTCAAGATTTGAAGAATGGTGGCTAGAAAGTGACGGGTAGTTTCAGACTCATAATCTCCTTGGACTATATTTTTTCAAAATTTGATGAGAACTTTCCCACAAATTGCGAATAATCAAGGAAGGAGACTTGCTTGAAACATTATTAAATTAATATGTTTCACATCTCTTTATATAAATAGCAGCAAGTGGAATGGCTATAAAAAACATAATTTACGTACTTTCTTAGAAACTTTAGAAATGAACTATAAATTGCCTTAACTTGATTATTTCAATCGAGCTCAAGAATATACTAAATATTAATATTTCAAAGATATAACTTCTCTTTTTGATACAAATTCATAAAATACTAAAATTTTTAATGAAAAAGCAGGCAAGCCAATGATATTAAAATACAGAGATATGAGAAGATAATTAAATTTAATTAATTGCAAATAAACCAATGAACTTACGAGCATTTCGTGTTAAGCACACGATGTAACATCGTAAAATAAAAATAATGCATTTCACGATTCACGAGGTAATTTTTCTCGGCCTTTATTTAAGTCGGCTTCACCAAAGTATGATTTAACTTTGGGACCCTATATAAATGACGTTAAATTTTTTCTGAAATTTGGAACTTTTTTATCAAAATTTTATTTTTATTTATTTTATTTTATTGAAATTTGGAACATTTTAAGTTTAAAAAATTAAATAAATTTAACAAAGTGGTTGCTACTTCCACCATGTAGTTCAATTTTCAAACAAAAAAGATGAATTTTGAACACAATACAGGAATTTTTCACAAAAAGGTTGAATTTTCGTCAAAAGATTTTTTCTCTCCAATTAAGATGAGATTTTTAATTAAACAGATGAATTTCTTAACCAAACGATAACAATTTTAACTAAAAATATAATCGCCCGGGAGAAAAAACTGCAACAAAAAAATAAATAGAAATATAAGACAAATAAAGTTATTGTTAACAAGAATATTATATCAGGGTAGCAGCATAACTTCATTTTAAAAATTCCCTAATTTTTCCCTGAACAATTTTTCATTTTCGCTGACCATTAATATTCAAAGACCAGAATCTTAATCGTGTAACATTTTACATAGAAATTTTTATGATCGGAATAAAACAATTTAAAATTCAAATTTATTATCCTTGAAAGTTCTTTAATGTGCCTCTTATAAAAATTCCTTGACTTTTGCTGGATTTTTTCCAAAAATGTATGTATATAAAACCTCTTTATTATTGATATGTTTCTTTACAAGAAAATTATTCTCCTTGGATTAGATTTTCAAAGTTGAAATTGAATTCGAGCTGCATTAAGATCGTCATTTAGATTCTGGGATCAGTCAGTAGATTTAAAACTTCTAAGATGCGAGATAAGCATTTGATAAATGGGGTCGCACACCTAATTTAATTCGATAAATTAATTCTTGTTAGTGAACTAACAGTTTTTGAGCCTATTATATAGAAATGGAAGTAACTAATATTTCTTATATATGAGAAGAAATACAAACTTTTTCAGGTAAATGTAGTTTTATTTCTACGTTCACTAATTACAATAACTTATGAAACTAATACAAAAATGACTGGCCATTTTTTATAAGTAGTTTACCATGACGTGGCACAATTTAAGATTGACAACTTTGTTCGTGTTTTCCGTATACGAAACCCTTATTCGGTAGCTCTGACATATCGATAATGAAATCGATAACTTTTACATAATACCCCTTTGATCTGATTAAGTAGAACCTGGCCACTTACAATGATATAACATTCAAAATGATGAAGAAATCATTCTATACAATATATCCTTTGAAATGTATACTAGAGATTTTATGAATTCACTGTTTAATTTATTGAAAATGCAATAACTTTACCAACATTCATTGCAATGAAAAACTCGACATATAAAAACTTTACACACTTTTATTAAGGCGGTTTGTAACAACTGTTTTTACGATTGGATATAAAACACATCTTCCTTATTAATTGTGAAATAGAACTGGAAGATTAATTTAAAAATAATAAAAAAAATCGCAATACCTTTTTCTGTTAAAAAATGCAGAATCCTTGCCGATATTAGAAAATGTTTTTTTTCTACCAGTATAGTACAAAATTGCACAGAAGCTTTTACGACGGCTTTAACGTAATTTCTCGATTGAAGAGTTGGGTTAGGAAAATTAAAGTCCCTTGCAAGGGAACATAAAACCGTTTAAGTACAGAAACGGTAGGCGCCAGTTTAACAAGACTATAGTGCCTTCAGAATGTGCGTGAGAAGCATAAAATTCATTTCAAAGGAGAATTCCTCGCCCACGTTATTCGTTAAGGATACAAAATGAAAGTAAGAATTTTAATTATTTGACTTTTCAACAAAAACGTTTTACTCTTAACATTAAGATTTATTATCCACTATTCATGGAACTAATCAAAAGGGAATATTCATTGATTGAAATAAAATGTACTTTCTAAAGTTGCTGTTTCAGAAGATATTCTCACGTCTCCGCGAATTTTTTTCGAGGTATAAACATAAAGGTTGATTTGAGCAATCATCTGTGATGTTATTTCATAATGCTGAGCATTGGTGGATAAAAATCAATGAATGCGTAAATGCATGTACATCAGGCCATACATATTATATGACACGGCACTGTAGATTTTATAATGTTTCTTGTACATGATTGCCTTTCTTGAAACAAAAAAAAAAACGAAGCGCGAATGGGGGTTCACTTGCATTCAAGGATACAGGACTTGGGCGTCGCGGAGACTATCGATCGCTTCGCCAACTGACCTACCCCGCCCTATCCAGACAATTTACTGAGTGCTTATGGTAAAGTTACTTCGGGATTCCCCAATAACTCTACTAGTGAAAAATGAAGACAATTTTTTAAAAGTCACACTAAATCTGAAGGTGTCACTTTTTAATCCAAAAGGTTGTCAAAACGTTGCCCAATGGAGAAGCAGAGGGCAACTGAGGAGTAAGCGAACAAAAAATGATAAATCCATTCGAGATGATTCCTCTATAATTAGACAAATGCTATATTTCGAAAACACCAGACATAGAAGAAAAATTCAAATAGGATCATATAGGAAACCATCTAGCTGATTATCCAATATTATTGAATTACTAAGTCTGTTAGCTTGGATTTATGCAGTTTTTGTAACACATTGAACACTTTAGAACAAAATATACGGATTCTAATTTATATATTCTTAGGCTTACAACATTTTCAAACCGAAATTTTAATGGGATAAACTTTTTTTGTGAACCAAGGGTCAATAATCATATTCTTCGAGTCCTGAAAATGCTACAAACGTGCATAACTCATTTTTTTCAAAAAATGGATTTACCATGTTTTGTTCGCTTACTTCTCCACTCCTATACTGAAAATTACAACTCCATTCACATCGTTCTACATAGATGTTAATTGTTTTTCAATTGCAGGACTTACTAAAAGTCTCTATGCGATAAAAAATAGTGTACAAAGTGTACTTATTTCACGCTTAATGGGTACCCTTTTTTTTACAAAAATGGGGTATGATAAAGAAGTTATTAAAGGCAGTCAATTTTTCATGGCTGTAGTCAACCGTTTTTCTTTTTCTTTTCATGAATTTTTAAACTTTGCAAAATCTTTGATGTAGCTCCAGATTTCCTACTAGTAAAAATAAATGACAATTTTTCCCAGGGTATTTTTAACCACAGAAACGCCTCACACATAACGGAAAACATTCTCTTGTCATTATTAAAGAAATTTTCAGTTTTTTGTTAAAAACAGTGGTTTTTCAAATATAAAATAATCTCTT
The DNA here is from genome assembly GCA_932178445.1 of Andricus quercusramuli. Classification (NCBI taxonomy): domain Eukaryota; kingdom Metazoa; phylum Arthropoda; class Insecta; order Hymenoptera; family Cynipidae; genus Andricus; species Andricus quercusramuli. Next base: position 373,941 of record CAKNXH010000205.1, on the reverse strand, counting down.
ATGGATCAGTATACAGGACTCAGATAAACTAGAAGGCTTTTGAAAAAAGTCGCATAAAAAAGATTATTAAGCATTTAAAGATTTTCAGAAAATATGCCGCCACTTTGAAAGTTTAATTTTTTTTTTAATTTTCTGTTGGATGTTTAAATTCAACGAAAGGATCTGTCAGAATCAATAAGAAACATTCAAAAATCAATATTGCTTTAGATACTGTAACAATTTAAAGAAAATGTTAACAATTTTTTTTATAAACAACGTCACTGTCTTCAACATTTCTAATACTTATAACTTAGTCAAAAAAAATTATTTATCTAATCTGTGAAATACGATTAGTATACGATCCTTTAAAATTCAGTCAGCTCAATTTAAAAGGAATTCGGCCAGGCTTTAAATTTAAGTCTGTATAATTTGAATATGAAATTTTTTTTTTTTATGATTAAGACTCAAAAGCCCAAAATGCCCAAATATAGAAAAATTAATAAATTCAATATTAAAAGCATTAAATTCCTAAGATTTCAAGACGAAATAAATTGTATTTTCAACAAAGTAGTTGAATTTTCAACATACAAAGATGAATTTTCAACCAAATGGTCGAATTTTCGAACAAAAAACAATAAAAAGAAAACGGAAGTTGATCCAAAGAGTTTATTTTCAACTAAGAAAGATGAATTTTCAACAAAAAAGATGACTTTTGCATTATAAGAGGATTATCAAACCATAAAGGCAAATTTTCAACAAAAGAGATGGATGTTCAAAACAGTTGGATTCTTTACCAAAGAAGATGACCTTTGAACGAAATAATTAAATTATCAACAAAATAATAAAATTTTCAACCAAATATTCGAATTCTCAACCAAGAAGAATAAACTTAAAACATAAAACAGTTGGACTTTCTTATTGGGTTCTATTAATTCAGTTCACATTTAAGCAAACAATTGAGAAACAGCGAAAGTTTCTTGAACAGGAGAAAAAGAGGTATTCTGTAAGAAAGAGGAATAGGGGAAAGAGTGTGAAGACTATTTGAATTTTTAATTAATCGATTTTAAACATTTTCGACTTCGAACGATCAAAATATTGAGAGTTGCTGCTTGAAAAAATTAAATCTTTGAATACAGATTCATGAGATAAGAAATTGTTCAATTTCAAACGCTATTAATTAAAAATGTTCTAAGTGTAAAGCTTTAAGGAGAAATTATTACATATTTTAATGTTCTCAATTACAAAGGTAAAATTTTCTTTGGTCTCAAATTTCAATTTTACAGGTTTAATTGTGATTAAAATTAAAAAAATAAGTATAGCGAACTTTTGAGAAAAACGGAAAAAATCGATTAGTTGCATTTTTTTTCAATAAGTCGCAAAAAATCGCATTTTTCGAAAAAAAAGTTGAAAAAAGTCGAAAAGGTCACACAGTCCGAGCCCTGGTATATAAAAACTGTCAAGATATGAAGAGACTTTTCGCAACGACAAAAAAAAATGATAAAAAATTGGGATCCACGAAAATACAAAAATGATGAAAATAAGCACTTTTTCATACACATTTTGCTAATGCGCAAAATAAATTCATTAACACATTTATTCTGGTTATATTACACGTGATTTTTGCATTTTTTTCGTAACATAAACTAATTCTGTATACATTTCATCACGAATCTCAATTTTCATTCACAACTTAAGGTTCAATATTTGAATCTAAATCATTATTCTTAATTTTCTTAAACAATTCTCAATCTTAACGTTTTCAAATCAAAATTATTCATCTTCAAACGCTTTCAATTTTAAATTATGCTAAATAATGCAATACTGTGATTTTAAACATGATTTTGCATCGATTTCGAAACTTACAGTGTCATTTTGTGACCTTTTTATCAAGAAGAAAATAAAACGTTTATTCTAAGAACGTGTATCACATATATATAATTAGAAAAACATTAAAATTTCCGGGAAAATTAAAGTATATTAGATTTTGTTGGGCTTGAAATACAATCATGTGTCCAAAAGATTACACAAGAAGCGATTCCAAGATATTTATAACGCCGGAAGAGTACAATGTTTAGGGGTCTCCATTTTATTTGAAAAAATGCACGCTATATAGATTGAAAATAGGGTTCTGTAAGGACCTAAGCTTGAATTTAAACATTACAATATTCAGAGAAAGTTTATATTTAATTCTTGTTACTGTGACGCAACGAAATTGATTCCACAAAATAATCAAATGATTTACTTCCATTCGTAGGATAAAGGCACCATGATCGAGGACGTTCCTATTGTTGGTTCCGGTGGCTAAATTCTTCCTGTTTCACTATTTTGACATTTGCGATTAACTTTTCTGTTTCAGGGACATCATTGAAAGTAATGTCAAGCCTTTGATCTACAGAAAACCACACATTACATCTTTAAGTTAAAAGAATCAACTGTTTACTCCACAAATGGTACACACTCAGTAATTGGTTGCTTTACCCTAAATCTCACACAGCCAACTTGAATGTAAGTGAACACAAATATTATTGCACGTTTGCATTTATCCGTAAATTGAGGGTTATTACTCACAAAAATTAGTAGTCGAAAGTTGACGATGGACCGAAAATTATCTTTTGCATTGTACTCACCTAGAACAGACAAAAAAGATATATCATGAGCATAAATATAATAACGAACTGTAGTGATTTGACAGTAGTGACGACTATTTCATGATATCACGTTAAAGTGTAATAAGCTAATGCATAGCCTTTTAAAAAACTAGTATTTCAATTAAAATTAAAAATTAAACAGTTAAAAAAAGAAGAGCAACACAGACTGATTACAAAGTTGCTGAAGCAAAACAAATAAATTGCAACTATATTATGTTGCTGGACTTTATTGGCACACTGCCCCGGTTTACACCAAGCTGGTTCGCGAACTAAACTTGTTCTTTTCACCAGTTTTGCAAGTACTAACACGCCAAAAAGACATAAAGTATGCTTTATTAAAATAAAAATGTAACTGGCATTAAATACCGTGTTCTATACTTCACATACATTTATGTCTCCGGAAATATAATGTTAATAAACACATGTCCTGCCAGGAGCAATAGGTACAATTAAGAAAGAAAAATTCTAGAATATAAATCATTACACACGGCGTATAAAAAAAATATCAAAAAATTTTGTTAGGCATATTAAAAGAGCTGCTACAATTTTAAATATACCTAATATTGTTCCTATTGAAAATAAATCATAAGGTTTGAGAAAAAGGGAAAAATAGGCAACCGACTCTGAACCCATTTCAAGTGTAGGCTAATTTTGGAGTCGAAGGAACGATTTTTAAGGTCAGGCTTTCAAATTAACGCTGTCCTCCTTAAAAGGAAGTGTTCTATGATCGATGATCTTGGCATTGTCAAGATAGTGGATTAGCTCTTTGCAGAAAAAAACTAGATTTATTTTGAGCTGAATATTCGGCTTTATTTGAGATGCAGGAAAATCTAACCAAAAAGGTTTTAAATGCGACTTTACAACAGTTTTCAATTATAGTATATTGTTAACCGAGTAGGGAAGCTAGGAGATTCCCAATGAGCATGAAGTTGCCACGCGATAACCATGCGAGTAACTTGGTTAAAAGATTATTTTATTTACATACCGCGAAGGGGAATGCGATTTCGGGACCTGGCGTGGAACACCAAAAGTGATCGGTTCCACTATTGACTGATGGAACCACGAAAATATGAGCTTAAATTTACTCGATTGTTCGCATCCAGCCGCTCTTAACCCGCTCGTTGGGGGTTCTATTGTTCCGCCCGAGCCGAGTCCTAGCATTAAGGTAAAAAATCTAATATTTCCAAGCTGTCCCGTCACTAGTGTGGAAAAGTAAGTTTTATCACACGGACTGATCATCGATCGTGGAGTCGATCACTTTACTGTTTCGCGCCAAGGTCCCAAAATCGCATTTCCCGGGCGGGTATTGAAGAAGGTTATTAATGGAACTATTTGCGAAAAAATTATCCTATTCTGAGCTTGTGTATCTGCAAGAGCAACTAATCGTCTGGAATAAACAAGAAGGAACGAAGAAGATGCTAATAGGTTTCACAAGTGTAAAAACTATAAAAAACCATTTTACCTGGCGTTCCTGTCGATTGTGTTTTCCCACTGATTAAATTTGTACGGCATATCACAGCCGAAGGAAAAGGGTTATTTAAAATTACTGAATATTGATTATTGAATACAAACGCAATCAAGAATTTAAAAAAGTTAAAAGTTCGAAAATAAAAGTGAAGAATTATATAAAGTCAGTATTAAAATTATATAATTTTTTTGATAAAAATCGAAAGAGATATCTGGTTTCAAAAAATCAATGATCAAAATTGTTATCGAGATAGAATGGAATGTTCAAAGTTGTCCTGATTCGTTTCTAATTATAGCAGATTGTTTGACGCGGAAGTTTTCCGAAGAATTGCGACAATGTTTTTTATGCAACTGGATTGGTTTTATGGCCTGTGCACGGTGTAACTCGAAGGAAATCAATTGTTGCAACAGCCCTGCAACAAACCTCTCTTAAAAATAATGACCGAATAACAAAGTGACGTAATACAGCTGAAAACATTGAAGAGATTTCACTCGATATTTTTATACCAATGGACCACATTCCAAATCACGCTATTAAAAATATTCGGAACAGTAATAACTTTCTCTATGCATAAAATTGAATTAGAATGCAAAATCGATCCGCTTCTTTAGGGTGAGCAAAACTCATCTAGAATTCAAGTGAGAAGAGCAAAACTAACAAACAAAAAAAACAATTGAGTACAAACAACGCATGATGACAAGGTAGAATTGCCTACAATTCTGCACGAGTCTAACTTAGACTAAATAGGAAAATCAAGATAAATCTGTCGCATCCTTGGGACACTTCCGGACCGCTGCCAAATAATGCTCATTTTATCGTCTGCAATATAAGTAGTCTAATAGTTAAAATTAACAACGAGCATAACCTCAATATCTGAAAAATTGATGATATTTACAATATGGAAATCTGTAGTGATTGTAATATAATTTAGTTGTGAAAGGCTCTACTTTACTAGAGTGGATCATTAGCTTTTAATGAGCTTGTCTTTTGCATTCCAAAGTCTCTCGGGTTAAAGGAAAGAAGAACCTATTACCCACACCTTGTGGACAAATGTATCAGTAATCCGGTGACGCATGAGAATACTTCGTAGTCATTGTTATGCTGAGGCTTGTCGTAATCACAGTTGGATAGCATTTTTTACCGCGCCTTTCCACCCATCAGAATTCATTATTTTAATTTCTTCAGGATTTATCCAACAATCAATAAACTTAAATTAGAATTGATACGTTACGACGGTAAGCTTTTCTGTAAACCGGATGCAAAGTCAAACGAAGTGGGAAAAGTACGATGCTGCAAGTAATGTAAAAATTATCATCGAAAATCTCTTTTTTTTATCAAATCTGGAGTGTTGAAACTTCGAAGTTCCCTGAACTTAAAGTACTTTGAAGTTAATTACTTCAAAGCAGATATTTTAGAAGGGAGTTGGAGAGTAGTGTATTCATTTTTTTAGCACTAACATAAATTAAGAAACTTCAATTCAAGGGTGATAATTACTTATTCGAAAGGCCAATTTGTACAGAGACTATTTTCAAAGGAAATCCTTAATGTAATCACCTTCCTACTTCCGACTAATAAAGAACATTAGTGAGTCAGGGAGATTGCTCATAGTCTATCGTCTAATCAATAACGTTCTCTGAATCATTTTGAAAAAGTGGAGTTTTAAACGTAAATATTTAGAACAATTTAAAACAATTTCTCCTATAGGAGAAATCAACTAGCATTTATGAACTAGAACATTGTCAATGTTGTCATAAACCATTCAAATCTTAAAAATTAAATTTCTTTTACAACTAAAAGAAAAGTCTTGATCTAGTTAGTTAAACTTGACCATCCGAGTGTAACTTTAATTATAGCTGTGAAGCCTGGAATGCCTAGTAATTGGATATCATCGCAACTGTTAATTGCATAGCATCCCCTTCTTTTCTGCATCTGTTTTCCAAGAAAAACAATCGACCGACTTCATTTTCAAGGAAGGCTCTTTCCTCGTAGTGAGAGCAAATCTCCGACATCAAACCTGCTGCGAATCTCAACTGACTGACACCCTTCTAAGGTGAAAATTGAATGAAAATAGACCGGTTTGCCTCCAGACAGTAGCTGCCTACGGAAGCGCCTGACTACTGATACTGGATAAAAGAATGCAAGAATGGATGCGTTCATTTTTACAAGCGTTTGAAATATTGGACGTTCGTTGGAATTTTTGCGGAGGATGTTTTCTTCAACCTTGTTCCTCAGATTGCTTTGTTGATACGCGTTTAACTCCGATGAGACTCGTGAAGGACCACCCACTTGCGTGATGGAAAAGGGGAAATGAAGTAAGGAAATCTGTAGATTCCAGAGCGTAGGAAAGGCGAAGGTCGATGCGACATTCGATAGATCGAGGTCGCACATTCATACAAAGTTCTGCCAAGTATTGACGTATTTTTAGGTGGGATTTGCTATTACTTGGAAATAATATTCATTTTTAGGAGACAAGAAGAAATAATAAAATTCATAAAAAGAGGTCGAGGATGTCTTGAAATTTTATTTTAACATCTCATAAATCCAGGAGTTCTTTGAGTAACGAATGTGATGATGATATAAAAAAGATAAGTTCTGAAGTACATAATCCCAATATTAAAGCTTAAAAGGTATATGAATCTTCACTGATATTCGATAAAAAGATTCATCTGCTCAATGATTGAATTTTATTTCAATTGGTTCATTCTGAATTAAATTTTAAATTCAAATATAATCTTCTCTTCACACAGAATTCAACCTAAATTAACCTTCCGACCCTACAAAGCATACACTTAATTTTCTATTGCGTACAATATTACTGGAAAAATCTAGATTCCATTTGTTACAATGTGTATAGAATGTAATAATGAATTGTACTGTCTTAATAAATAGATCTAGATTTGTTCTAACCGTTTAATTCCAACAATATTATTTTTTAAGTAACCTTCTTTTCTGTTTATTTACTTAGTTTTACTTCACTGTGTTAAATTTCAATTATATTATATCTATTGAATATTGTATAAGATTAACATTGCATACATTTTTAAAATTGTACGTCATTAAAATATTGACTGATCAAATTCAATAATTGAAGGAAACGAAATATATACATAATAGTCACAGGAAAATAATAACAGGAATGGAAACTGCTAAATAAACACATGGAAATCAATAAAATCAATATACAGTCCCTATTCCTATTGAAACCGAATAGGAATTCCAGGAATTCAATTTTATTCTATTGATTTTTACATGGCTTTCAGACCAATATGGTTTATTCCAGACATGCAGGATTCCACGGTCTGCACATAATACAATATTGGATTTTTCAAAGCTACATAGATAAAATAAATTATATGCAGTTTAAGTTGTTTTCCGAAGAACCTTAAGAAGTCACTGATAATAAACCATTTCGATATCTTTCACCAACATTTCTCTTATTTTGATTAACTTCCTTTCTTCTTCCAATAACATAAATATGGAACTAAAATATAATGTCACTATAATAATTCTAGAGGAAAATTAAATTTGATTTCAATAGTGATACAACTTTTTAGATTCAGTATTTCGACTGGTATTTTAAAACTTGGAGATGCTCTTGCCTGATTTTTTGAAAAATCTAATTTGGAATATATTGTAATAAAAAAAGTGACTGCCTTCATTAAGCTCTCGCTGCACAGCCGTTGAAAAAAATTGAAGCTGAATAAAGTCCCCAATGATCCCTCGAAGCTGATTTTTTATTTTTGAAAAATTCTGGATGAACAACAAATGCAGAAACAAAATTTGTTAAAAAAAAATTATTTTAACCCAAAAAATACGTTTTTTCTACTCGTGATAAAATTGGACATTAAAAATAAAAAAGGGTCTCGGGGGATCACTGAGGAATTTGTTTAACTTCAATTTCAAAAAAAGGTCTAAATACATACGAATTTTGAACTATAGACAGATTTATTATTTGTCAGCATAGTAGTTTTGCATATAGTCCGCACTGTTTAATTTAAATATAAATAATCTTTTTTCATTTGTATATTATATGATATGCCTAAATTGTAGAATTTATATTCTATGTATTTCATTATCATTCAAGAGTAAATGTAGCCTCAAACCCTATTTCCAACCCTTTTTTAAGATGAAAAATATGTAAGAATATTTTTTTGAAACTTACGTCCGTACGTTTGGACTCGATCTAAAAAAAAGAGGTTGAACAAATTTAATAGCTTCCTATCTAAAAACGCATAATAACTGATCTTCAGAATATTGTATTGTTTTGCTCTGGAAGTTTTTTCAACCAGAAACCATTACTTTGAATAATAAAATAACTGAAAAAAGTGCAAAGTCAAATCAGAGCACACCTAAATTTAGAAGTAGGTTGACCAAAGCTTATGCCTATAATTTTCCTTTAAAAAAATGAGTCTATCTACTATTCCGAAGACCAATATCAGGCCCTTACAATCAAAAATGAAACTCTGAAAATGTCCCTTCTCTCTAAATTATGCATGAATGAAAAAAGTATTATTTACTGAAACTTTAATGAAAAGTTGTAAACTACTAAAAGAAATAGTGAAATACAACTAAGAATTAGTTGAAATGTTTACCAGAGTAAATAAGTAGCCGCCTTTTCACTAATTCAGATTTCAGCGATCACAGCGGTTCAATAGTTCAATTTTTGATAAAAAAAGAGGATTTCATTTATTATTACAAAATTTTTACATCATATGGGTATCTTGTGTATATTGAACAAAAGTGCTTTCTAACAGTAGTGCTTTTTCTTTAGCAAGTTTTATAATGATTTTTGTGTTAAAATTTTTTTAGCTAGCTTTCAAAAATCTGTTGAACACTTTAACACTTTCTACTGACAAAAATATACTAGAAAAAAATTCAAGAAGGTCAAAGATTTGAAAATAGATGAAAATAGAAATAAAAAATGCTCATGTTTGACTTTGAAAAAGGAATATTTATCATCAGTAGATAGATAATTGATTCCTTACTATATCATCAATTTTTTTCCACTTGAATGCGAACTAACTTAATAGAATGTAATGAGAAAATCCAACTATTTTATTATTATTAATTAGTTAATCCAACTAATTCGAAAATTTTGTTGAAAAGTCATCCTTTTTTGTTGACAATTCAACTATTTTTGTTGAAAATTTACGAGTATATTTGCTGGTTGAAAATTCATCTTTTTTGTAAAAAAAAGTCGACTTTATGGATTGAAAATTTAATTAATTTGGTAAAAAATTCAACAACTTGGTTGGAAATAAATTTTGGTGTTGAAACTGTTTTGAAGAAAAGTAGTCTTTCAGGCTTGAAAATTCAACAATTTGATCAAAAATTGTTTTCTTTCTTGACTGAAAAATCGGTTTAGATAAAAAAATCAACTACTTGTTGAAAATTCGTCTTTTTGGTAGAAAATTAATCTTCTTGGTTCAAAATTCCATTATTTGGTTAAAAATGTATCTATTTTGTTGAAAATGTAACGTTCTTACTTGTAATATTTGGATTTAAAAGCGTTTCAATGTGAATTTGATATTCGTAGTTACATTTATTTTATTTAAAAAATTTGTTCACCTATTTTCGTGAAAAATATCCGTATTTACACTGTTTTGGAAACATTGAAATAAATATCATCAAAAAAAATCTCTTTTAAATTGTCTTGTTCTGTAATGTCTTAAATTTCTTTTTATGATTCTTTAAAAAATCAATCCCAACCATGTAAGAAAAGGGGGAAATTGGGTCAAAATTTGTTACTTTAGGTGTTTTAGGGGATTTTTCCAATGAAAGGAAGAAAAAAGGGGATAAAAGGGGTAAAAGGAGTAAAAAAGAGGATTGGGTAAAAAGGGGGATGGACTGTTGAGCCCTGTGATTTAAAGAGTGAAAAATTTACAAGAATTCTGCGGCAGCCAATTTTGAACAATTTTTTCGGAATATATTCGCAAATTACGGTCCAGAGTACTCGTGAGGCCCAACTTACATAGCCAGACGTTGCCCTTGGGCGCCGTGTGGAGTAGGTTGAGGTGAAGGTTGAAGTCGAGTCCTGCTAGGTCCTGACGAAGGTGGGTACTGTCCATACCAAGGGCTCTCTCCGGCAGTAGAAAAAGATGATCGCTACCCTCAGCGGGCCCCAGGGTTCGAGGCACTCCGAGCCCAAGAGGCCCCGATCGGGCCGTCAACATTCTCGCTTTACTACAGGTACTAATCTCGCCTCCCCGCGGCGACGCATGCTCTGACCTAATCCCCGACACTCTGCTGGACTTGAAAACTCTCCTTTTTCTATCTATCTTGCTCACTCACTGGCCCAATTCCAATCGCGGTCCTCAAAATATCACGAATTCTTATCTTGAATTCTCGTTCCAAATCCTTTACTTGATGCTCATTCACAGCAGCTTGTCATTTATTATCGTGTGTCCAAACCTCTAAATTTTATGAGTCCTACGAGTCTTGTGAAACCTTTTTGGGCCTTGGGTTACTTGCCGAAATTCCCTTAAGCTTAGATTGGACATCCAAGCTTTTTATTTCGAGATTGTGTAGTATTTTTTAGGATCTTATATTGCTCGTTATATTGTTTATGAACTGAGGCACAATTCACTGAATAGACGCGATGAAAAGAGATAAACTTGCACTTTTTAAAGTAAACAAAAATCACTCTTTCTGAAACGAGAGATGCACAGTTCAAAGAATTAACTATTTTTCACTGACCCGGCACACTGCTTCATCTTGGCTTACTCGGGAGTAAGTGAGCTAATATATATATAATATTGATAAGAGTGAAAATAATAATAATAATAATCCCTGAGAGCCTTATGACTCACTGGTTCAGTCAACTCTTATATCGCGAAAAAATGGTATCTTACGCAAAATCACGCACAGTCGATACTGCAGGGATCGATTGGAACGACACCAAGGGGTCGTTGACACGCGCAAAACACGAATGCCTCGTGTTCAAAGAATCGCGATCAGTATCGCGCAGTATCGCGGAGGACCTCGAAAGCACACCTGGTTACTCATTACTGTTATTTATACTGGCGAGATGATCGACTTTGACAAGTGCGGCGCGACCTTCGATAGTCCGAATATGTTCAATGATGCTGAGTTTTTAAGCCGGATTGAGTTTTAAGTTGCTTTTTATTGATGACACTTTTTAAAGAACCCCCTTTAGTTTGAGAGATTTCTTACATTTCTTATTTTTATTCGCGATTTAGAGATGGGGTGAGTTTGCTGAAGGAGGGTTGGCTGCGATGCTATTTACGTGAATGGGTAAATATACGCTGGAAATGTGATTTAATAAATGTTCGGATTTGTGAGTAGTGTCTGTCAAAATGCTGAGTGACAGTCAAAACTCGTGGCGAGAGAGAAAACCCGAACACGCGATACGATCCCTCGCTTTCGATGGTCAACAGCAGACTGTCGAGTTGGTGTGTACAGCGCGCGCTCAGACTTTACCAGACTTAACGAATGACGACGGTACTGGCCGAGCGCATAAACGAAGTTTAGTGATGGGTTTCCGAATCTGAATGAAAATCGGGATTGTGAATGTCATTTTCTCAGGTGGAAATAGTTTTTGCGACTATGGTTTAATTTTACGTAAAAAAAAGGAGCGAGGGGTAGTGTCAATTCTTAAGAGAATGGTTCATTTTTCGATTGTTAGAGTCAACTAAAAATTTGCATAACCCTCGGATCATCATGTCCTCTAAAAACATCAATTTTTTCTTCCAAAAGATGATATAGAAAGTGTAGACAATAAAAATAGTTTTAAATAAAATGCAATAAATCAAAAGTTCGTATTCTGAAGATGATTGCAAAATAATTTACAGGCATTAGATCAAATAGAACAACTAAATCCTAAATCTCCTAACTGTCGCTTTATTATTCCCGATTTATCAAATTTCCCGAATTCAACTTTTCCATTATTACTATAGCCACTTAGGTCTCATACAGCGGTTCAGTAGTTCAATGTTAGGTAAAAAGGGTATTTTTCCGAAAATGGGGATTAAAAGGGGATTTCTTCTTTAATAAAAACTTTTTACATAAAATGGTTATCTTGTTAATATTAAACAAAAGTGCCCTTCAACAGTAGTGCATTTTCTTTAGCACGTTTTCTAGTGATTTTTGTGTTCAAACAAAATTTAGCCATGTTTGACTCTAAGAAAACGTATTTTCTCAGTAGATATATTCTGATTCTTTATTCACATCAATTTTCTCTTGTTAAATGCGAACTGAAATTATACAACCCAATAAGAAAAGCTGACTTTTTTGGTTGGAAGTTTATTCTTTTTGCTTGAAAATTAAACTATTTGGTTTAAAATTAATTTTTGCGTGGATAATTTACATTTTAGGGCTGACTTTCATCTGTTTTGTAGGAAAGCAGTCTTTTTGGCTTCAAAAGTTATGACTTTGGTTAAAATTGTTTTCTTTCCAACAACATTTTGGCCTGTGAATTATCTTTCGGGTTTAGTTTCTCGACTGAATAATCGGTTAGAAAATATTTTAAATTAAGAAAGAATCTCTAAAAAAGAATCTCTTTCAAAGCGTTTTTTTCTGAGGACTTGAATTTCTGTTAGATTCCTAAAAAATGAAACGAAACATTTTTAAAAAAGGGGGGTATTTTAGGGGAATTTTAAAATTGAAAGGGAAAAGGGGGAATAGGGGGAAAAGGAAAAAAAGAGGATTAGGTAAAAAATAGAAGGGACTGTGATTCCGCTACATATTATTTAAAATCACCCCATTCAAGACCGCGGCTTTGTAATCAGAATAAAATATATTTAATTTGAAATGGATTGACGTTCAAACTTCTTGTTAATGAAGTCAAAATAATTAATTTGAAAAATGCTATTGACAATGAAGCTATGATCGCAGTATAAAAAACGATGGATCGTCTCAATATTTCGACGTCGCAATTACTGTCACTCAATGCATTTCAATCGTACTCGAATTCGTCCCACGGGGAATAATCAAGCCTACTCTTGAATGCGGGCAGAAGGAGGTCGGAAGAGGCAGCTTAAAGACCTAATGTCTAATGTCGGGATCACTCGAAACAAGCATGTAACTCCAACCGTCACTTTAATTCGATAATTAATGACCTACTATTCAAGCAAACTGAAAGTAATGTCCATCTCACACTATATAATGTTATTCAAATTCAGCTAGACTAAAAAACAACTTCATGAATTTCATTACAAGACCAACTTGCAAATTGCAATTACGAATAATAATTATAATTTAGCTTAAGTTTCTATTCAATATGAATTTGGGGCACTTTCTCTGAAAAATCATCCAATCTTAGGACAAATTTGTCATTTTAAATTCCTAAAGAAGCTTTAAAAGTAGACGTTACATCTAAAGAGCTTTCAAACAACTAAAAATATAACTCAAAAATATAACGCGGCCTAAATGTTTATGAAGCGGTATATTAGGTCTATTGTATATATATTTCATGAACGAAAAAAAAACTGACGTCTGCTAATTGCGAGTCGTAAACCGGAAAGGTAATATACAGTTGGTATGACTGAGACATTACTATACGGATGGACACAACCAAAGAAAGAAACTGTGTGCAGTGCCATTCGCCTTATACTCACTTTACGGCCCTGAAATCGTTTCAGGAAACCGTATCAGGAACTGCATCGAGATTATTCCCACTCTGCACCATAGCTTTTCAATAGAAATTGTTTCTCGGAAGCAACTTTCATCAAATATTCAAATTCAATTCAATCTTTTCATTTTAGAGCGCGAAAATGGTCGAATTGAAATACTTTTACATGAAACGACAGTTCAAATTGTAACCTTAATCTTCGAAATAATCGATTTGCGCAAAAAGCATTCAAGTTCGACAATTTCGAAAAAAATGTTCTATTGTTTGTTGATTAAAATGAATAAATTGAACTTTAAGGTTAGAGCTTGTATTAGAGTGGCCCTTATTTTTCCTGAAAAATTTTTCATTTTTCCTGACCATTAATATTCAAAGACCAGAATTTTAATCATATAAAACAAACAGAAAAAACAATTTTAGATTAAAATTAAAAAATTTCAAATTTATTTATTTATTTTAATCAAAAAAGATAACTTTTTTACCATGAAAGATGATTTTTCAATCCAGAAGGACAAATTTTCAAGTTGAATTTGAAACTGAATTTTCAACAAAAAAAGAGGAATTTTCAATCCAAGAGGACGAATTTTCTGTCCAAATAGACGAATGTTCAACATAACAGTTGAATATTCGACAAAAAGAATGATTTTTTAACAAAATACTTGAAATTTCAATTAAACAATTATATTTTTAAGGGAATAGTTGAAATTTGAACCAAATACTTAAATTTTCTACTAACAAAGATGAATTTTCAATCATAGTCTAATTTACAAAAAAAAGAGATTAAACTACAATCAACAACATTTGCATTTCCAAGCAAACAGTTCAACTTTAAAGCAAAAGAGATGAATTTTGAACGAAATAGTTGAACTATTAAGCAAATAGTTCAATTTTGAACGTACAAGATGAATTTTCAATTAAATTATCGAATTCTTAATTAAAGAAAGAGTGAAATTCAACCAAACACAGTTGCATTTTCAAAAGAATAGTATAGTTTTCAGGCTACAAAGACAAAGAGTTGCATTTTCAACAAAAAGATTAATTTTCAACGAAAAATGCAATAATAGATATTCCAACCAAAAAATATGAAAATTATACTAAAAAGAGATGAAGTTTAAAAGCGAAAAGACCATTTTTTATCCAAGAAGATTAATTTTCTACAAAAAAACACGGATTTTCCACAATATACATTAATTTTCAAACAAACAGTTAAACTTTCATTTAAAAAAATACACATTGAGCCAAAAATGCAAGAGTTAACTTTTCAGTTAAAAGAAATAATTTTCTACGCAAAAAGAAACGAATTTTCAGCCAAATAGATGAATTTGAAAATAAAATGATGAATTTTCAACAAATAAAGATTTTCCAAACAATAATTTGATCCAAATTGTTAACTTTCAAGTCAAAAGATCAATTTTCTGTACAAAAGTTGATTTTTTAACCCTGAAATATGTATTTCCAACAAAAATCTTCATTTTCAACCAAAAATGTTGTATTTTTAACCATAAAAGAGGAACTTTCAAACCAAGAAGATCAGTTGTCTATAAAAGAGAAGCATTTTCAACTACAAAAGATCAATTTTTAACTAAAAAATGATGTTACATTTTCAGTTTAAAAATTAATTTTTAAAAATCAACAAAATAGTTAAATTTTTAACCAAAAAAGATGAATTTTTAACGAATAATCTGACGATAGATCCTGCAATAAAAAGATTTTAATTTTAAATTAAAAACATTTGAATTTAACCAAAAGGACGAATTTTTACTAAGATATTTGAATCCTTAAGCAAAGAATATTAATTCCGCTAGTATTAGAAAAAAATCGCATTGAGAAAATTCTTATCGATTGGTATGCAAAATTTGGTATGTTTGTTTTCGTTTAAAACAAGGAATTTAAAAAATAGTTCGGTTCATTGCACCTAAACTACCAAATTGATTAGGGGAAATGGAATTAATATTTGTGACAGATACGATTATCTTTAATTTTCAACAAAAAAGAATAACTTCTGAACAAAATTTTTAAATTTTCAACTGAATAATAAAATTTTTAACTAAAAATATGATTATCAGGAGGAAACAACTACAAAAAAATGAAAATACAAATACAAAGAAAAAAAATTACTAACAAGAATAGTATCCAAAGAGCAGACATTTTTCTAACATATAATCTTTTATAAACGCAATGAAAAAATGTCACATTTATTATCCTTGGCAGTTATTTAAAGTGCGTCTTATCGAAATTCCTGACTTTTGCAAGATTTTTTTCAAAATCACTGACCTTTCCCAAATCTTGCCTGACCAATCAAACTTTTCCTTGATTTCCAGGTTTTCCCTGACCTACGGCCACCCTGTTAAATCCAACACTCTTAAGTGAAACATAATATAGTTCAATTTTACTGAATTTTTCAAAGGTATAGTGACTTAATGCAATATGAATCCTTTCTATTTATTGTTCCGCATAGCTTGAAGTCAAAGGTGCTTCATTTTTTGTGCTCGAATCACGTATCCCCTACCTCATTTTGCAATTTTTTGCTGAAAACAATAGCTGGCGTACTTTATGAGAATCCACATGCGTCGGTTACTAAGCGACTCATAAAATAACGGTATACACACAGTAGGTATCATATACAGACTAAAAGAAGCACTGTTACAAGAGATTAATTTAAATCATGGCTGACCGCGGAAGACCCATTATTCTACGTGAAATGCCATCAGACTTATGTTCTTGTCTGCTCACGTACTCATGATAAATTCGATAATCATTTTGCACTAAATCCATCGCTTGGTTCACATCCGCACTCATTAAATGTGTTTATATAACTTCTTCATTACTCTTGTTAACAGGTACCAATAAGACACCACAATGCCAAACAAATTTGGTCCGTTTTCAACTGCACATTCAAAGCTAGGAGATCTAGGAGATTCATAATGTTAAAGCAAGAAACAAAGTTTGTTTCTACATATATTTTAAACTCTCTTAGTGACAATAGTCATACAGAATTTTATAAGGGGTCATCCACAAATTACGTGACCCATACATACGTAAAATCCATGAATTTTCAACGAAATAGTTCGACGGCTACTCAAAAGACTGGAGTTACGCGCTTATGAAACGCATTGCGTGAGTTACTCGCGCCTTTTTAGCAGCTGTCGAGTTGACTTTTTAGCTTTTGAGCTTTTGATTTTGAACCAAACATGGAAGAGTAAAATTTTCAGTTAAACCAATTAATGATATACCAAGAAAAAATAAATTTTCAACAAAATAGTTAAAGTTTTAATCAAATAGATGAATCTTTGATAACAAAAAAATGAATTCTCAACGAAAAGTGTGATAATTTATATTTTCACCAAAAACTATTTAAATTTACAATAAAAAACAGTTAATTAAACCAAAACATATGAATTTTCAGCAAATTAGTTGAATTCTCTAGTACCACAGCAGACCAATTTTCAAATAAAAAAAAGGAATATTCAATAAAAGAGTAAAGCTTTAGTCAATAATGCCCAAAAATCACGAGTTTTCAACGAAATAAATGAATGTGAAGTGAAAAAGATCAATTTATAAGCATAAATGGGATAGTTACAATTCGACGCCTCCATTCTATACTGCTCCACGTAGCATTTTGTCCGTGTAATATACTTCAGGTCCTGTGCATAAGCATTGGACCTGCAGTTATACAGCGACAAAACGCGACGTGGAACGGTATGGAATGGAAACGTCGAATTGAAGTCAAAAAAATTAATTTTCAACTGAAAAAATACTAATTTTTATTAAAATAGTTAGATTTTCAAGCAAAGAAATGAACTTTAAACTAAAATAATGAATCATCAAAGACAAAAAAAATAAATTTTTAACCAAATAGTGGAATATTCAATCAAAATGAAGAATTTTCTATCAAAAATACCAATTTGTCAACAAAATATGTACATGAATTTCAATCTAACAAAGACAGATTTTCAACTAAAGATAGAATAGTTTAATTTTCAATCAGAAAAGTAAATTTTTAACAACAAAAAAAAACAAATTTGAATTTTCAATAAAAAATGGAATAGTTCAATTATGAGTAAAAAAAATCATTTTCAACCAAGAAGATTATATTTCTATGTGCTATGTGTTCAACTGAACGGAAATATTTACTAATAGCTTTTTAAACTAGAAACATTGCTCAAATATTTATTCAATTATATTACAAAAAAAAACTGACATATTGCACTATTTTAAATTGTGGTTGGATCAATATTTGTAGATAAAATAGGATTCGGAAAAAATATTTCGTTCATTTGAACATTCACAACTTCAGGTACAATAAATTTCTATTACGAAAGATCAATTTTCCACAAAAAAATAGAATAGTTAATTTTTCAGTTAAAGGAGTGAATTTTTAATGGCGAATATTGATAAAAAAAGAACTTTGACCAAAATTGTTGAATTATTATCAACCCAAAAGATTAATTACCAGAAAAGACAAATTTTCAACAAAATATATGAACTTTCAACCAAATATTTGAATTTTTGAACGAATTTTCTGCCTAATAAGTTACATTTTCAACCAAAGGAATGAATTTTCAAACAAAAAGATGAATTTGTTGCCAAGACGATTAATATCTACCACAAAAGTCGAATTTTCAACAAAATACATGATTTTGCAATCAGATATCTGAATTTTTAACTTAAAAATATATATTTTTAATGTTGATATTTTTACCAAAATATATTTTAATTTTAAACTCAAAAAGAGTTAAATTAAAAAAAAAAAGAAAGAATTTTCAACCAAAAAGAATGAATTTTGAAAAAAATTGTTGAATTCTCAACAAAATAATAAAATTAACTCCAGCTTCTGTTTACCGAAAATTCCCTTTGTCAGGACAGGTTTTCCCTGATATTCCCTGACTTTCCTTGACCAATTATGAATTTCCTGACTTTCCCTGACTTTCTGGAATTTCCTGACCTGTAACAACCCTGTTTAGCGAATGTTTTGTTCACATAACAAAAGTAGAGCGTCAAATATCATCACAGCGATGTCATACACAAATTTAGAATGAAGGAATTTCGTCGAATTGGCGCGTCCAAGCTTGACTCAATTACGTCGCACAGCATAGTTGGCTTTGCGCGGATTATGCATACTTACAAAGATGAGTTGTAAGTAAAATCAGAAATTGACGGGGATTGTTGACGTTAAGTTAACGCTATTGTTAACCACCATTAACGCGAAGTAAGAGGTGACAATAATGGCGACATAATGACTGCGACCTTGCGATCTGGTAAAGTCCGTTATTCCTAGTTCCGACCGTTAGTACTCCTATGTTTCGCAAATTCACAACGCGGACAATGTAATCGAGGAACTTAAACAGTTAATTTATAAAACAAAACATTAAACATCATAAGTAAGAGAGAAATTTCTCAAGTTATACATTGTCAGCAACTAATTTGACATTTGACACTGAAGACTTCGAAGTGTTTTGGAATATCATTTGCAAAAATGAGTGAAAGGAAACACGAATGATTATTATTTTTTAAACCAAGTTCATTAGGGTTGTGAAAAATTCTTTTCCACTAAGTGGACAAAAAAAAGATATATAACATTAGAAGAAACGTATTCTTAAAGTTTAAAGCCAGGTGATTTTCATAAAGCTAAGTGTGCCAAGGTGTGTGAGCAGCATGTAAATGAGTTCGAATGTGCAGGCATACACTATAGATAAAGAGGACTAATAAACCGAAACATTCAGCTGATTAGGATGAAATCAGAATGGAAGAGGGCTCGATTAGTTTCATTAAAACCCAGCCTTTCATTAAATTGAAAAAGCTTGTGAAAAGGTAATTCAATTTATTTCAGTTAAGAGTTCATCATTCCTTTTTCAAAATGTCAATTTAAACTCTATTTCAAGTTTCTTTTACACCATAAACAAGCATAAAGGAGAAACGAAAAAAGCCTTGTCAAATGTGAATAATAGAAATAACAAAAATGGAACGAATTTTCCAATTCTTGAACTTTAATCATCTTTTCATGGCGCGGTAAAAAAGTAAAAAAGATGTTGAAATATTTCCTCAAGTTTATAGGAACGGTTATCTTAATCTTAATCAAAACATTGCGCACGCAGAATTCTTTGCAAGTTTACAACTACCCTAACTTCATTATTATTTTTAGCCCTTGGGGTGCATGAAAAAGGAGGGAAGAAGAAGAGAATCGGTAATTTATGCTTGGAAAATAGGTCGTTTATTTTGTGGTCACTTTCCGTATTTATGATCTTGGCGGTTTACTTTAACGATCAGGGATACGCTTCAAGTTACTTCCGACAAGATTCCATGTAATCGTTGATACGTGTCTCCCGATGAACAAACATTTTAAGATCTTATAAAGATCTTTATCACTTTCAGCAGGAAATTTTCTAATAAAATTTAATTTGATCATTTCTAATACAAAAATGATGAACAATTTACAAATTTTCAAACTTACATTTAAAGCAACTTAGTAGACAACGTATAAAATTGCAAAACTGGATAGTGAAACTGAATACTGCAAACCTAATGCTCATCAATTATCATAATAAGTATAATTACCCAGCTGTAAATTGTTAATGATGATCGATTAAGTTCTTGCCTAAGATCTCTCTTTTTGAACAATTACTTGCTGAAAATTGAATGAATTTATGTTAACTTCCAGAGGCATAACCGGGTTATCGATTATTTTAGCAGGTCCTGAGCCAAAAAACTATTTTTTAGTTTCAAAATTTTGCTCACTTTCTATCGCTTTACAAGAGAAGGATAACATACGATCACACGCTCGGCCAAGCACAGAACGAAGTTTGCTTTCTTGTTCGGAACATTGTCAGGTCGTAGTTCGCACAGATCTTTGTAACGAGCATTCGCGCAGATCGTGAGATGAGACCAATATGTATGTTTTAGATATGCTCTTCAACTCTCTCTAATTCTGTTATTCAATAATCCACTTATGTTTTACATCCCTTTCCATAATTTAAAATTGCTTCCTGTTTGTTTAGGGTCATTTTCTTTAAAATGTATGTTGTAAATGCATTTCTATTGTATCGCAAATGCATACATCAATTCCTTGAAAATTGTAAAGACATACAAGTAGTTGATTTCTGAAATAAAATAATCTTGATCAGGAGGCAATGTGTCAGATGATCTCTGAGGTTGCACTATGTTTCCGCAAACTGTCTGATCAGATTTATCTCTAAGTTTCACGATAGTCAAACGCGTCGAGATGAAACTTTTCAGATTCCCTATAGACATCGCATGAGTCTGGAAAGGACGAGCTTTCTGGAGTTGCAACATGGCTGCTTTCGCGACAGATTATAGACTTCCTGTTGCATCTGTGCGTCTTCGTGATCCGTAACGATGTAATGGCGTAAGAGGTTGGATTTTTTTACAGTTGGGTTGGGCGTGTCATGTTTTTAAGAATTGATACACCAACCTAATCAATAATTGTCAATTCAGAATCTCTTTTCAGGGCTCTGAACCAACATTATCATAGAAATATACATATACATATGAATCAACATTATTTGGGGTTCCGAATTTGAACTAATAAGGGGATCGTTTTTGTCTGAATGAAATTGCCGGCGTAGATAGAGTCGGCGTCGTCATTATCGACCCTCCTTGGCGATGCCGGGCGTCTCCCCTGGCAACATAGTCGAGCCATTTCCTTTTGCTTATTCCTCTATCTACTGAAGGCTCTACTACAGTCTAGACCTTAGACCTGCAAAATAAGATGACACATCCAAGAGTCCCGTCTGAGTATCACTTCGTTAGAAATTGCTGGACTCTTTATGTGTGACTCTTTCTGGATTCTGGGTATAGATGTGATCATAGAAGCTCACGTCCACAAAACGAGAACAAGTTCTCAACGCCAAAGAACATTCGATTTTCTGTACTAGGCACATACAAAAATCTTATCCCAAAATTCAAGGAAAGAACAAAGTAGATCTGTAAGACCAATTGAATTTATCTTTCAATAATTAGAGACGAATATTAATTTTATACTAGTATACATACATTTCTCCATGTCTGTTTTTGCTTACTCATAGAGAAAGCTTGGTACTGGTAACAATTTCGAATAAATTTCAATTCTTTTAATTGAACGTTTAACTAAATAATAATTAATAATATATAATAAATAATAATTCAACGTTCTGAACAATAGTGTGTGTGTGTGTTTGCGCGTGTGTGTCTGTAGGTATGTGTGGATGCTACACTTTTTGTGAACACGATAACTTAAAGACGGTTGCAGATAAATTGACGACATTTTTAGGACTTATTGTCACCACTAAATTCTTATAATTGACCAAAGGGTTTGTAACAATATTTCTTACCTTCTTTTAGCACTTTAAAATTGTTTGAAAATGGATTTTTCAGAGTGAACATTTTTTCATTAACATAATTTAAAGTTGATGTAAGAATATAAAAGATTCATTGGTTCGAAATGAATCGATCGACCTAGAATATTAATACACTTTCTTAAGGAGTGTGGAAGTTGTGGATACTTTTACAATTAAAAAAAATCTGTATTAAACAGAAAATAGTTATTTGTGATACAAGGACCCTAAGTGCCACTTAGGGGCCGAGTGTCACATACTATTTTTTATCACACCAGTCAATCATAAGTGCAAATAGGTTGCATAGTGTCCTAATCTAAAAACCCGAGAATGTCCAGAGACGGACTTCGGTAATGCGCGTGGGGGTAAGAAATCGATACTAAAATACCCTAAGCACCCTCAGTACCTTAAATAAATGCCCTAAATAACCTGAGTAAAAATTGTACGGCCTATGCCCTATACTAAAAAGTGCTATTTCAGGTTCTGAACGTTCGCAGTACCTAAAATCGCACTTATGATGGCGGTGTGATGAAAACTTAGTTTCATTACCATAATTCAAAATTGAATAACATTTTTTTTGTCTTTCACAGAGACTCCCAACGGCGATACCACGCTGAAAACACCAGTTCCCGTTAGATCACTGAAGTTAAGCAGTGTTGGGCGCGGTTAGTACTTGGATGGGTGACCGTTCGGGAATACTGCGTGTTGTTGACCCGTCGTGGGTGTGATGGACCCACACTGGTAGTATTTATCCACCTAGAAACACTACCCGAATCGGGTAGTGAGGCAATGAACTTTCGAGTTCGAAATGCTAATCAATTTTTTTTTTTTTCACAGAGACTTACAATTTTAAACTGACAAAAAAATGTATTTTTTTTTGTCAACTAGTCTAAAATTAAATTAACGTTTGCACGTCGTCTGTGAGGCGAGGACGTTAACAGTTATCAGTTAAAAGTTAGAGTTGCAAAAAAATTGCGAATTTTCATTCACATTTACCCCCTGTGATCAATAAAAAACTTGTTATTCAATTAATTTTAATGAGGAAGAAAAGTGCTCATCAAATGAACAGCATGAAGCTGTAGATACTCGAGATCGAATGTACAGATAGTTTTTATTTTTGCGACGTTATTTCATAAAAATGTATAGGGGAAACCAGTAAGAGTTGGATAGAAAAACTTATTAAATCATAATATTGATAAATGATGAACAAGTGGGGAAAGTATTAAATACCAAATTAAAGCTGAAATATTCATTTTAAAGATGGCAATGCTATCAAAAGAATTACATTGCAGCCATTTATCCTAGACTTTATACTTATTTAACACTTTGCAATTGTATTCAGATTGTAATCTTCACTGTGAAAAGAAAGTATTATTTCAGGGCTAGCTTCAGGTATCGAAAAAACAGTCTCGAGTGGTACTGAAATGATACCACTGGTGGTAACCCAGATTCATTTGTTTTACATTGAAAATAACAGCATGAAGTTATGGTATTCAAAAACAGGACACGAGAAAAATTATGCCATAAAAAAGAGATCTGTAGTTTTTACAGTGTACTGGTGCGAAGTGAATATTTACAGTGATTATTTTCCAATATATAAATTGTACCAGTGTATCAAATAGAAGACTAAAAAATGTCGCATTAGTCGCATAAAATTACAATGAAAGTCGCATGGAATGTCGAATGAGGTTCACAAAAAGTCGCATCAAAATTTTAAAGATGATAAAAAAAAACAGCATCAGAGACAGAATGACTGAAATAATAACTTTATTTGTTTAGGGATATAGAGTACATAATTCTCATTCATTTTCAAATATTTTTTCAACACGTCAGGAATGTCAGAATCTGCAAGTGGTCGTTCGATTTTAATGAAACTCGGTGAATTAGAGCGCTATATATTTCGGGCCCAAAGGATATTCTTTAAATTTCAAAATTTGTGGAGTTACGCCATATTGAACTTTTAGGTTAGACTTTTTTTGAATCATCGACATTTCTGGAACCGATAATTGAATTTTGTTGAAATTTAAAGGTATAAGATATAAAATTTTCAATAAAAAAATTTGAAATTTTGTATAAAAAAGTCCAAACATTTTATTCAATTTTTCGTGAAATACTCCCCTTTTAATTTTTGTTTCATTAGGAAATCAAGATTTCTTATAAAATTACCTTTAGTTAAACAAACAAAAAGTCACAGAGACTCTTCTTGTTCCCGAGATATCGCCATTTTAGAGAGACCATTCGCTGCTGGTCGCTGTCAGTGTCGCCACTCACAAACGATATACGGAAAAAATTTATCCGTAAAAAAGTCACGAACTTGTAGCTAGGTCCCGGATATGAGATGAAAAAATTAAACATTACGTCCTTATTTCTTTGAGTAATGTATGGATGAATTTCGAAATCTTTTACGAACAGTTCGAATTTCCTACGAACAGTTCCTGAAAATTTCAAACTAAAATATAAAGAGGAAAAATTTTATTTGTGCGATTTAATTTATATTAATTTATAAATTCGCAACTCAGAGGATCCGAACCCCTCAAAGACTGCTGACTTAAAGTTTCTAAACATAAACTAGGAGTGCGTAAACACGCACGCCCATCAAGGACAAACAAAATAGGTTTTAT
The DNA here is from genome assembly GCA_932178445.1 of Andricus quercusramuli. Taxonomy (NCBI): domain Eukaryota; kingdom Metazoa; phylum Arthropoda; class Insecta; order Hymenoptera; family Cynipidae; genus Andricus; species Andricus quercusramuli. The sequence continues at coordinate 349,309 of CAKNXH010000205.1, read as the reverse complement.
GTATAAAACTTCTACCCACACATCCGAGGAACTGGAAGCACACATACGACCGCACACACGAACCGCGCGTTTGGGCGAGCGTGTGTGCGGGCCACGTATACAGGCGATTGGCGAACGTACTTTCCATTTCCCAGATTTGTCGGGCAAGCTCGTGAGTGCTCTGAGAATCTTTTCCCATCACTCGTAATATTTTTGTAATTATTCACATAAAAAAGTGATGAACCGTTTTAGAATTTTCACATCGAGTTCGTCAATTTTTTCTCAAAGTTCGCAGATTATTTACGAAAATACATCAATACGCGATACATTTTTCTCATATCTAAGACCTTGCTTCTAGTTCGTGACTTTTTTTCGGATACATTTTTTCCGTGTAGTAGCTGCCAAATTTTGTTTGATCTTCTTGGAAAATTTTGTTTCATGTTCAGCGTGGCTTGGGTTCAATACTTAAGGGTGCATAAAATAAAAAAAATTGTTGACTTGTAACAACAATTTTTATCAACAAGATTGATCAACCAACACTGAATATTATGTATTGCTTATTTCTAAAGGATATTTCGGCATTAATATTACTTATTTTTATCGGCAAAGTGATACTTGATCACAAAAATATGTCCCCCGATATTATTTGTTAATTTTATAAACAAATTATGTAAAGTAATTCCCAGCATAGACAATTAAAGCCAAGACAAAATAATGTTATCTCTTAATTGTCCTTAATTTATGTTGCCAGTGAGATTTATAAGAATTTATTAAGGAAAGTTTGTCACTTAGTATTATTTATTAATTTTATAAACAAATTATATAAACAATTGTCACCCAGTGTTAGCAGTGACATGATGTTATGCCTGTAAATGTCCACCATGATCATTTGTTTATATAATTTGTTTCTAAAATTAATAAACAATATAGAATAATATATTTTCAAAACTAATCTTAACTGACAATATAATTTAGGGACAATTATGCCATAAATTCTTTTTACTTCAAATGTTCACACTGGGAATTTGTTTCTAAAATTAACAAATAATATCGGGAAACATATATTTTGGTGATCAAGTATCACTTTGCCGATAAAAATGAGTAATATTAATGCTGAAATATTATTTTCAAATGAGCAATTTATAATATTCAGTGTTTCTTAATAGATATTATTTATAACAATTATCAATACAAGTCAACCATTCACTTTCATTGCATGCACCCCTAAGTATCAAGCCCAAGCCAGTGAGCATAGAAAAAAATTTTCCAAGGAGATATAACAAAATTTGCAGCTTCTATATCTTTTGTGAGTGGCGACGCTGACAGCACAATGCAGCGAATGGTCTCACAAAAATGACGGTATCTCGGGGACCAAAAGAGTCTATATATTTTTTGTAATCAAAGGTTATTTTGTAAGGAATCTTTATATCCTAATTTGAAACAAATTAAGAGTGGCGTATTTTACGAAAAATGTATCAAAAATTCGTTTGGACATTTTTCAGGCAAAATTTCAAAATTTGTAAATAAAAATTTCATAGTTTAAAAATGTAAAATTTCATCTCTAATTCCTTCAAATCTCAACAAAATTCCATCATCGATTCCAGAAATATCGATAACTAAAAAAAATTCAACCCAAAAACTCAACATGGCGTAACTCCCAAAATTTTAAAAATTTAAAACACTCTTTGAGCTCAATATTTCTCCTGTATAGCACTATAATTTCACCAAGTTTCATTAAAATCAAACAACGACTTGCAGATTGTTATATTCCCGATGTGTAATGGCCCACAATCAAAAGAAACTATATGAAGTTAAAAGAATTTTCTAACAATAGTTATTCAGTTTCAAGGATTCTGAATCTGGGTTAAAAATATTTCTTTCTGAACTGTTACATTTGTCAACTTGGATTATTTTCAAATGAGAGAAGTTTTGAATTTACATTAATTTTAAGGCTGAGTCTAGTCGTCCCGAAAAAATTGGTGGAGTTGGAAAAGGGGATGGACTAGTTGTCCCAAATTCTCGGGACGACTAGCTAAGCTTATGAAAGATACTGGACTAGTCATCCCGAATTTCGGGACGACGAGACATTTCGTAATTTCAAACTTTAGGAACATTCATTTTTAAAATTTTAAACTTAAAATTACTTAACAATTAAGGCTTTAAATTTGAGACTGTATAATATGAATATGAAATTCTTCATTTTTTAATAATTCAGGCTTCACATCGCAAAATGTTTTCAAAATAGGTGAAACTGGGTGAACTTTCACGAAAATAGGGTAATAATGGGGAATAAACTAATTGAAATTAATATGGATTCAATATTGATTAAATATGAAACGTTTTAAATTCCTGACATTTTAATTCGAAATATATTGCATTTTTAACAAAGTAGTTGAATTTTCAACCAAAAGAGACGAACTTTCAACCCAAACACAAATTTTTAACACAAGAGTCGAGTTTTGAAGTTAAAAAGATGACATTTTTTCAATATAGATGAAATTTTAACAAAAAAGATCATTTTCAACGAGAAAGATGAATTTTCAACCAAACAGTTGAATAAAAAAATAATAATTTTCAACAAAACAGCCACATTTAAAATCAAATAGCAGAATTTTCAATCAAAGAACATGACTTTCCCACCACAAAAGATTAATTTTCAACACAAAAGGACGAATTTTCTATCCAAAACCAAAAAAGTTGAATTTTTAACCAAAAAGATGACTTTTGACCAGATGACTTCATTTTAACTGAAATCTTATCACATTACTGAATATGTCAGCTTCATTTGTGTCATGAGATCTTTCTATTTAATGCCATACTTTGTGTTTATTGCAATATACAAATTTTTGCCATCCGCTGGGGGGCGGCGGGTCCCCTTAGCGAAATTCTGAGAGAAATGTAAAAAGTCGACAAGTCCCCCTTTTCTTTAAAAAGTCAAAAAAGGTCGAAAATGTGCACAATTCGAGTCCTGTGAAAGCAATTTCATTCCTTGAGAAATGATAATCAGTCAGCTGACAAAATTTTCATCGCCATATCAAAAACACATTTTTCAAATTTTCAATTTAAAAATAGAAATTAAATGATGAAAGGGCTGATTATAAAACTCATGTTTAATACTGTTATTCATCAAAAATACTAGAAAACTATTGCTTCAAAAACCAGTCACTGCCTCCCATTATTCAGTTCGTACTGGTATCACATCGTACTGGTTTCCCCTACTCACCTACTGGTCGTTATTTCTAATAGGGTATGTAATTATTTTCAGATACCAGGTTTTCTACTCTAATCAATACTTGACAAATATTAGAGATAACGCACGAGGCTCATTGAGTGCAAATCTATGTAATCAGTCACACTTTCGTCATTGCTAATCGTTCATCCAGGAAGATGCGATTAGTTACTTGGCTCTGGTTTAATTTGCAGCATTAACAGTTAAGGGGCAGCATCTGCGATTTCACTGAAAAAGGGGGTCGTTCTCCAACTCGACAATATCGTCTGAGAGGTAAACAGGGAAATTTCACGTCTCAACGATGGTGCGGATCGTTCCGCATGGTTAAAGAGGGATCTTTCTTTTCCTTTCTTTCTGTTTCTCCTATCCCCTTCTCATCAACAGTTTCCCAAAGACGTAAGTAACCCTAATGCGTTTCACCTAGAATCTAAAATTTACGATCCACGTCGCGATTCTTGCGATCATCTCAAGGAAGAGTCCTTCCTGGAAACGTTTTCAAACGGACTTGGATACCGGAACGGAGTAATAGTGTTTCCGTTATGAATCGATGTATTGCGAAATTACACATAAAAAGAATCTGAATACAAAAGTAAGTTACAAGGAATGCAAAGATCGCAACAAAATAACTCTTTATAAAGCATCAACAGGGCTGCCACAGACTAACGTGTTTGAAAAAAGTGGAAAAAGTCACTAATCTGAGCTAAAAAGTGACTAAACGTGACTACTGTTCACACAAAAAAGTACTAGGATGCCAAACACTTATCTGATCAAAATTTTCGATTCCACTACACATTTAACTTATCAACTTGCATTTACAAGATTAGATAAAATTCTATTGCTGAATTCGAGGGTGAAAACCAAGGTCACCAAGGCACACCAAGTCACGCTAAAAAGAATTAACCTTGAACCAAGAATAGTTGGATTTTCTTATTGGGTTCTAGTAATTCAGTTCGCATGTAAGCAACAAAAAAAAGGAAAAGGGGAAGTTTTCTGAAGATAGGGGGAAAAAGAGATGAATTCTCTAACAAAAAAGGAAAAGAGGCGAATAGGGGAAGAGTGTGAAATCTGATATTGAATAGCATCTTCATAAAATCTAAACTGAGATGGATTAAAGTGACTAAAGTGAAATATTCCTTTCTAAAAGTGACTATAGTGAATTTTTCTTTCAGAAAGTCACTGAAAAGTGACTTGAAAAAAAGTGACTGAAAGTAACTTAAATGACTGTTTGGCAGCCCTAAGCATCAACTAATTCGTACTATTTCATCAGCAAAGTTTCTTGAATACCAGGGACCTGAACGAAATTTTCGTTTCATTTCGCTATTGATTGAAAACAAATAATTTTTTACTAAAGTTTGAACTACTATCTCTAGATTTTAACGAAACTAGATAATATTTGAAATTACATTGATGACTGAACAAAAATAATTTTGTTTAATTGGCAGTAAGCGAAACGGAACGAAAGTTTCGGTCGGGTCAATGTTTAATAGAGATTTAGAGAGCTGATATGACCCCAAAAGAGCTGAAACTATATTAGTAATTTAATCACTCTTTGGCCGCCATTAGCACAATATTGTTATATATCATACTATGTCAGAAAAGCGTTCACCAGTAGCGTGAATGTGTTAAGATGGTAGCCACAAAGTCGTAAACATGAACTGCAACCAGCCTTAAATCACGCGCAAGGCCCGTTAGTGATTTTTAAGAATTGATGGAATGCAACCCGCATGTTTCCTATTCCCTTCGTGCAATTTAAGAAAAAATATAGAAAATGTAATGCTTTCTAAGAACATTAAATAAATAAAGAACTCAGAAAATTACATTAGAAAGTAGACTTTAATTGACAATCTAAAAAATGCACTTAAAGTTTAGCACAGAGAATACATAACATTCAGTGATAAAATAACGTCCATGCAACAATATGGCATCTCATGGACAGGTGGCATGTTTCATGACAATTAGTGGTTGATGTAATGACGGTAAGAGTATTAGAGACACAGAAAAACGATCGTCCAGTGAAATGAAAATCCCGCTAGATCTATCGATCGAGACTTAATGACACTAAATCGATCCTAAACATGACTTGTTCTTCGTAAAAAAAGTTGATTTTACGGCTAATTTGGGATTGCTTGCTTGTTTGAAAGAAATTCCAATTATTGGAGCTATTTATTACAAATGTATGAGATATTATAAAAAAAACGAATCACACGAGGAAACAAATTTTACTAAGTGACAGAATCTATAAATAAATTTGACAAATATTTCAAATAAATTTTGAATACTTTTATGAAGCTTTATACATATGAAAGAAGTACGAATAAAATATCCAATAATCAACTTGACTAGAATATAACAGACTGCAACAATTTAAGTAAAACTGAAAATTCAGTGTAGGAATAGCATATACCAAACCGTTCGTAAATCGTTCACGAAGCACATCGTAGATCTTTGGTTGTTGTTCTACAAAAGAAATATTACCCATCCGTCGAAGGAACATTAAATGAAAACGTTTATGCGAGCATTTAACACGACCGAACCGCGAAACAGACATTGCAGTCTGTGTTGTTCTTTCTCTAACGATTCCTCCGAACTAAATCGAGTGATAGATCGATCACGATTATCTCCGTAATTTACGAGCGTAGATTTGTGAACCGTAAAACTCAGAAAAGAGAAAATCGCATATATACAGCCACTGCTGTTTTCCTACCACTTTTGTCATTAACGCTAAATTTACTGACAGACAATTGCATAACGGAAGTGAAATCTGGCTACAAATTTATTGAGCGAAGCGAGTCGCAACAAATTGTTGTGTGTTTGTTTAAATATCATTATAATACAAAAATTTCGGTTTCCGGTTCGGAAATCTAAAAACTTTTGTAAATAGAATAAATTTATTTTATGGTGGATTTACGACTTGGATTTAAAGTGTGCCCGATACATTTTAAGGTTTTAATATTATTTTTATGGGATAGGAATTCATAAGGATTTTCTTGACATTGGAAATTTTATCAGATTTAAAGAAAAATCAAGAAATTTCAATATGGTACACATACTCATTATTAGAAAAATGTTTTACTCAAACCAATTCTACCTTTAAAATAGGGTAAACCAATATTTGATTAATTAAAAAAAAAATTCTATTCAAATACACCATTGACGATTAGTGACTTTTGACTGACACGTGGAGACCACCAATTGTGAGTTTTAGTTTCGGGTCAGAACTTTTTTAAAAAAAGCTCATTACCTAAGTATTAATTTACTACAGCAGTAATATACACGTTTTCGCCATTTTTAAGAAAATCTACTTTGAAATATTCGCCACGGCCCACGTAGCACATAAAAAATTGGGGGTTCAATTAGAAACGATTTTTGGCACTTGCTGGAGACTTAAATTTAAAAAAAAATTAAAATTTTTCTTCAACTTTTTAAAAGTAAGTTTAGTTTTTTGTTTTAGTATTACGGCCAACAGGAAGAGCAATCAAAATTATGCAAAATATTTTTGTATATAATAACTTCCCATCCTACAGGTTTTGTTTGTAAAAATGAATTTTACTTCACGGAGAAAAATGGATAGTCAAACTTGAAGTGTAAAAATTTAGGTGGTCAGTTTGATCTTCCAGATAGTATCAAGTACCATCCACAATTTTTTCTTCATAATCAGAAAAACTATAATTTTATAGTCTGTTTGAACATCCACAGGTGATTAGACTCACTATCAGTATAGTCAAATCGACACTCCAAAATATCAAACAGAAGTGGCTGCGTCACGACCTCTACCGAACGTCGAGCGAACACACCCGACCGTCAAAATGCATTTCTGGAGCGACTAACGTTCGGCGTCACATTTGCCGTGTTACACAACATTTTTAATTAGTTTAAACCACATGTTAATACTTAAACACGTGTGTAGGGTGAATAAAATGTAGAGAACATGTTGGAGAGTGGGTTAAGTAGTTTTCGTTCTGATTTTAAACGACAAATTCAATACTTCCGAGGGATGAAGAACAAAGGTGTCACACATTAATCAGTGCGTAATCTCAACACTTTTGACCGGAAACGTGCTAAGTATTTCATAATTCGTTGATAAAGAAACACGACTTGCGAGATTCGTAACAGGAATTTATATTGTTTTCTGAATTTTCTAGTGTAAAAAAGGTGACACCGAATCCTTAGCCTCTCGTGCTCAAAGTAATATATTTTCAACGTTTTTCTGCATATGCAATCATGTCTCACGTATTCTAATCTTAAAAAATAATAAAGATACTTTCTGAATTGATGGATTTTATATCAATTTACCTGTTTTTCATGTTTCATTCATTAATTTAAATTTTCGTCTCTTGTCTCTCTTACTCTTATGAATATATATGTAGGTAGGAGAAGGACAACAGATAATAAAGTTGACCCTCTGATATGACTGAGGTAACCCTCCGAAATAATCGAGCTAAAATTCCTGAGATAATCAGGTTTAAACTCCAGGATCGTCAACTTTACACTCTGGGATAGTGAAGCTAACCATCAAATTTTCATACTCCAAGGATGGTACGCCTCAACATATAGGGGGCTGTCCCACAGTTAAAATTCAAATATAGTCAATCTTACACTCCAGATGTTTAGGCTGACTAGCCATTTATCTTCGTGTTATTTTAAAAAAGACTCGATACTATTTTCATTAAATATTTAAAACGATTACATTGATCAAAAAGTAATAAGCAATAAAGAATTTTTTGCTATACAAAAATAGGGATCACAGAGCAGAAGGAGATCAAAAAAGAGGAAATAGGGTAATTTTCTCACGAAAAAGGGGAAAATAGGGGAAAGATTAAAAAATTATTTTTATTTGTCGAAAAAAAATATATTTTTACACAAATTTTTATATTTTTAAATAATTTTCAATGATTTTTCAATGATTTCTGCCCTTAAAGAATTAATTTTTAAAAATTGGATATACTTAGTTCGTTGGAAATCCATTCACAGTGGTATAAAAAAGTCCGAGAAGAAATAAAATTAGTTAAATACAACATTTTGATATGTCTAACATCGTTCTCATAAATATTCCTTTTCAAGATTTTTCATTTCTTCCTTACAATAATTGATACTTTTCATGTAAATTTAAAACTACACTCTTCAGTAGAGCGAAGTACAAATGCTAAAATTCGAACTGTTTGAGCTGAGGGATAACAATTTGTGTTCCGACATCCAAAACAAGTAAAGAAAAAATGTTGAAATCGGTTAATATCTTCTGTTCTCTTTTTTAAATTAAAAAAAAATTTGCATTATTTAAAATTTGTTGAAAATGTACAAAAACATGTTTCTTGGATTAATTCGAACCTAAAATTTCTTCAGCTTGAACTAAAGAAACATGTTATTGCTTTTTATTCGTGAGAAACATTTTTTCTCGTGGTGTATATAACTTCCCAAAATTGAAATAAAAATGAAATCTCAAAAATTTTTGAAAGTATTAAACTGCACAGTATTTTCTTCAAAAATTTTAGAGAAATTAAACACACAAACGAGGAATATATTTGCCTAATAATAGCGATCAATTACACTTAAGCTTTAAATAGAACACATTACTCAATTCAAATTTCATTTTGAATCGAATCCGATTGGCAATCGTGGGGTTTCATTTCTCGCGGAAGTTGCCCAGCAGCCTAAAGCAAAGATAGCCGCGAATTATGTCCTTACGACGCGTATGGTGAGCAAAATTTATTACTGCAATTAGAACTGAATTAGAGACCAGAAATGTGGGTGAAAGGATATGGAATTCGCCTTTTCCCATTTGCCGGATCTCGTTTCCACCGGAACGAATTAGAATTAAAAATGAATTTCTGATGACGCGTTAATGGGATAAATTATTGGCTATATATAGCCTCCGAATTGTTACAGTGCAAAGGAAAGGTCCTGCTGGGAACATCTGGTTAGAATATTAATAACCGCTTGTGCTCGGAATTCAAAAAGTCATAAGCCAGCGCGAGCGTTTCTTCTTCATTTACTTAAGTCTCAGGCAGTCAGACTAGGAAATTGTCCAAGTAAATTCTTTCTCGATTGGATAATGGGGAAAAAGCTGAGGTTGTCGTTGAGAGAGAGAGAGAGAGAGAGAGAGAGACTTATTTGATAAGTAAGATTCTTCTTAACCCTTACTTGACACACTTCTGGTGTGATTTGCACCATAGAGACAAAAATTGTTTAAAAAAATAATCTAATGAATATTTTTACTTGAAAATTTCATCATATCATCTTGAGAGCGTACTTGAGAGGATTATGTAGGTTATATAGCGAAAAATCCAAATTAAGAATCAATTCAATAATTATTAAAATAAGGAACAATGGTCGTGGGGTGTTTTACACCCCAGTGTGTCAAACAAGGGTTAAATAACAGTTGCGCGTAAGAAGTAAAAATATTAGAGTGAGAAGAAACGCATCAGCATAATTAAACAGTGAATAGACGTTTGCAATTGTTTACAACATTTGCTTTCGGCAAAATTGCACGAGTGATTTATGAAGACTGCAACACTGTATTATATTCTGGTTTCAATATTCCGTAATGACTGGTTCATCCGACTGCCGATAGTAAATCACAAAAACATATATAAAATAATAAACTTCAAGAAATGTAAACATAATTACAGTGTAAAAGTAACCTTTGATTACACATTTTGATTGGTCAGGCTTTAAAATATTCAAGGCAGTATTTAAAAGATTCTTTTTTAAATAGTATGAATTTTTTCACTTATAAATTAGTCAACGGCGATACCACGCTGAAAACACCAGTTCCCGTTAGATCACTGAAGTTAAGCAGTGTTGGGCGCGGTTAGTACTTGGATGGGTGACCGTTCGGGAATACTGCGTGTTGTTGACCCGTCGTGGGTGTGGTGGGCCCACACTGGTAGTATTTATCCACCTAGAAACACTACCCGAATCGGGTAGTGAGGCAATGAACTTTCGAGTTCGAAATGCTAATCAATTTTTTTTTTTTTTTTTTTTTTTTTTTTTTTTTTTTTTATATAAATTAGTACGTATGAGATCAATTAAAAAAACTCGATCTTTATGTTATTGAAATTCAAAACGTTTTCAATTACCGAAATTTTCTTTATCGTTTCTTAAATTTAGATTAATTATAAAACATTTCTTCAATCCAAACTGGATGGCCGTTTCAACCGAGGAAAAAAATGCACGGTCATTGAAATTAAAACGGAACTGCAATAAATATAATTCCATGCTATCATTTTCAATGCTCAAAATTGAAAAATCAATCAATGAATTTGTGAATGTTCAAAATTATATCATTTCGAATAATTTTAAGTAAGAAACATTAAAAATCCAAAGATTAAATAATTTCGCTCAATTATTTTGATTTTAGGTCGTTTCGAATTAATAAATTTTTAATTGTTAATTACGCATAAAAATTCAACGCTTTAAGATACAAATTAAAATTTTCTCAAATGTAACAATTAGAAGTGTAACGTTTCAAGTATATATTTAGCGGAACGACAAAAAGTCCTGAAAAACCAAATTGCTGACATTCTAAAATAGCCGACACTATACAATTGCTGATACAGGAATATTATTCCCGAATTATAAAAATCCGGAATCTAAACAACTGAAACCTTGTTTTTATGATAAATAATAAAATAATAATTATGTTCATCAAATAAAAGTATTTTTTCTATAATTTGCGAAAAAGTGCCAGTTTTTCCACCTGTTTTTGGTGTAAAAAGTGACCGATTATTGGTCGATGACGTGGCGCATGCGCAGTGCCGACCTTTCCGGGCAACAGTGGAAAAAGTGGACGCATGGAGTGGAAAAAGTAAATGGACACAGTGACAAAAGTGAGGCACAGTGGAAAAAGTAAATAAAGTGCAAACTGCTTCGTGTTACTCCGGGTGTGTTCATGCTGCCTCGGATGTGCTCGTGCATCGTGCGCAGCCAACTTCATGCTATTTTCCGACTTCGTCCCTAACCTAAAAAACCGTCAGGTTCTCCGAAAATACGGTGTTATTGTTGCGTCAATCGACAAAAAATCGCCTTCTTTTCACACAAAAAGCAGGTAAACAAAAACTAGCACTTTTTAAACAAATTATAGAAAAAGTATCGTGTCCCACACATTGAAAAAGCGACGATTTAAAATTCGTTTTAAATCTCTCGCTTTTTCAACTTGTAGCACAATATACTATTATTTCATTTATTAGTTTATTTCGGCAATTTTACAGGGTCGGACATTTTACAATGTCGGTAATTTTGTTTCAGGTAGTTTCTATTACTTACAATTTTCCAATTCGGTAATATCATAAATTGTCCAGAATTTTATCATTCGGTATATTTAAATGTTCGGCCACTGTGAAAACTCATCTCTGTTAATAGAAATTTAACCTTTCTTGGTTGAATATGCAACTATTTGGTTGAAAAGGAATCGGCTTTGGTTGAGGATTCAATTACTTGGTTAAAAGTTTAACTACTTTCTCCAAATGTTTTCTTTCTTTTGGTTGCAAATTGATTATTTTTAAACTATTTAGTTGAAATTCATTTATTGTCTTTGATGTTCGTTTTTTCTGGATGAGAAATTAATTTTTTCATTAAAAATTTAATTATTCCATTTTCGGTTGAAAATTGATTTTTTTTAGTTAAAAATGTAACTAATGAATTAAAAGTTCATGCATTTGGTTGAAAATTCGTCTTTTTGGTATAAAAATTCATCTCTTTTGGTAGCAGTGCATTTTTTTATATTAAAGGTGCAACTCTGAATAAAAATGAATCTTTTTTGGTTGCGTATTCAAGGATTTTGTTGAAATTTTGTTAAAATATTTGTTAGTTGCAATATCAACTATTACATTTTTTATTCGGATTCACCTTTTTTAGCAAAAAACTCAACTACTTGATTGAAATAAGTTGAACTACTTTATTAAACATTCATCTCTTTGCTGGAAATTTTAAACTATTTTAACTACATTAATTATTCAATTTTAACGTTAAAATTGGTAAATTGTTTAATTTTGAACAGTTTCTGAACCATTTCGTGAAATAAATTATTTAAAAAATTTTTCATACTGGAATTATAATTAAATGTTTAAAATCATTAATTAATTTATATTTGCAGTTGACCAACTCAAAACATTTTTTATCCAAAATTTTAAATTTCAATCGCTTTTAATTTTTATTTGATTAAGTCTTCTTCTAGGAATCTAAGTTAACAAAAAGACCACAGAATAGATGACAGAAAGGTAGTTAAAATCGAACTTATTTTAATTTTCATTATATCATGTGACATGACATAGTGGTTATTCAAGTAAATGGATAGATTTGTCTTCTAAAAATGTATAAATTCGTGGTCAAAAACTACAATAAATTAACTGTAATTTCTCGGCCTTAAAAAAATTCTTTGCCATTTCCCGCTTTCCCGATCCAGCAGCCACCGTAAAAAAAGCCTCTAATGATTTTTTTTTTAATTTAGAGGTAGAAAAACAATACAAAAATAAATTGGACTAATGAAAAAATATTTATTTTAGACCTTTGGGCCACGAAATTTGATTTCAGAACTTTAAATAAAAGCTGCACGCGACAATCAGTTCTTGCAGAAATGACACTGCATTCATTGCAGGGTATACTTTCTACGTGATAGCATTTTTTTGCCTGGAAAGCGTGGACAAATTCCGGAACGAATGTCCAAAGGAACTTTGCCGCAGGGGGCATTCGCCACAGCGAAAGCCACAAAGACACTTAACATCGATTATGCGTGGGGAATAATCACGATCATTATAGTATAAGCGTTTCGAGTAGTATTTTAAAAAAAAATCGCGACTAATAACTAATAACTAATAAGCTGAAGATAAGATTAATATTCTCACACGAGAAAGTGATACCGTACAAGTGTTTTCTCCTCATCATATACGATCATATTGCGCATTGATTGAGTTTCATTATGATCATAAACGCATTTTTAGGCACAAAGGACAAGAAAACGATCGTTAAATACGTTTTTACGACTATAAGGAAGTGTTCTTTCTTTAATTGCTATATCTCAAATTTCTAGAAAGTGCTTAGACTAAAAATCAAAAAGTTCTTAGTATTTTTTAAAGGAACAAAATATTTACTGCATGATAACTGATTCCTTGGAGTATAATTTTGCACGTAAGTCAATTTCCGAAGATAAAATAATTTCTCATTTTAGGACTATAATTTGAAAATATAGGAATTGTGATTTCAGAACAGATATTTAGAAGAAACAGATTAAGATTCTTGGTTTCCAGCTGTATATACATCGTTATTCAGGAAAATTAGGAGTAATTAAGTCCATCATTAAGACCTTACTGCTTGGCGTCACGCTGTGCATTGCATTCCAGATGATATAAACTTTTTCCACCAAAAAACAATGAAATATGTTACATTCTCATGCATTAGTATAAAGTTTTATTAAATAATTACTTGCGTTAGATTATTGAAAATAAACATTCATTTCGACAAGGATATACAATACAGAGGTTTAGAATAACATTTTTTTATAGAGGACAACAGTCCCCTCAAATCAGTTCCAAATTTGAAAAAAGAAATCGCATATTTTTTGTTTAATTTTGATCTTAACCGGTACTGATAGGCACTCGAAATTTCCAATGAAGAATTCTATGCATCAATCACATGGTTTTGCGACCTCTAACTGTCTCAAACACCCCCACAGTACCACTGAATACACCAAACCTAAATTATTGAAAAGATTTCAAGGGATTTCAAAGCTTTTTTGGGGCAATTTAAAATACTTAAAAGGATTTTAGGACTTTATCAGATATTATGGGATTTTACGGGAAAGTTTTCCAACGAAGAATGCTATGTATCAATTATATACAAAAACGTCGGTTCTGCACGAAATCTACACCTTTTAGCAATTTATTCTCGCTTTCTTTTTGCCAAAAATTATTATTGCAGTTCTAGTAGATTATGTATCAATATTTTACAGTATTTCCAATTATTTAAACAAATTACATTTTTTCAAATAAAAATGCTACCCACATTGTGATACTGTTAGAGAAAAGTCGACTTTTTGAGAAAAAAAAAATTGTTTGAACAAAATTTATTTGCATAAAAAATTCTTAAAAAAACCAAATGCATATTGTTTTAAAGGGATTTTTTCAAAAGATCATTTTTAATATAGTAATAAAAAGATTGGAAATTCAAAACCAGATAACTGACTCCCTGCACTTGTCTCCCATCTTCTTTTTCTTAATTGCCAACTTTCTCTTTACAAAAGTTTTTAAATGCAGTAAAAAAACCCTACTTTTTTCAAGGAATAAACCCTCAAATAAAACTATTTCCCACTTTTTCAGCACCAAAGTACCGATCAAATTTCAGCCTAAAATCCTAAATCTTAATTTTCTACAAAAATCCACTTTCATAAGGTTTCTTTCACTGAACTTTTTGCCTTGCGATCAGAAACGATAATTCTAAAAAATTTTATCGTTTATTTAAAAAAAAGTATATACCTTTCTTCATTTTATAAAACTTTCGAGGAAAAATCGTCTGTCACAGTGCGCTACCGTCACACCAAATCTTTATTTTCCCGGAACAGGATCATTTTTTGAATAAAAACTTTTTTATTCTTATTCAGCCTCCCCATATTTCGGGAGCAAGTTTTTATTATTTTTAAAACTGAAAAATAGATCTTTACTCGCAATCCAAAGACGATTTTCAAAACCCATGAAATTTGAATCTAAAAATTCTTGAATAATTTACCCGGAATTAGTTACATTTTTCTAATCAAACACATTTCCACCCAATTTAGAAACTCAATATATCAGGAGTAAGTTTTTATTTTTTGCGTCAACTGAAAATTGCACTATTCATCGTGATTCGCAAAAAAGCCTGTTCCAATTTTAGGTTCCTGTCACTTTGAGATTGTAAACTTCCACATTCTATTTCTCCGAACTGGATAATATTCTTTAATCATACTTTTTTGGCCTCAATTGAGAAACATTTCAGCTCGTGAGTAAACTGTTGTTTTATCTTTGAACGGTGATTTCGATTTTACAGAATGTTATTTCGCTCTCCCGAAAAAATCCGATTTGGTTGGCTATCTAGTTCTGTACTGCACCCCCTTAATTATTCCAGTAGACCAACAATAATAATTTAAAAAAAAACGAGAGTGAAGTGCTCAAGGATACCGATTTCGTCTAGATTTACATTTTTGTATTCAGGGTTACTTTTCGGGGCACCATGGGGATGTGTTAGAAGTAGCAAATCCATGTGATTAAAAACGTTCTTCGTGGGAAAGCAATCTATAAGTCCTATAAATTTCCCATCAAAACCCATTGAATCTGAATAAGCCCTTCAAATCCCTTCAAATCTTTTAAAATACCCTTAAAAAGCTTTGAAATTCCTTAAAGTCTTTAAAATCCATGGAAATGCACGGAAATCTATTAAAACCCATTACCATATGTTGAAATTCTCTGAAATCTGTGGAAAGTGTGCAAGTTTATTAATTGCCTCGAAATCTATATAGAAAATCCTTATAATGTTATGGAATCTTTTAATTTCTTTTGAAATCATATAAATCTCTCAAATATTGTGAAATTCTATGAATCCTACGAGATCATTTGAAATCCTACGAAATCATTTGAAATTCCTTATAAATTTTGCAACTTCCTAAATTTTCTCTAATGCTACGAAATTCTTTAAATCTCATTAAATTCCTTGGAGTATTTTAAAATACACTATGTATATTCTTTAAAATTCTTCAAGATTATATTTGCTTATTTATATTATATTATGATATTATTTTTTATGTTATTTTGAAATTCCTAGAATTCCTTCCAAATTACATTCCATGAAATTTATGAAATCGAATAAAATAAAATAAAGCCTCCAGGAATCTTTGAAATCTCGTGAAAGTTTTAGAAATTCTTTGAAATCCCTTGAAATCTTTCAAATCTTTGAAACTTCGATTTTTGAGAGGCCAGATATGATATTTTGGCCAATCTAGCGAAGAAGTTTGAAAATAAAGATGGTTTTAAGGCCGTGTCAAACTTATTGGATTTCTACATTACCGACGTTTCTATTAAACATCTTACGTCCATACGAAATTAGATATCAAGTTTTTTAATTTAGGATCATAAAAACGCCCCTACAGCCTTTTATTTGATTCCTCAAATTTTCAACTTGATACCTCATTTCGTGTCGACATAGTTTTTCCAACAAAAAAATGTCGGTAAGATAGGAATCCGGCAAGTATGACATAGCTATAAACTAACTTTGAAATTTTTTTGTAAGCTTCCTGTAGAATTTTCAGCATGAATCAACTAGTTCAAGAGAGAGAAATCCTAATTTTATACATACAAGCATTTAAATTATTTTATCTACTTCACGATAAGAAGTATTGCTCCTCTAGATCTTATTTACCGCAACGAATGTCCTTCTTTCAACGCTAATCTGAATCTATGAGTTCTCTTTTTTCATGATGCGTAACACGTAATTAAGAACAAGTCATACATAATTTTCTGATATGTTTTTCATCACGATTGCATTAGAAACTGAATGTAAGTAATGAAAAACAAGATTATTGAAGAAATGTGATTTTGTTGGAATAATGTTCCTACTTGAGGAATAAAACGATCTATAAGAGACATTTTATTATTATTTTTTTTATTAAAAGACGTTTTTTTGGAAATCGTTTGCTCCTACTCGCGATTCTGGTGCGAATTCACAAAAAAAGAATGTCCTCAAAATTTTATCCAAATCCATTAATATTTACCCATCGCCCCAGGCACCTGCAAGTTTCCCATCATATTAACATGAGAAAATTGTGCAAAAACGTTTAATTTAACGTGACTCTTTGAGTTTTTATTCAAAGCACTCGTCCACATAAGACGATAATCTCTAAATCTATATGTGGGGCTTAAAATATCCTAATATAAAAAAAAGCTTGAAATTTTCAAAATAAAAAAAAATGGCAAAACTAACAATTAGGGTCAAGAACGGGAATTTCTACAGTTATTAACTTTAAGGTTTCAACATTGCCAACAAAATTGAATACATTATTGTAAAGTGAATGGTAGATAGGTAAATTAAACATTTTGAAAAAACCAAAGATGTGAGCCGATTCTGCCAATTACATTTTGAATATTCCAAAAAAAAGCTATCATTTCTGTATTTTTCAGTGGAATATTCTTAAATTTTGCTGGAAAAAGCAGTTTGATTTTAGAAATCAGCCTAATGATCCTAGAACTCAAATTTATTTTTCTGTTAAAGTTTTAAAATATTTAATTGAAAAGTACAGAAATGAGCTATTTTTGGAATATTTAACTCATCGCCGAATTATATTTTATCAAAATTTTGAACTTCTGGGATCGTCGAATGATTTCTTAAGTCAAACCTCTTTTTCTAGCAATCTTAGAAAATATTTCACTGTAAATTTCAAAAATGAGCTATTTTTTAAAAGTTGAATTGTCAGCCATCTTTAATTTGTTCAAAATTGCTTTCTTCGGGAATAATGGAGTGCTTTTCGAAGCCACACTTTTTTTAAAAGCAAGGTTTGAAAATATTTATCTGAAAACTGCTGAAAAAGTCACGCAAATTAAACGTTTTTGCACAATAATTTCCCCCGTGTTAATCTTATGGAAAACTTCCAGGTGCCTGGGGCGATGGGTAAATATTAATGGATTTGGATAAAATCTAGAGGACATTCTATTTTTGGGCATTCGCATCAAAATCGCAAGTAGAAGCAAGCGATTTCCAAACAAATAAAATAAGGACCACTCTATTCCTTAATCCCTGATCACCACTTAAGTAATATCATTAATCTGATTTGGAGCTGTGGACAATAATTAAATAAAACATTCCTAGAGCGAAAAAAAAAAGAAATAACGAAAGATCAAAGTTCCTCGACACATTCGAGGTCAAAGGAGATGGCAAAAAATCGTGGTACTTAATGTGACAAAACCAGATCGTGATGTACCGTTAAAACTTGCTTGGACATCTTCTTGCCTCTTCTTTGGAAATATAGCCTTTCATTTGTATCCATCGATTCTTTAAACGCAATCTGACGTTTCGGGATAAAAACGAGTCTATTGGCTTAAATGAAAATAAAAACGCTTATCGCTCCACTCAAGCGGCATTTAATTATCTGCAGATGTTGTCATGCACAGTCACTGCTTTTTTAATTTCACCGAAAAAGGTAGGTAGAGAGAAAAATTAAAACTATTGTGTGAAGAAACACCACATGATAATCCCTTTAGTTATCAAGTGGATAATTTACGTTGGTCTTTAACATCATAATTTTCACTAAAACTTCAGAAATTGAAGATTTACATTTTTAAAATAACTTGATTCAAACAAATCCTACTTGATAATGGTTCCATCCTTATTCTCTAGACACTCAATGTCAATTTATAGACACAGGAACTGAACTCACCTGGAACAAAGAAAGGACATTTTTATTTGCAAATTTACTCAATTAATATTTGAGTAAACTGAAATTAACGGTATATAAGTAATCCGTCTCAATTATTTTAAAAGCTCAACAAATTTACAATATTTAAAAAAGTGTTACATTTTAGTTCAATTATAAACTTGAAATAGTTTTGCAAATATTTGTACGAAAAATGGTTTTTAATTGATTATTTTCTAATGTGGATTTCATGTTTCTGCAATACCGACTTGGAACTCGGAAAGTTCCAAGATTCTTCGTTACGCGACGCCACTAACTTGATAGGAAATTCCCCTGAAGGTATGCAACTATCCTATCCAGGGATATCAGATATGATATAGAAAAATTAATTTAATTAATCTAAACACAAAAGATTATAACACAAAGTATATTTTTTCAAATTTCGGGAAGAACAGCTGTATATTTTCATGAAAGATACAAAAAATAAGGAGGGAAAATTTAAAATATAAAAAAAAGTTATTAAGTATGAAATTTAAACATTTAATTTGGTATTAAGATAGATTAATATTAATATATCAATGTTATTAGAAGTATGTGGAGTACTCCGAAATTACAAAAGTAGGCAGTGGAAAATTAACTTTATTTTCGAAAGAAAATTTGCAGTTTGCTAAGCTAATAATTTGAAACCATTAAAAATGAACCAAAATTCCTATTTATTTATCGCAGGCTTCACAGACTTTCCTCTATTCCCTTCTTTTCACATTTTTCTCATTTTCCACTTAAATTCGAACTGAATTAATACAGCCAAATAAGAAAATAAAACTATTTTTCGTTGAAAGTTAATTGCTTTTTGTGGAAAAGTTTACTATTATATTTTTATTATAGCATTCATCTTCTCTGGTTGAAAATTGGTCTTTTTTTGAAAATCAACAATTTCGTAGATATTTTTTGCTTGGTAGAAAATTAATCTTCTTGGTAAAAAATTCATTTTTTTCTTCTAAATTTAACTATTTAATTTAACATTTATTTATTTGGTTAAAAATTAATAGTTTTGTTGAAATTTCATATTTTCGGGTTGACAATTCGACTATTTTGTTGGCAATTCATCCTTTTGGTTTGAAGATTCATCTCTTTTGTTATAAATTAATAAAATTGTGACTACTGATTAATCTTTTTTGGTAGAAAGTTCAACTATTTTGTTGAAAATTAGTTTTTTTTTTCATTATTCTTGACTATTCTAATATAAAGATTTAAAAGTTCGTATTTTTTATTGAATTTTAATTTGAAAATTTAATGAAATTTTATTGAAATTTTATTCAAAATTAAAATGTTTTTTTTTTTTGGTTTGAATATCAACTGGTATTACACATTTTTCGTTTAGTATTCATTTTTTTGGTTGAAAGTTGACCTTTCTTCTTTAATCCACCGTCTAAAACAAAATGATTTGAAAAGACGCTGAACTTAGTTTTGTTTCTGTGGGATACTAATTATACTGTTTAAAATCAATTTTGCGGAACATTGATCTTTTTCTGAAAACTTTTCTGAAAAATGATTGAATTTTTGTAAAAATATTATCATTACAAGGAAATTTGAATTATTTAACAACGACAAAAGACCATTGCAGCTTCGTCATAAACCAAACTAGCAATAAGAATTCTCAAGTGCTCTAGTAGATTCGATGCAAATGCTGTATAATTCTCTCTTCGAATTGAAAACTTCGTCACGAAAACTCTCAAGAATAAGTGAAACAGCAGATGGTAATTTCGACTCTTACAGTCGCAATGAATAATAAGAACGTTATGCCGAGGCTAGAAACTGAAAGGCTTCATTGCTATATCAGATCTCGTAATTCAAAAATGCAACAGATTCTCTCACTACAATATTTTTGTATCATATTATGTCAAAAATTTCATTTATATACATGTTTAAAAAAAAAATCAATAAATTACTTTTTCTATAATTTGTGAAAAAGTGCCAGTTTTTCCACCTGTTTTTGGTGTAAAAAGTGACCGATTTTAGGTCGATGACGTGGCGCATGCGCAGTGCCGACCTTTCCGGGCAACAGTGAAAAAAGTGGACAGATGGAGTGGAAAAAGTAAATGGAAGCAGTGACAAAAGTGAGGCACAGACGAAAAAGTAAATGAAGTGCAAACTGCTTCGTGTTACTCCGGGTGTGTTCGCGCTGCCTCGGGTGTGCTCGTGCATCGTGCACAGCCAACTTCATTCTATTTTCCGACTCCGTCCCTAACCTAAAAACACCGTCAGTTTCTCCGAAAATACGGTGTTATTGTTGCGTCAATCGACAAAAAATCGCCTTCTTTTTACACAAAAAACAGGTAAACAAAAACTAGCACTTGTTAAACAAATTATAGAAAAAGTATCGTGTCCCACACATTGAAAAAGCGACGATTTAAAAATCGTGTGATAGCCACCCTCGCTCCGCTCGGGCCGGCTAACTTCACACTCGTTTTAAATCTCTCGCTTTTTCAACTTGTAGCACAATATACTATTCTTATTTGTACTGCATTACAAAAAGTTAAACCCTGAAAAACGTTGTTCTTAAGATGACAATTAAGGTATAAGGTTCTTAATATCGACAGCCCTCAGATTATGGAGACCTCAATCTGACATATATCGCGAATCCAATCAAGTTCTTTAACTTTCGCATTGTATTCGAGGGTTGAGCTAAATTCTGATCTTTTTGATTGTAATGAAATCTAAGGTCTAAAAATAAAAGCAAACATTTAGAGAATTTCTTTACTACGTATTTTATTCTTATTTTACAGTAAATCCTGAAGTATTAAAACAGTGCCAACAATTTACAACTAGATTGAACAGTTGCAATGTAAACAATATACTTGTCAATTCTGTGCAAAATATTAATCGTAATTCGGATAAAAAATGCCACTGTGGAATACAAGCAGATAAGATAGCAAGACGCCGAACAAAAATTGGTACATTCATTAAATTTTCTTACAGTAAAATAAAATTTCCTTCTTAGTCATTTATGCTTTCAAACTATAATTATAAGATACCACAGACAAAGGATTCTACTCTTGGTCTATAACATTTATCTTTTTTACTACCGTTAATCAGATGAACGACTACTTCCTAAGATGGGGGAGGAGACCACTCATTTGTTGAGGTCAGCTAATTAAAGGTCCTCTTACCCCTCAACCACTTTACTCCAGTCTTATTGTTAGCAGCATGCCACATTGTGAAAGCTATTATGCAGATCGTCCACTGTAAAGTCGCTCAACAGCTTTTACGCAATTCAATTATCAGTAGCCTCCCTTACTGAGAACTTACAACTCAGATGTAGATATATCTTAATATCCCTCACTTACTTTCAGAACAATGTTGCAATTTTTTATCGTCGAATTTAAACATAAAATGTGCACCATAATATAATCGAAACGATGAAAATCTGATATTTTGTCGTCAATCAAGACAAATGTTAACTTAAAATCAGTTGTGTCACTCGAGAAACAAAGTTCAGTTGTTA
This sequence comes from Andricus quercusramuli, assembly GCA_932178445.1. NCBI lineage: Eukaryota > Metazoa > Arthropoda > Insecta > Hymenoptera > Cynipidae > Andricus > Andricus quercusramuli. Next base: position 327,232 of record CAKNXH010000205.1, on the reverse strand, counting down.
CGTCAGGTTAACCTTACGATTGAATCAACCAAAAGTTCAGTTGTGTATTTTCTCTTAAATCTGTAAATCGATCTGTAGGTAATGTTATCTAGTGTTGATCACGAACTGTCAATAAAGGACATGGGAGCGATGATTTATTTTTCGATGCACCCTTCGATATAGTCTTGCTGCATTTGAAATCGGAAAAGCTTTAATTGTGAATGGAAAATTAAACGTCTTTATGAGGTCTATCTTTCTCAAATAAGAAGTCGCTCACTCCCACGAGTATAGGAGTTACTGTAGGCGTATCTAGTACATGATAATCCTTTCTCCTTACATCTCCTCAAATACCTCCTGAACACCGTTCAGAAGCTCTCATCGGTCACGATTCTTCAATGAACCTCCGTGAACGAGCAATTCGTTCGGCTCGGTGTTGAAGAAACGATTTGCGGTGGACCGTTTCGCATTTGTTATCATAGTATTATCTTTCCCCTTTCATAAGGAATTATTGCCACTTTCATAAGGCTTACTGCAACATGTAGAGCTCATTGTGCAACAGCAAAATTGATTTAAATAGGTCATTGAAGGTTGATGTACTTCTGATATCTTTAAAAGATTGCCTCTTTGAACATTTGTTTTATGATGCAAACTATGTATCGTGAAAATGCTGTAACAAATGCATTGAAAAATTTTCAAGGATTTTGGAACGTGGGGACTTTTCATTCACAGTACTGCATGGATGTTTTGTGTCGATAAGAGGTCTTTGTTGATGGCTTTTTCTTACAGAAGGCAAGTATTTTTAACCGACCCACGCGACTCTAAATCTCGCAATGCCTTTTAGGCGGCGGACATGACGTCACATGCATCAGCTACCATGGTATAACTTAACGGAAGCCGTTCCACTTGCGAATCGATTTCTCTGATCTGAATCCTTTTAAATAACACTTTTATAGAAAAAGGCATACAATATTTTCCCCATGGAAAAAGCCGCCTTGAAATAAAATATATTCGATGTTCATTATGTTCAAGTTAACTATTATGAAACTTTATCACCTCAAAATGAGTATTTTTTCATAAAAATTCTGTTAATTAATACAGTATTGATTAGTAATCTGTTCGAAAATATTTTTTATAGAGTCAATATAACCTGTATTTTTAATAAAGACCTCTCTCGTGAGTATAAAAAGATGTGTTCCATAATCCACGTGTCTAGAAAGTTTAACAGAAGGTTCAAATGTGTCCTTTTCTTATGACATCCGTTGTTTCCGCAAAGCCATTTGACCTCGAACTCTAGGGAATTTTTTTACATCCTTGCTCAAGCAAAAGCATAAGGCACGAAATTTGTGCAAATTATTTTTGAAATAATTAGAAGTTGCGAAAATCAATAAAGAAACCTGCTGCAAAAATCAGAAAATCGTGTCTTTTGTCACCTTTAAAATCAATTAAATTAACTTGACAATAACGTTCTAAATGTTAGTTTTATTTCTGTTGGCTCTGAATTGTTCGCTGGTTTGCAAACTACTTTCCGATTGAACTTCTCGATCTTCTTCTGTGTTGACTTTGAGGAAGGTCAGACAAGATTCCACTTTAATCGACTCGTGTCTCCCACACTCAGAGAAACTAGTTCCCATCGCCCATTAAAATTAAAGGTGCCCGCGAATGTTAAGTACACTTAAACAAATCTCGGTTGAATTAAAAGAAATCATGTAAATTTTAAATTGCGCTGACAGAAAAAAAAACTTTAAATAATTCTGAAAACATTTGAGAGGTCTCATTATTCCATATTTAAATGTTTGCTACAATTAAAAGTGAAAGATTCGATCGAGCATAAATTTTCGTTTTCATCGCAATAATGGTGCAGTTGCAACTTGCAACGTGAAGGACCTAACGATCGCGTCACAGGAGAGCCTTTCTACGGAAGAAGGCATAATTGCAAAAAATTCGAAAATTAGTTTTTTTTTTATCTCACTGAAATCGTTCAAGACAGACTTACTGATCTGTCAAAATCATTTGTTTTACAATGTTAATCTTTTTTTTATCAATTATGCATCATCAACTTAAAGCATTTATTCAAGCCATAAGAGAATATGTTATGCAGTCTATCCAATTTTATAATGAATTAATTATAATGTTATATAAAAGTAATATTAAATATTTAATGTAACACAGAGAAAAAAACAAGTAAATTTTTGTTGCTGGCAAATAAAAAGTTGATAAAGTTGACTTTTATCGCATCGAAATAAACCAAGATTTAATAGAGTTGACATGGTAACCATTTCCCATGTGGCGGGTAAATATTCACACGTGAAGTTAATTTTTGTTGTAGGTAAAGATTACTCTTAAATCGCTGTAAAGATTACATTTTGTTTTTTTTCTGTGAAGTTCACACGTAATCCTGTAATTGGTCCTAGGACTGTAGGATTTATAATAAACTGACATTGAAATTGACGTTAAAAATTAAAAAAACAGCAACTACAAGTCTTGGAAATTATTTGTATGAGAAAAGGCAGCGCCTGAGTTCGAGGCCGACTTCTATACAAGAAGGATTTACCACTTGCTGGTTCCTAGGGTCGCCAGATTGAGCGACTTGATTTAGCTCATCAGTCGACTTTCGGGCAACTAGAAATTAAAGGAGTAGTGCAAAAAGTCACCCAAAATACATGCAATGGGCGATTTCTTTTTCAAGTTTGGGCGACTTGAGCCCAGCTCCTGGCAAACCTGCAGTTCTTCTGTATTTATGGGAAAAGGCAGCAACTACAACCAAAACCAGGGTTGCTACAAAATCCGAATTTCGAAATTCCCTGACTTTTCTTGACTTTGCCCTGACCAATTTTTCATTTTCGTTGACCGTTTTAAACTTTTCTTTTAGGTATAAGAACAAAGTTAAATCCAGAACCTAGGTGATCAATAATATTAATGCAAAAATCAAAAGAATATGGAAAACCACATTCAAACGTTTTCGTCGATTTTTTCCATATGCACTTTGTTAGTTTGTAGTTACTGCCTTTTCCATAGAACAGAGCATAGAACGGCAGAGGTATCATAGAAACAAAATCAATGGCGGCACGACGCGAGAATTGTTCTCTCCTTGCACATTGCGTCACAAGTGGAATTAAATCGAATAAGTAATTCGAACGAGCAATGCGATTAAGGGAACGATTTATAGCAATGCTGATACGGCTTCGTTCTAACTTAGTGGCTTGTTCCCGGTCACGTATTAAGTTTCGAGGCGTTTACACCGTTTCAAATGTACTTGTTTCAATCGAAAAGGACAACAGCTGAGAGCCATTTCAAATCGAATAAAAATATTTTTTGTCGAATTTCGCTATGGACATTGTGCAGCAAAGGGCGGTGAAAGATAGATCAAGTATTTATAGGTCGGAAATAGCTAACCTACTATTTTAGAAAAGGCTTGGTCTATTACCCTAATTCTAGAGAATTGGGATTAAGGAAAAGTATTTAAGCTTTACTTTAGAGGAATCAAATTCAAAAGATGTTGTGTCATCATATGTGATCGGCTTCGAATAAACGGGTCTATTGCCTAAAAATATCGATTTTGAGGCTTTGACGGGGTTTCCGTACAATTAATATGGACAACATGACTTTTAAGTAGATTTTATCAGAATTTCAACCAAATCCACTGATTATCTGTCATTTCACGTAAAATTCATTAAAATCTACTAAAATCGGATTTTTTGTAGACATTTGTAGCTTTTACTGATATTTAGGTGAAATGTAAAGAAAATAAGTAGATTTAACCGAACTTCATGAAAAATCTATTAAGATGCCATTTTGTTCATATTTGTACCGATCGTGTTGTAAATTTTACGGAACTGGTTTCTGTATGTAAAAACTGAATCTCAGAGACTCGTTGAAATCCGTGAAAAACTACTGGAATTGCAGTAAGTAGTCACTTATTTCTCAGTAAATTTGTCACCTACTCACATATATTCTAAATTTGAATCAAGGAAGTTTTACAAAGAATGACACCAACACTGAAAATCAATCACGGGCTTCTCGTTATACCATTATTCCGTGAAAATGCACAGAAAAATCAGTGATTGTTCACTGCAACTTCAATTTAATAAGGTTTCAATGATTTTTCAGCGAGAAAATATTATTAGAATTTCAGTGAACAATCACTGGTCTAATTAGTGGAACACTATTCATTACATCAGGTATTTAGAGAGAATGCTTTTTATAATTAGTATATCATTCATAACGAAAAAACATGACTTTTTGATTTATAAAATACAAATTTGCAGAATATTGAACTAATAAAGAACACAAATAAAATGGTGAGGAAAAAAGGAACAGACAGGGAGGCCTGGAACTACATTCTGCTACACATGTGTGAAGCACCGGGCCCAAAATTGGTATCAAACATGAAGGGCCAATGAACCAGATGAGGGAGGGTTCGACAACGAATTTTACATCGTTGGCGAGCAATGCGGTTCTGAGTGTGCCATGAAATGCCAGGAATACCGGGTGATCTAAAAATACCGGAAATCGGACGGAAAGCGTGACATGGTTACGGCGTTTGGATCTGTGCCCGCAAGAGGTCGCCCGTTTATTATCAGGACAACTATTAGGGAACAATGAACCAGCAGAAGACGTTTATTGCTGACTAATCGACAATGATGTTTCAAAACTATTGCATCCTAGACGTCACTAAACTCTGCACGTCTTTATTCTAACTCATTCTAAACTTAAATTACAATTCCCAGATAAAAGATTCAAGGACTTCAATATCTATAGAAGAATATAGGTCAATGCCCATAGATCTCTGATACATAATTGACACTTCCGATTGATGCAAATTCTGAATCAAGCCTCAGAAAATGAGGAATAAATATATTAATTTTTGATAATTTCATAATTTAATTTTATGTGCACAATAAAGTGAGAGTGACTTAAGTGCTGGAGTCTATTGTCTTTATGCAATTGTATGCTAATTCTCGCTTCAGCTGTTTCGAGTAAATGCGGTGGACTTTAAGCACAAGCCTGTATAATAAACCTGATACCGAAGAATGTACATTTTGTTTCTCTTGCCAAGAAATATGGTATGAGAAGGAAACAATTATTCCCACGTGTTAGGTCAGGGAAGTATATATAATATACTCGTATATTATTTGCGATTTGCATTAAAAAACTAACATTAAAATTATTGCACAGTTTATAGAACTTATCGTTAATTATGGTGGATGCTTTGATGCTTATTCTGACATTTCCTCACTTATAGTGAAAAGTCTGATTTATAATATCAAATAAGTGTAATTGACCTTTCAACCTTATAGTTTATAATTAAAATCCTTAATCTCGTTTAGATGTATACTCATAAAAAACAACCAAACGGAAAACGACAACGAAATGCAAAATTGAAAGCATCTTGGAATGAAACTAATATTGTGAGCTAGAAAAATCAAAATTACGAAAATGAAATGTGATATTCTCCAAAATCAAATTATAATAACTTTCAACATATATATGCAGGCCTCGAACTCAGTTGAAAAATTCAAAATAGTGTCCATAGTAGCATAAATTTCGAAAAATGTTAGGAAAATAGGGTCAAGCATTTTTTTAAATGTTAAGTCGAGGGGTTAACTATTCACAAAATATAATATACAAAATACACATACTTATCTCATTAAATTGCGAGAAATTCATTCGAGTCTTTTTAAATACCCTAAAAGATTTGAAATCCATTACAATTGTTTAGGAGTTACTGAAATCTGTTGAGATCCTCTAAAAATTCTTGGAAAACTTGCCAATATTTTCAAATCCCTTAAAATCTTCAAAATCTATTCAAATCCGTCAGAATCCCCGGAATTTTTTTTTAAATCATATAAATCCCTTAAATATAGTAAAATCTATTTTAATCCCGAAAATCCGTAGAAATTCTTAGATGGTCCCTTGAAATTTAATTTGATTTATTCCCTATACATCAAACTCACGGTTCAATAATAGTGTCGGCGGTTGCCTGCAAATAGCCTTGATATAAATCGGGGGAATCGAAACGTAAGTAGTCAGGGCCGTCTGAGCCGATTGAAATTGGAATCCATAATATTTCGCAAAATACTCGAGTGAGTACCAGCGCACTGTGCCTTTCCGCTACGCTGCTGGTGTTTTTCAGGCAAGAGGGACAACCGTCTCTCGCCCCGCGAGCTTGGAAACGATGGGGACCAGCAGTTCTAGGGATTACTAAACCGCGGGTTTTTAATTCATTACGCGGTCCTGGTTAGTTCTTTAGAAAACCGTTAGAGTCCCTTTAAATGTTGGAAATATTATTGATTTCCTGAATAACTTTTCAAAGTCTTTTGAAATTTCCTGAGATCCTACGAAATCCTTAAAAAATCATTCAAGATTTTGCAAACTCGTTCAATTTCCTAGAATTTTTAGATACCCTAAACTCTCTGGAATCCTTTGAAGTTCCTGTAGAACATTTTTAAATCTGTAATATATTTCAAAATGCCTTAAAAAACATGAAATCTTTGAAATCCCCCGAAATCTCGCAAAATCCCATAAAATCTGATGAAGATACTTGCAATCACTTGAAATCTACTGAAATCTTTAAAAAACCCTTGAATTCTGTTGAAATCCTCTGCAATTTCTGGGAAACTCTCCAATTTTTGATAAATCTCTTGGAATCTATAGAAATTTCTTACAATATTTGGAATCTTTTAATTTATTGTTAAATCCTATGAATCTTACAAATATTGCAAAATTCACTGAAATGCTTTGAAATTTTTTAAATGCCGTAATAAAAATTCTTTGAAATCTTACGAAATTCTTTAAAATCTCGATAAAATTCCTAGGAATTTGAGGTTCTTGAAACTCCTAAAAATCTGTTGAAATCTCCTACATCAGGGCTCTCCAGAAGGCAGTCAGTGACTGCAACGACTGCCGACTGGCAGTCGCGGGACTAGGTCAAACAGGCCCTCATAAATCTTGTCGTTCGACTGGTCCCTAGTCCTTCACGGTCATTATACCTACCTCTGGAATAAAATATATTTTGAATTTGAGTACAAACAAAATTCAGACCGCCCGGTGTGAAGGACGTCCAGGCGTAATTCACCGTGACCGTAACCCTTCGCTCAATTCCTGGAAAACTAAGAAAAAAATGGCAGAAAAAAAAGGTGGCAGTCATGCACTTGTCGTGGCAGTCAGCACCTGCTGAAAGTGGTGAGCCCTGTCCTACATCAAGAAATCGTTAATACCATTTAAAATTCATTTAAAAATATTTAAATCTTTGAAATTCTCTGAGACCCCATAAAATCACAAGAAGTGTCCCTTAAAATTTCATTCCATTTCCTTTACTCCCTAAAAATCCCTATAAATTCTTTGAAATTCCCTCAAATCGCTTGAAATACTTTGAAATCTTTGATACCCGTTTAAATCCTTCGAAACTTTTTGAATTTCTTACAATTTCTGTAAGTCTAGAAAAGTCCCTGCAAATCCCTTGAAATACTTTCAAATCCCGTAAATATCTGTAAATTTGTCATATCTCTTAAAAAGTATACAAAAACGTTTAAAACTTTGAAATTTAATGAATCTTTGAAATTGCCTGAAGTCCCTTGGAATCTTTTAAAAATCTCTAAAAGCTTTAAAACCCTATAAAATCCTTTCACACCCCTGAAATTAGTTAACATTCTTTTAAGTCCCTTGGAATCTGTTGAAATCACGTGAAATTTGCAGTAATACCTTGAAATTGTTTGAAATTTCGATTTTTGAGATAGCGAATATGTTATTTTAGCCAATCTAGCGAAGAATTTTCAAAATATGTTTAAAGACAAAGTAAATAAACTTTTGCGCAGTTTAAAAAAAGTGTCATAAGTAGCGTGAATCCGATCCCCCTCTATGTGTTACAAAGAGGTTCGAAAATGAAAGTGAGGGAAAATGTTTCGATCCCAACCCTCTGGAGCCTCTCAACCAGGGCGCAGTGAACTTGATGTCGCGACGGAGTATGGCGCCGGAAAATGGCGTCTGAGGTCGATACGCGAAGTATAATACGTGTGCGGATTCGGATCCCCTGGAAGTACTTACATAGAAGGGAGGCGGTGAACCGGAGATGGGAGTTAGACTGAGCGGTGCCTCGATGACCTTGAGGCTATCGCACTCATAGACACAGTTATGCTTTAACTCGCGGATTGACGTCTACTTTTTACACTAATAATAATGATTTAAGGCCATACCTTCATATACTGGGTGTTTTTTTAACTTGAGACATCGGAATATCTCAAAAAATACGCATCCTATGAAAGAAATATCAGTAATAAAAACTTTTTATTTTCCAGGAGAAAAAGCGACTTTGAAAAAATTTACCCCATCCCACCCTCCAGGAGGCAGGAGTGGGGGTAACTTTGGAATTTCAAATGGGAACCCCAATTTTTTATCGCAGATTTAGATTCTCCTTTATGAAATACGTAAGTTTCATTCGAACACTTTTTTTCGATTCGCGGAAAAAAATCCTACCCACCCTGTCTCCTGGAGGGTGGGGTGGGGTACAATTTTTTTAAGACGCTTTTCCCTCTCGAAAATAAAAAGTTTTTATTACGGATATTTTTTTCATAGAATGCGTATTTTTTGAGATATTTCGATGTCTCAAGTTTAAAAAAAAACACCCAGTATAAGTGCGTCAGTGAAAAAGGTTTGAATCCCTCAGACAGGAGATTCCCCTACAGAAAATTGAAATTTCTAGCAAATCAACAAGAATAAGTGCGAAATCGACGAGCCAAAAAACCAAATATGAACACTGATCTCAACATTCTGGCTCAAAGGGATTTACGCCAACAAACAGAATGATATGCGTGGAAATTTTTTTTTTTTCAAAAATGTCTTACACTATAATAGCCATATTTAAAGACTAAAGTTCTAATTTTGACTAATATACTTTTAAATTTAGAAGAATATACAAGAATTCGATTCACAAGACTTTAAAAAACTTCAAGATAGATGTAAAAGCATTCAAATGAATCAAAAACTAAACAAATTAAAACAGTCCATTAACTTGATTAAAATGGAGAGAATTTCGAAGAATTCAAGCCAGTGCAAAAAAGCTCAAGAGAATTCCAAAAAATTCAAAAGAATTTAAAAGAATTCATGATAAATTAATAAGAATTCAGGGTGAATTTCAAATGAATTCCAATAAATTGCAAAAAATACTAAGTAATTAAAATAAAGTAATTGATATAATCGGTCCAAATCCTCTTGGGAAATTTCTTCTAGATTCAAAAATTATGAAATAAATGATTGTGAGTAAAATAAACCGAAAGCCATGTACTTTGTGCGGGGCCCATTGATGATATTTCCTGAAATCCTGTAAAATGTATTAAAATACCATTATCCATCCTTTAATTAGGTAAAGCTTTTAGGCAGTGGGCGGGTGGTATAAAAGTTAAAAATAATCCTTACGTAATTAATGGACGCTCTCTTGAGCGCTTTTAAAATCCCTTAAAATCATTAAAATCCTTGGATATTAAAATCCTTGAAATTTGTTTAATCTCTTAAAAACTCTTTGGAATCTTGTTAAATACCCTAAAATATTTAAAATCATTTAAAATTCTTCAGAATATTGAAATCAATTAAAAAATCCTTGAAGAATCTTTTAAAATACTCAAAAATATTTCAAATCCTTGAAAATATTATGAAATCCCTCAATTATTGTGAATAAATTCTATGAAATCCATTAAAATAGTATAAAGTTCAGTGAAATCACATGAAATCTTATGATATTTCCTGAAATCCCGAAAACTTATTGAAATATCTTGAGAGCTCTTAAAAACCCTTAAAATCATAGAAATCCTCGGAAATCTTATAAAATCCCTTGAAAGTTTTTAAAATACTCTAAAACCTTATATAGGTCCTATAAAATGGATGATGGTTTTTGGATTATGGATTATGGATTTTGAACGCGTTTTTGGGAACTAAAGTTCCCGGTGGCTCTTAAAGGGTTAGAAATGACCTAATTATTATTCCATTAAGCCATTTCTCTTTCGGGGTAGCGTGACTCACTCGGTGAGGAAGGGAGTAATGTACGGAAGAGGGCGTGTAAATTTTTAGATTAATCTAGAATTCCCGTGTTAATCATTTCAATAATACGTTCGTTCCGCAACACTGCTCCGACCCAGGTTGCTGATCAATCTCTCCAGCGATCACCCCAAGTGAAGAGCCTTACAAAGTTATCATGTGAAGCTCCCCAATCGGGCCTATTAGTAACACACTTTTCTCTCCTGGCATACTTCTCTAGCTTCCTTCACGTCCATGCATTTTCTCATGCAAGCTCTTGTGTTTCTATGGTTTCTTACTTAAAACATTTTAAATCCTTTAAAAACCTTTGAAACTTTTTTTTAATTCTTTGGAAGTTTCAAGAAATCTTCAAATCTTTAGAATTCTTTGTAATACCTTTAAATTATTTTGAAAAATATTCAAAATTCCTTGAAAACTTTGAACATACTTTAAAATATTTATAAACCTTTGAATCTTTTTTAAGCTCTTGAAAATTTCTTCCAATTTTCAAAAATACTCTAAAATCTTTTAAATTCTTTCAAATCCAATCAAATCATTGAAATCTATTTAAAATTCCTTAATTTTTTTTTTTTAATAACTTAAGATATTAAAAATCCCTTGAAACTGTTGGAAGATGCCCTCAAATCTTTAAAATCCCTTTAAGTTATTGCAATCATTACCTTAGAATATTTTTAAAAACCCTACAGGATTTTAAAACAATAATTCAAGAAAATTTATAAAGACACATACCTGAATTCAATAGCGGTTAGCCCATCGGTTCATTTATTCAAAGAAAAGTTACTGAAGTGATATTTTCATTGAAATAAGCGACTATGGTGACTTTATCTTAGAAAAATGGCTAACAAGTGATTAGGAAAAAAAATGGATTAAAAGTGACTGTGTGGCAGACCTGATTATTCTTGATACATAGTTACTTAAAGTGCTTCTTAAAAAAAATCCCTGACTTTTGCAATTTTTTTCCAAATCTCTGACTTTCCCTGATCAACAAAATTCTTAACTTTTTCCTAATTACCAGGTTTCCCCTGACCTGCAACCACCCTGCATAGGCACATTCGGAGATGCACCGCCAAATCATCATACTTTCATATTCTTTGTATTTCTACTCTAAAAAGATAGATTATTGCCCTCTTAGAAGACTGTAGTGACATTTGCTTTTCTCCTTTCATGATCCGTTTATATATGAACATCCGAGAAACCGTTACGAATCAAAATGATGATAGGCATAAACAAAAGCCGAGAAATGAATCACGCACCTTCTAAGACATGAGTCACATCTCACGCGACCTAAAAGTGGCTACATCATTTGCAAAGTACCATAAGCTCAAACAGCAACCATTAAAATGAAATATGAATGACACTTACAGTGAAAGTTGAAAAAGACTTGTTGCTTCAAGAATTGTTTCGCTTAGAATCAGTACTTTTTAGAAACAATCTTAGATTCTAAATGACATCGTATGTCAAAAATTTTTGTGTGAAATGCTACTGAAAACTAAATTCTACCAAAAATAAATTTCGCACCCATCAGAACTATTTGACTAACCACTAAAACCATCTTTCAGAACATCATATGAAAATTAAACATTGGGGAGACGCAATAAAAATATTACTCTCTCTGCCTCTGTTCTCCGAATTTCTCAAATATCTCCTAACCTACTAGACGTAAGACAACTAATTCTCTGACTAATATATTCAGAGAAAAAGACTCATAGTGGATTAAGAATATCCGGCGTAAGAATTTCCACCTTCGAATTTAAAGTTATTTGTACAATCTGGTGGTATGCTCTCTTTTCTCCGAGTGATTTTGCATCTTTACTCGCCTTCTAAGCATGTCCGCGAGTTCCGTGACTTTCGAGACTCGCCCGTTACTTTCTATTTCTGCATACCAAAGTGACGACCTTGGGAGTGACCTTCGGCATAGGAACAACCACGAATCATCGCAGCGAAACACGCAAGGTGTATCCACCTCGTAATCACCGGGCGGGATTAAACGGTCAAATTGGTGGGTGCGTGCTCCTCAGATTCGCGAAAGGAGCTGAAAAGGACGAACAAAAAGGAAGCCAAGAAGAAGAGCCTGCGCCCTCGCAAATTCCAAAGCCTCCAGAGCCCTGGACAAGCACCTAATTTATGCGGTTCTCTCTACGAGAGAGAAAAAGGGACGAAAACTATGTTGTGCAAAGAGAAGAAAAATGGAGAGTAAAGATACAAAAGTAAGGGTGAAGATAATAAAAAATAAGAGCAAAAAAGGGAAATGAGAAACAATTAACTAATTACTCCCAAAGTTCTCAAAGACAGATTCGTGCTTGATAAACTTGAAATTCCAGATATTCTTTCGTGAGAAAATTACAGTGTAATTAAAATATGTGTTGAGAAACACTTGGCACTGATAAAAATCAACCGAGCACGTGGAATGAAGTCATTAGAAAGGAGTGCAGACTCTTATACGAAATGAATGTAAGTTATTGGGCTGTGACTTCAAATTAATTTCGAACTGATTACATGAATTAGAATAACTTATAGGGTTATACTCTTGTTGTATGTCTCTACGAGGAAGCAATTGCTTATAGTGAAATAATGCAGGATTCAGCTATGTTAAGCGATTTGCATAAGGTGAAATTCCTCGCCGGGGGTCTCGCATGGCGAACAAACTTTGAAATAAAATCAAGATTAACATTCGCATGAAATTTACCTAATCCGCGTGACCTTCTGCAATTAAAACAAAGTATTCGGGGTGAAGAATTGAGGCCAATTAATGATTTTCTCCAGCAAAAGCTCACACATTTAAAATTAATTTCTCATGTTCGTGTACTGACGATGATACAACTGTTGTTACATTGAGAAAAAAGTTCTTTGCAATCCTCGTTTGAATTTATGGGCCGAGTATTTACTAGATCTTCTGCAAAACAGATGTTATTAAATAAATAGATATTCATTTAAATCAATAACAAGACATCGTGATTCACCTTAAGCAGTGAATATTATATCAACATTGTATGATTTTTAGCAGATAGTGAATACAAAATACACGTTACGCAGATTAGACTGTAATTTTTTCTCCTGATGCAATAGAATTATTTTTCAAACATCGAATTTGAACAGAGTGGCAGCAAAACTTATTTTTTAACTCTTTCGCTGAAAAGGGGGGTCTGTGAGACCCAGACGAAATTTACTTCGTTGGTTACTCTGAAAATAGAAACGAGCCCAAGCTCTATCCCCACCCTAAAAAATTGTATGAATTTAATAGAAAACTACTATTTGCAGTTTTTGGATCACTTTCCAAGCACAATAACAATAGGTTGAAAGGGGGGTGGTGAGTCAAAATTAAAACTTACTGGGTGGAAATCATTCTTTGAACATGCGTTAAGAGGTTTTAATACTTTAATTCACAAAAAGTTTATATCAAGTAGCTCTTTTTTCCATTTTTTTTTGTTTGAAAATCAAGCTTTGCCCATTTAAAACCCCATGTTAATTTCAAATGCTCGAAGGCACGGGTCAAATTTGACAAAAAAAGAAAACAAGAAAAATGTTCAGTTGATAAACTGAAAACATAAATTAAGTATTTATTTTTTTAAATTGAACTATATTTCAACTCTTAAAAATAGAATAATAATAAAATCGATTTTTTCAAAATCTTTTTTCAATTTTCAAAAACATTTTGATTAATATATTCATGATTAAATGTTTTTATTCAATTTAAAATCCTATTCAAATATTATTGCATTCTAAAATACTCCATTTTTTAAGCACTTTGAACATTTTTAATTAAAAATATTGGTTTCAATATTTAACAATATTTGACTGTTTATTTAAAACAAGAAATTATAAATCAAACATTCAAAAATAAACTAAATAAAATTGAATTATTTAAAATAAAATAAACCTCGAATCGTTCGAATTTCAGGGTGCTGAATGTAAAATTTAAAATTTGTATTGTTTCATTTTTTTTAATTTTTAATTTATAAGTGACATTTTTGAATTTGAATGTTGAATAACAATGTAAAATCCTTTAATTGTAGTGTTTCAACCTAAAATTGTTTAAAAATTATGTAATTGGAAGATTTCAAAAATGTATTGATTCATTCTTCAAACTATTTTATTTCCTAAAACGCATTGTCTCCTTTGCCTTCTTAGTCAAGCTTTGTTTATAAAATACCGATGCAGACCGATATGAGTTCTCTGAAAGAACACATTGTGTCGCACTTATTTTACGCATCTACATTTAGAATTAGGCTAATTATATTTCATGAAGAAGAATATTAAAAACTGAAATTTCATAATGAAAAATTCATTATTATGACACTTATCATTATTATTACACATCTAAGTACTCAAAACTTATAAGAAAAATATTGAAAATTGTTTCTTTTTTCAAATTTGACACAGCATATTTTCCTCCTGCTTGCACGGAGAAAAAACTCCGGGGTTTAGCGCAAGAGAGTTCAAGGCATTAACGCATGGACTATTCATCAGGCGCATATTGCAGGCGTCTCTTGCTTTATTTCGAAGAGCCTCCACGGACTTTTTCAGTGAGTCTTCTTGCAATTTGCCTTTAGGCCACGCCTTCTGCCTGTTGACACGTTCGCACCATGAACGTAGGAGGCGTGGCCTGAAGGCATATCGCAAGGAGACTCACCGAAAAAGTCCGTGGAGGCTCTTGGAAATTTCACTCGCACTCTTGGAATTAATGCGTGACAAATGTTAACGCGCTAATGCCTAGAGTTTTCTCTCCGTGTAAAAATTATGCAATTTTTCTACACAATTTTTTTGTGGTCGGGGGGGGGGGCGCCCCCGAGAGAGAGAGAAGCAGGTCTGCGTTCTTTGACATGAGACACAGAGGCCTGCGTTGCAATTTCTAGTCGTGGTTTCATTTCAATCAGGCGCGACCTCCCCATATCGAGGTCTAAGATGTTTACACATCAAAAATTATTCAAAGTAGGCGCCAACAACCTATAAGGAAGGATTTCCTAGCCGGCGTAGCCTATTAAGACGTTAATTTAAGTGTTAACAGAAACTTAAAACATAATATTTTTTACATTTGTAAAAAAATGTTTTAAAAAAAATGTATTGAAAAAAATGTTATGTAAACAAATTTTATGAAAAAAATTACAAAACAAAATTTTATTTAAAAAAACTGTTTTTTTAACTCAAAACAATTTTTTTAAAATTATTTTCCTCGAAAAAAAAAAACTGAATTAAATTGCTGAAACCCCGATGAAAATTTTCAGCAAAATAGATAAACTTCCAACTAAAGAGATGAACATTTAAACAAATAATTCTTTAACAAAATAGTTCAACTTTCAACCAAAAAAGATGAATTTTCAACGAATAATGTAATAATAGGAATTTAAATATTTAAATGGTTTTTGGTTAACAAAAAGATGAACTCTCAACAAAATAGTTGCATTTTCAACCAAATAATAAAATGTTTAATTATGAGTATAATTTTCAGGAGGAAGTAACTGCAAAAAAAAAAGAAATTGAAATACAAGGCGAATAAGATACTAACAAGAATATTTTATCAGGGTGACAGCAAATCTTCACTTTCAAAATTCCCTTATTTTTCCCTGACTATTAATATTTGAAAAAAAATATTTTCGTGACATTTTTAGCATTAAATATTTTCTAAACGCAGGGTGTCTAGCGAAATTCCGTTTACAAATTCCCGGCAAATTTCCGGATTTCCCGGATCAGAAATAACGTTTTTCCCGGTTTGTTCTTGTGATGTGTTTAGCTATTTGAGGATTGGGACTCTGACAATAGCTTAGCGCCCGGAAAGAGCATAATTTGAAATAAACAGTCACTTGTATTACAAAAATGAGTTATTTATTAATTCAAAAATAAAATTTTAAATCAGATAAGACTAAAGTTTAGCTGGGCATCCACTGTTGCCCTTTTACGATATTCATGGGTCGAACTCGACCCATGGTATGGAGAATTGATACAGAATTGAAACTCCTGTACATTACCTACGCCAAAAACAAGCAAGTTTCTTTTGGAAGTTAATAGTTCCAATCTTTCCGAGCGCGGCGCTAATATTTCATGTGCAACCTTTCCCAAGCCTGTTAACCATGCAATTTTCGACACATACGACACAAGCGCCATATACGTGAAGTAACTTAAACATCCCGTGGTCTCGACTCGATTCGATTTTCGAAGTTGAAGACTTGAGTTTCTGCGCATGCCCAAGAAAACGATGTTCATTAGCTGTGATTTGCGCTTTCTTTTCAAATAAGACAAATTACGTTTTTCAAAGTTTTTATTATATAAGAATAATTTTACACAGAAAATAAAGATTTGGAATTTATGGCAACAGAATTCCCGGATCGTTCAAAGAATTCCCGGATCTTTCAAAGAATTCCCGGCTTTTTCCTGTATTTTTCAAGGTTTTACAAAATTCCCGGATTTCCCGGTCGCTAGACACCCTGTAAACGTTTGAAAAACAATTCGATTTATTTTTAGATAGAATTTATATACCCTCGAAGTTCTACTCAGTTAAACATGCACCTTGCATATTAAACCCAGAAGTCATTCAATCGCTTTCTCAAAGCTATGCATTGATTCATCCTTTAAACGTGATTATTTCCTGAGATACGTCACAGAATGTGGGTCGGAAGTATTTCTAAGTCTCCTATTATAATTAATGCTCCTTGAATTTTGACGACACAGTTCATGCTAATACAAAGGTTACGCGCTTGGAAAATTAATCGATCAACAGATTGCCTCCTAACGGTACTGATGTCTTGAACTTGCAATCGCACAATAATTATATACTTTTTTATCATCACAATTATAAACTGTTAAAAGAAACTTTATACCTCTAGACATACAACTACATAACACTTTAAAATCGCATATTTAGATTCATTTATAATTATAAGATTTTTAAAATGACGAACGAAATATCAATATTAGTTTTCCTATATGGTTCTGGGAAAACTATTTAACATCATTTTAAGAAAATTTCTTGTCAGTTCAAAGAAATCAATGGGGTTGTTGCATACTTTCAAATATATTTTTTTCCTAGTAAAATTAAAAGAACACCAAAAAAATAATGTAACTACGGAAGGAAAGCTTTTTTTAATTAAGTTACAATTTTTTGCTTCCTCATAGAGGAAGCTTTGTAATGGTGACATTTTTCAAATTTTTTAAATTCATTTAATTGAACCCTCCCTAATTTAAAAATGTCTAATACAATGTTCTAAGCAATTGTCCGGATGT
>CAKNXH010000205.1:280475-309912 GCA_932178445.1 Andricus quercusramuli | reverse complement strand
TAAATACAAACAAAGTGGAAACACTCGAGATCGAATTCACAGCTAGTTTTTAATGTTTCAAAAGTATACTTTTTGAATTTTTGCGGGAAGTAGTTTGCAGGAAGTACTTCATTCTGATTAGCGTGGTTGTCCGGTTGGTGACGGAATATAATATGGCCGCTAGCGACTGAATGTGTAAACAGTAAACATAACCTATTGTAAACGTGTTTTAAAAGTAAAAAAAGGCCCTAAAAGATTTTCAAAATGCCTAGAATTTTACTAAAACCCGGCATTGTAAAGTGTGGCAGTGCGAAAAGTTTGAATGAAACTTGGTATCTTCACCAGTTCTTTCACCGGCTTCTGCCCATTTCTTTTTCACTTCTGTGCCCATTGGCAACCTTATAAATATTTTGTTTAGATTATCTTTGCTATTGCAGTTGCAATCAGGTACAAAAAAATTTCTTTTTACAGGCTGCCATTATTATACATACTTGTGAAATGTGTATGTTCCGAACATATGATTGGCTAAAATCTGATATTATTCATGACTATCTTTATCTAGGTTTTATATTTCAAGCAAAACTGTATTTTTTCAGTGAGATTTCCTTACGACTGGCTGCTGCTTTTCGATAATTTTAAGTAAACAAATATCTCTATTAGAAATTGTAAATTGAATTTTCGCCGGCTATCTGCTAGATACTTCGTCAGTCAATGTATCATTATGCTGATTGGTTACCCGCTTTTTGGGAAGTGACGTTTAAAGGTCACAGAGTTTTTTAGTAGGGATTTGGATACTTTTCTTAAACATTTTTTATCTCGACAATGAAGTATTCAAATTTTTTTTTAAATGCACCAAAATGTTCAAGATGTTATGCACAATTTAAAAATTATATTACCTAAAATTCATGCAACGGCCCTATTTATTTCCTTTTAGTGTGGAAAATAACTTTGGGATGAACTAAATTAAAGGAAATAAAACATCTTTGATCTGAATGGAAGAAGCTCTTCAATTCATTCTGTCTCGATTGCACAACTTTTTCAATTTCACGCTTCTTTCTTACGAAACGAATTATTCACTTGAGAAGTGAAAACAATTTAGTTTTCACTCATCCATGAATAGAGACCATACCGTTTAAGGAGGAAATATGGAGTTAATCAGCATTGACTTACTTGAGATTCAATAAATTCAGGTTCGTTTATAAAGAAGTTGGATTATTTTAATAGGAAGGATTTCAAAGTACACCCTCTTCAAAGCTTACGCCTATAATAACTGTGGAAAGAAATCATTTTTAATTATAATTTTTTTCTAACCGTCTAACATCTATCGACTTCATCAATTTTCTGTTTCATCTCCAAAGCCCAGCAGAAACCGCAAGTTTTTTTACTTTTTATTTATTATCTCTGTAAGTTTTTGGCTATTGAAAAATATCGGGAATCCCTATACAAACTCAGGAATATTACTGTAAAATCCATTTTTGCACCGAATCAAAACGAGATCAAGACTAAATAAAACTAACAGTACAAATGTTACGAATTCAAAACCCAAATTCATGAACGGTTTCAAACGTTCCTAATGCGTTTCCTAAAAGTATGTTAATTTGTTTCTTAATTCTCTACAAACTTCTCTTTTTTCTTCCTACTAGGTTTAAGATATTTTTCAATCAATTTTAACACCAACGTATTTTCATAAAATTGAATAATAAATTACGTTCATTCAAATCGGTTAAGTTAAAAATTGCAAACCCGAAATTTCGTCGTTTTTTATTGAAATCTAAGTACTTTACCTTTAAATAAATAAATGCACCACTAGAAGAACATTTTAAGAAGCAGATTAATGATAATTTTTAATAACATAGTAGTTCCATCTCTGTTCAATGTTGTATTTATAACATCTTAAACTTCGACTAGCTTTAACAGTTTGAAAAAGAAGAACACATATGTTAACATAAAAAGTTACCACAAAAGTGCCGAGTGTGACCGAGTTGAATCATTAAAAATCGACGGCTTCACTGCAGACAGCTCCATTTCTAGTTCAGTCCGTATATACAGCACCAACTCGCGTTCTGCGAGTTGAATCAATTAATTAATCAAGAAGGATTAATTAATATTGTTGTACTTGTGTGAACACTTACACATGAATAAAAGTAATAGTTTTTTAGTTTCCTTAGATTCTTTAAAGGGCGCCCATTTGGCTGGAAACAAAAATTGAGGGACAGAATTTTAAGCATAATTATTATTGAGCACCTTTAGAACTAAAATATTCATCTCTGTTCATAATTTTTAGATTCCTCAATATAATACAAATAATTTTTATAAGCCTAATTCATTCACAACATTCTTTTGCCATGATTTTCTCAATTTTTCGGTGTCGATTTGTATTTGTGGTCACGTTACCGAGTGAAATTTGAGACCGAATTCATTTCAAATCAGGTAGGTTCTACACTTAAGTCGCCGAATCTCTCGGGCACAAAATATGAAAAATATGAAAAAACATTTTCTACGAAGTTATATGTATTTTAATTTTGCGCTTTAAAAAATTTTTCTTTAAAAGCTGATTTTCGTAAAGATTAATTACGAATTTTTCCCATTTTTTGTTGAATCTATACATTCATATGAAGAGATCTTTCGAGTTTCATGTGGACCTGTAAAATCCTTCTATCTTAAAGCGTCTTCCAATTCTTTCTTAGCCTTTTCTATGAAAGAATTTGAACTCTTCTCTTTTAAATCTGCTTCCTGTTGAATAGTCTTCAATTTCTATTCAAGCTCATTGAACCTCTTATTTTCAACTTCAAACTTCGGACAATTGTGAGAAAAAAGTGAATTTAGTGTAATTTTTTTCGAGGTATTAGGAAAACAGTGCAGTTGCTCAAAAAAAGTGTAAAATAGTGTAAATAGTGTAGTGAGTCCGAGGCCTGCGATAGCCGTACGTAGAATTTTCAAATCTTAAAAAGATGGTCTCAAAAATATTGAAAATGCTCTAACTTTTTGAATTTGTATCCAGAATAGCTGGCTAACGAACTTGTCCTGTTCTTTTAGGTCTTAAAAGTATGCAAAAAGCTCAATCCAAACTGATCATTTTTTTTTTCGAAAGTTTATCGTGCCGACATACTACAGACTACAGATTACAGACTACAGACCGATAGACACCTTCGTAAAAACCGTTTTTTCTTACTTAGGGGATCTCAAAACGTGGAGATTTGATGCAAACCGATTATGTCAAGTTTTACATAAAACCAATACCTTCTCATTAGGATAAGAATGTCAAAAATTACATAAATCGGTACATAGGATAAGCATAGGAAGGAACCTTGCGACTGTAGATAAAGTGGAAGCGGAATAAAAAGATAAAGTAGAAAACAATCGATGTTTTGATAAAATACAAACAATTCCCGGTCCCAAATAAAATTCCGGTTTTTCCCGGTTTCTCGGTCCACTAGACACTAGACACCCTGTAAATGTCACAACTTTTTGCCAATGACCCCTAAATTGAATATCACCACTAAGAAGTTTTTTGCTTGAGGTCTACTCGGGACCTTATAATTACAGTGTGTACGTCTAGGGAAAACTTACTTTTTACACAACTCTTAAAAAATTACTATGAATTTCGAAAAAATGATCGAACAAAAAGGGTCTTCAGAAAGACGAGCTCTAAAAAAATCAAGAAACATCCAAAATCAAGTTATAAGCATTGCTACCATCGAGTCAAGTCACCAGAAAAAATAGTAACCCAGCAGCAGAAATAAGAGAACGCAAGCCAAGTTTACGACACAAAATCGAAATACAAGTGCCGACAAAGAAAACGCAACATTTAAAATACACCACTGACTGAGAATGTTCCATTTATGGAACACTATGGCTAGCAGTTAAACAAAAATAGCAAACGATTGTTTCAAGGCTTTCCCTCTTCGCTACTGGATTCTTGAACTTTAAACCCAACATTCCGTATTTATAAAAAATATAACAAGCTTGAAGCAAACAATTCCATTCTTACGAGTATGGTGCATACTGTATGGTGGAACATGTTGGAGTTTTTAGCAGAAAGAATCTGCGGGAGCCAAAGGCAAAGTGTTGGCCGCTTCGATGATTATTACAGCGATCTGGCAAGGCCGACTTGGAATGAGCCGGCAAACGTGAAAACACGCGGAACTTATAAATTACAGCGAACGCAAAGTCAGGTAAGACAAGACACCGTCGTGGCTATATCGAGAGTCCACGTATGTACATATTACACACGTGTGGCCGCGGCTACTTACTTTCGAGTGTATCGCACTCACGCAACACGGCAATCACCATCATCACACATATCACCTACTTAAAACACACAAGAGAACAAAAATCTTTCGTTGATTAAGCAGTAGATCGATCGAGGCCTCACCAGTGCGGGCGCTTTTCATCTCGTCTGATTACTCGATAACCCGCGAGAAAAATTACCTTTTTAGCATTACCGCAGCCCAAGAGCGAAAGTGTAACGCTTATTCTTAAAGCAAAGAGAAAGGGTTCTTAAGTGATGTGAAGTGAGAAGGTTCTCTAGAGGAAGAAGTCACGACGAATATTCTCCAGAAAGAAATTTTCTAAAGAGCATCGGAGACAGAAGCTTAACTCTCTTTTAAATTATTTTGTTGCGCGAGTGTGAAAATTTATGAAAAAAAAAGATGAGTCGTTTGTTCACGAAAATAGTGGCTAGAAAGTGTTGCGAAATATCTCAATTTGCCTTTTTCTAATCAGTA
This sequence comes from Andricus quercusramuli, assembly GCA_932178445.1. Taxonomy (NCBI): domain Eukaryota; kingdom Metazoa; phylum Arthropoda; class Insecta; order Hymenoptera; family Cynipidae; genus Andricus; species Andricus quercusramuli. Next base: position 305,206 of record CAKNXH010000205.1, on the reverse strand, counting down.
TGCAGAAAAAATAATATTCACGCGAAAAAACCATCTGCAGTATTACAGGGTGACCACTCAAACTTAAAAAAAAGGCTGTTCCCGGGTTTCCCGGTCAAAACTTACATTTTTCTCGGTTGACTTTTGAATGTCTATAATAATTATTATTCAATAATAGTTGCCTTATTATATAAATTTTAAAAAGAACTAAACATTTTAGAACTTCAATGTAACAATTATATAAATTTGCAACAAAATACTTCAATTTTCAACCAAATAGTAGAATTATTAACCAAAAGCGAACTGCTCGTGTCGAAAATGATCGCGTACGTGACAGTAATTTTTTAATTGCAATCTTCCGAATAATTAATTATGTCCCCGAAATGACCGGGAGTGGTTAAATTTTATATTGGAAGACAAAATATATAGTACGTGAGCACGAAGCACTCTCAAATTGCAAATCAGTATTTCTCGTTAAGCGGTTTTTTAATTTATTTGCGAAATATTTAGAGTATCCCTAAATTGTAACCTTATTATTCCAATTATTGTTAGTGATTACCTATATAAAATTAGGTTCTATGTAAATACTATGTTAAGTATCTAGAAAGGAAGTTTTCATTCTCAAATATAAAAGGAACATTGATATTTGAGCGATCGAAGAACGATTGAAGAGTGAGACGATATTTACTGTAAAAGTAAAAACAAATGTAAAAAATTCCCGGTTTTCATCAAATTCTCGGCTATTTCCCGGTGCTCAAAATTCCACACTAATTCCTGGTTTTCCCAATCACTTGCCACCCTGCATTAATTACAGCATTACATTGATATCAAATCCTCAAAAAAAAAAGATCAATTTGTCAACTATTTCAAAAATTGTAATATACTGCTTATTAAAATAATAATCCAGAATTTAATATGATATTTTAATTTGCAACTCATTCTTCTAAACTATACATCACAGCCCTCGTTAAATTCATTTCCAACTATCTTAAATCTTCATGTTCTCAAGTATCTCTTTATAATGATTAAATGATTAAGAATTACGATGTGTAATGAAGTGGACCTAACAATGGACGTTTTTTATCCCAGAATTTGGCAAGGAGCCAAATTCTTCTCGTCCGTGTAATTTAATCCCAAGTAAATCCTCGAGTAAACAATGAAACTTTCGTGATATCTTATACAGTGTATGCGAAGAAAATAGTGACTTGAATTTTTCAATTTTACTTTCATTTAGATTTTAGAAAGAGCTTATCAAATATATCTAAAGAAATATTTTTAACTTTTAAAGTTCATTTTTATTGTTTTCCTTTGGCCTTGTTTGACCTAGACAGTGCAAAGGATTTTTTTTAGTTTCCTCAATAATACTACAAAATTTTCTTAAAATTACCTGTTTTAATACAAGCGCAAACCAGTTTTAAAATAACGTTCATTATTTCGAGAGTTGTGACTAATTTTTTTTAAACATTAAAATTGTCACTAATTTAGCAATACCGCTGCACTGAATTGACGTAACGTATTACTTTATCGACTTCAAATAACTAACCAGGTCAATAGATAATTAAGTTATTGACCTATTTCATAAAAAAAATATTTCTTTTGAAAGAGAACTTGAAAAATATTGATAAGGGCCAAAAAACCACGCGTCGCACTTTCAATCAGGGAAGTTGTGCGAATGTGTCTTCTCAATTACTCTCCCTCTTCCGTTCTTAAAAATTAAGTAATGTTTGGCAAGATTTAATAGAGTTTACGAAGAAAATTCTACAAATTCATTTTTGTCAATGTTCTTGAAAAATATTGATTTTAAAAGAAAAGTAAAAATATGTATTTCGATGTGATCTATAACTGTTATGTACAACATTTCTATCTCAGATCAATACATTTCGAGTATTTTTTTTTAGCAAATTAATGTTTGAAAATAGTAAAAAATGTTAATTTCTAATAATTTGCGCCAAAAATCCTTTTGGAACTTTCAACTCGAATGCAAAAGGAACCCCTAGGGCCCTAGGCCAAGTAACAAGTCAATATTCTTGGGTGACATCATCGGAAGTATACCCAATTCTGGTACATATTGTAATTCTTAAACTGTAATATTATATGCTTGTGAGTTGATAATAAAATATACAAAAATATGTAATATTAAAAAAGAGGAAATAATCCTAATTCCTCGTCAAAAGAATTACTGTATATGATAGAATAACCGCGCCAAGCGTTGCTTATGACTCCGATTATCGAAAGGGAAATCTTAAACATTTCCACGTATCCTAGCGGTTAATTACACCAAGAAAACTTTTCCGGCAATTTTTACCAAAGCTTAGAGCAGCACTCAAATATGTGACAATTCTGAATTTTGAAAATTATTACCATATCGAAGGAGACGATCTTTCGGGAAGCACTATAAGCTCTCGAGTTGAATACAATGTTCTCCACAAAACAGAATAAAGTTAAGCGTGTTTGTTTTGGTACAATTATACCCTAAAGCCTAAAACAAGTAGAGAATTTCCATAAAACGTGTGTAACGATCTTAAGAAAAATATTAATCAACTGATAATAACATTAAATTCTTATGGATTACGATTTCAGGCAATTATTGATTTTGCAATTAAATATATGCACGTTTACTAACATAATAAAACGAATACGCTATAAATTTCAATACGTAAACGTTATAAGCTAATATTATAAGCACATCGATATTTTATTTCAATCTCAATATTGATCGAATTATAATTTCAATATTAGTCTATATACTTTCTAAATATCTATTTCAGAAGAAAATGCAAAACACACCATATTTGATCAGTCGACATAACTGAAAAGGTCAGAACTGCCAAAGGCGAGATCCTGTCACGCATCTTTTCAGTTGCGTATAAGGATAATGCCTCATTACATAAATAACGTGCTTTTGACTGGCAACAAACCACTGCTCGTTTGGTATACCTTATCGCTAATTAAAGGTCTCCACCGGTCTCAGTTCCGCATTCGTGACATAAAGACCAACCTCTGACCTACGCGCGGTAAACTTGTAACGGTTGTCACTTCAATAATAAACTGATAAATCCACCCAATCAGAGTTCACCATAAATTAGCTCTTGACAATATTGTCACAAAAGAATTTTATCTTGCTTGCATGCCAATGTTTTTACAAACATACATGAGAATTTATGAAGATCTGGGGTAGCAAATCGCCGTCAAATACAAAAACATGCATCGCAAACCTATTTTCTCGAAAGAACCATAATAAGTTTCCAACTTTTATTGGATTGGCGGCGTAATTATTAACCGATTTTAATCAAACTTGGCTAAAACCCGTAAAATGCAAAACTATATGAATTTTGTGAAGAATAATTGAGCTTGAAAAAGTAAAAAGTGTAAAATTTACACTCTGGAGAACTGTAAAAAAGTCAAATTTTTTAACTTTGTCAATGCTACAAACAAACCTATCAAGCCGATGGGCATCGTTTTCTGGTAGTATTTATCAGGAATTTACAATACCTATATGAGTTAAAAAAAATTTAAGAACTTCAAAGAGTAAAATTGTTCTTACATTTTTATTCACGTACACAGAAAATTCTATGATACCCATCACCGTCAAATTTCACTGAACATGCGGAATACTTCTTTCTACTGTTATGTTTGAGGAATTTATGATGACTTTATTTGCATTATAAATTTTAGGTTTTAAGTAATGAAAACCGTTTTTTATTCTTTGTGCATAGCTAATTATTTAGGAAGAAAATTATAAAAATTCGGTGGTATTGAACGTACAAAAGAGACACTTGTTCATAAACTTTGAAACAAATTATTTTGAATAAAAGGCTGTATAATTATTGATATTGCTATGAATGAAAATAGAGGATATTTAATAAATTTGTTAATAAATGTCTTGCCATGTTGTTATAGTTTAACAAATTTGTTTATAAATAACATTACAAATTGATGGCCGCTGAAAAACTGTGTCATACAGGGTGGCTGATTTTCTGACGTAGAGGGGGGCACGGTTAATGCAGAATGTCACATCACATATGGAAAATATAAATGTATACAAGCACTTTTTGACATGATTGAAAGATGAAAATTAGTGATTTTATTTTGTCAATACTCGTAACCCCATTATGTTAATAATTATTTTTTCAAGAGTTGTAAGTATTATGAAAATGATCCACTTTGAGAATATATTTTTTAAAAACTTCTTTTCTCAGACATAAGTCTCAATTAGTGGCTAATTGGTATGATATTCTCGCTTCTTCCTTTGATAAAGCGATATGGCAAGGACAAATGTAGAGTACATACATCAAGGTGCAATGGCAAGGTCAAGTTCAAGTTCACCCACGGAAACGGAAACTGTCGACGTTCGCACGAAACATGAGATGAGTCAGATCGACAGACAATTGTTTCACTTTATTGTTTACATTTCCAATTGTATTTGCAATGTTACAATTATCCTTTTGAAGAAAATCAAGCTCTTTTAAAAAAATTAACCGCACATGAAGCCGCATATGAAATGCAAATTTCTCTCATATTAATTTTTCAGATTACAAATGAACAATGTCATTATACAGAAAACGAACAGCATTCTTAAAGCAGTACCTATCAATCAAATCCCATATAAAGTGCCATTTTTTTGTAACTAAATCGAAAAGCAACTGATGATGCGTTTCACTCCCATGTACAGACACAAACGTATACCACAATATTTAATGTTGTGCGGAGACAATGCCGATTGTAAGAAACAAAAGTGAAACGCATGATTCAAGCATCGAAGCATAAACTTGTATAACCTGCATCAACGCACAGGTTAATTGAAATATAAAATTCTAGAAACAATAAGATGAGTGGGAGTGGAGGGAAGAAATCAAAATGGGGGAGGAGTTGTTCACTGCACAGTAATAACAGAGGAGGATTAATGGGCTCAGATCTCACATCGGAGATACTGAATGTGACATAGGCCACCTGCAAGATTGCAGACGATATAATACAAAAGTGCGCTAATAGCTTAAATCATTTCCTTATCTAGAACCGATCGTTCTTTTATCACAATACGTCATTTCTAAAAGCTCCGACCTTGTTTTTTTACACATATATTTTCATTAAGTAAATGGTAAACCATTTTGCACTTAATTTAACAAAAAATCATCAAGCACCACTTGAAAGTCAGCATTCTTCAGTTTCCTGAATTAATCAAAAATATATACTTTTGAGTTTTTTTAAAACCATGCGAACCCCAGTGGTCCTAAATTCGAAAATAAATTCAAGGGAGCGATTGCTTATTCGGTGAAACCAACAGATGGCCCATACGCCCCTTTTGGAAATGAGTAAAGTGGTTGTCCTCGCAACTGAGAGGGTTTGACAGACAAAAGAAGAAAGAAAAAAGGAAGCGGCGTAAACGATAAAAAGGCAGAGGAGAGCCAAGAGTTTCAGTCATGAGATCCTAAACACCTGACTGAAAACCTCGAATCCACGCCGTAATTTTAATTTTTGCTGCAAGAATTTTTTCCTTTGCTTGCTCTTTCTTCACAAAAAAATTAGATGGTCCCATCAATGGCTGATTTTAAAAACAACTTTTTACTAGTTCAAAAAATCAAAAAGAGGGCTCTAAACTTAAAAACCAAAGTGAAACCAAATAGAAGTGATAAAACTGACAAACATGCAAACTTTGTCCTTTAGCAACAGAAATGAATACCATGCTAATAGTTGCCGAAATGCCACATACACTAGAGTATTTAAAATATAAACTCAAAGTATGTAAATGAGATGTTTATGTAAATAACAGCGCGTTTATTAAACGTTTCTTATATGGACTGACTAATTCTCAAATTAAAATATATGCTTCAATTTGAAGTACGAAAAAATATAATTAATAATCACAAATTAAAATAAATATTAAAGTACTTACATCGGCTTTTATACCTTTCAGTAAACTGTATCTTTCATGTAAATATAAGATTTTATCCCAGCAGGAAGAGCAAAGAGAAAATTACTAAGTTTATAATTAAAAATTCGCCAACTTATTTAGTTATCAGAATGTTTATAGTTTAATTATATTAAAAAATTAAATAAAATAACTTAAAATTATCTAGATTTGAATACTTTGTTTAAATAGTTCAATTTCGATGATTTTGATGAACACGACTCAAGTTTTCAAATTCTAAACCTTTCAAACTGAAGGAATTTCGAATGTCAATCATCAAAATTACAGTTTTTTAAATTAGAAAACTTAAAACTTCCATAATTTTTAATTGTACGTTTTCAAAATCAAAAACTATGCAACTTTAAAGATTTATATTTACAATTCAAAGTTCTACAATTTTTAAGAGTTAGAATTGAAAATTCTTGAATTTCCATAGCCACGGCTAACTTTGAATGTAAAGCATCAAAATTACAGATTTTTTAATTGTGAAACTTTAAACTAATCTAATGTTTAAATGTAAATTTTCAAAATTAAAACTTCAATTTTCAAAATTAAAACTGAAGGGTAGAAATGCGAAAGGAGTCAAGCGCCATTTTTCACTTTTTTCAGGAGAGACTAAAAACATGTTGTAAATTCAGCGGGACCATTTAAGAAAAAAACAAGAAAGGACTTTCGAGATACTTTCATGCTCTATCGAACTAAAAAAAGTTTGCTCACAAAATTCTATCCGGTTTCGAGAAAATGAATGAAACAGGTCACGTTTCGAGGTTAGATTTTGGGTCCGTATCGACTTTTAGCATCTTTCAACATTAATTGTGGAGTCAATTTGCAGTTTACAGAAAAAAAATTGAATTCTAGCTATTGAATGGACAAATTGATTTACAAAAATTTTATTTTTGAAAAATTAATAAAAAAATTTATATGTTTTGAGGCTAGAAAAGCAAGAACACAAACCAAACACACGTGTCCGTTCCTCTGCTACGATCTTGATTTCTCGATATTGCGCAGCCGCGACGATCGATTGGGATCAAGTACACATTAGCGCTTGACCCCTCTAGCTGTTCTTTTTTTAGTGAGAATTTTGGAAAATGATGCCCCAAAAAAATCGTTTGGCAGGCATGTGTAATAGAATTTATCTGATTTTTTGAGCTAATAAACCCGATTTCGAAAATTTGGCGCTTGACTCCTTTTGCATTTCTACCCTTCAACTGCTTCAATTTTAAAGATTTAAAATTTAAAGTTCTACAGTTTTGAAGATCTACAATATGAAATTCTTTAATATTGTAAGTATTTGCAGTTCAACGTTCTTCAATTGTCAATATTTATATTTCAAATTTATATAATTTTCAACATTTGTTTTAATAGAACAGTTGCATTTTGAACACTTACCAATCAAAATTCTCTGATTTTAAAGATTTGCACATTAAAATTCTTCATTTTCGAATAATTGCAATTGAAGAATCTTCAATATTTAATGTGTATGATAGGAAATTAGGCAATCGACGCCTCCATTCAATATGAGTCTGCTGACAGCGCCGTCTACATGACTATAAGTAATTTCTGCCGAGCATGAGTTATCTGCATTTTAGAAGTTTCCAGCAAAGCTGATTTAAGTCTGAAGTGTTCAAAAAAAAGTCACAAGTCCCGACACCCTTCTAGTGAACGACACTGTGCAATAAAAATACTTTTATTAACTTACGCGGATTTAAAGTAGATACTTGTACAATGTACATGCGTAAATATTCCATTATCCATGTAATTTGTATTTCAATAATTATTTAGTACAAAATTACTGAATTTATATTCACTCAATAATATTTTTGTTGCCAACTACAGAAGGACATGTTCACTTGAATTAACTAAAAAGACTCATTGATATTTTCGTTTTGCTCCCTTATTATCTCACAGTTTAATATAAACAAATGGTGCAGAATGGTCTATTCTATCAGAATCTGATAATAACTTAAAATCGCCAAAACTGCAAAAAATAACCCGGCACACATTACCTATAGTCTCATACACGGCGCTAATGGAGACGTCGCAATGTGGAATGCTTTTTTTGGAATGGTTCATGTTTGAAGATTTAAAATTTATATTTTAATTTTATAGATTTGCAATTACAAATTTTTTAATTATGTACAGTAAAACTGACAGCGTCGATTTATTGTTTGGAAATTCTTATAATTTTTTACATATGTAATATACGTTTCCGTTTATAAAACAAGGAACTTTCTAAGAACTTCAAATTACTTAAATTAGTGACTATGTAAATGTGGGAGGTTATTATTTTAACGTACTAATTGTAGCAGGAAGTGGTCCAGTTTTTTGAAAATTCCCCAACACTTACTCTAACTTTAAATGATCCTATAATATCAGATAAAAATTATTGTTATGTTGACATAACACGATAAGAATCAGATAATCTAATTGAAATTAAAGAATTTCCATTCAATCGCAACATTTTCGAGTGGAAACAGAATTGTCTAGGATTTTAAACTGACACATAATAATAAAATGTCAAACTGGGTGATAGAAAAAAAATCAAGAGACTAAAGCACGCGACAAGTGAGCGGAAAAATAGGACCTTCAATGCCGACAAAATGAATGAATTTTGAAGATTATTATACCTACATAGTACGTAATATTTTTTCATGGGAACTACCGAAATATCATTTTTAATCGAGCCCAGCAACTTAGACCGCGTGCCGAAAGGACGGGTTACGATCGACCTTCACCTCGACCTTGAAAAGCAGCGACCAACACCAACAAAAGTGGAACAGAGAAGAGAACCAGCCATACCGTTCAGCTCTTTATCGCAATAGTAATTCATGATTTCCGCCATTATGTAAGGCTGAGTTTTTTATGCGTCATCACGTATATCGTACATTGTGTACCTGCCTTGTTTGTTTTTTTTTCTTTTACGTAGTAGATTGTTTTTCAAGAGCATCGTAATTGCTGAAATTTACATTTTCTAGAATTTATTTAAGAAAGGAAAAGTTCACTGGAAAATAAATCAAAGATAACCTGCCGTGTTATGAAAAAATATCGTCAACTGCCAACCTTTAAAAAATGTTTTTCTATTTCGCTGGAATCGTTTATGAAAATACATTTTTTTGAATTGTTAATACCTTTGAAAATAATTATTGCCTAAATATTGTAAAGCATCGGCATCTTCAAAAACGCGAGCCATATTTTGGAAGAGACCCGTAACTGACAGTTAAGAATGACATCCACGAAATTTCATGAGTTAAAATAAAATTCTAGAAAGAAGAAAAAGGTAAGCAGCAAAAAAGATCCATATGAAATCCTTAAATATTGAATTTTAATTAATTACACTCATTTAGCCAGATTCCAAAGCACGTAAAGGATCTTTGAACGTTTCATGGAGTCGTTTCGGTAGAGTGACAAGGACTTCTAAATAGGAGATTCTCGTTTTCAAACAATAAAAATATCGATTTCAAAACATACCCTCAAAATATCATATTCCATATTAACTAACCGTTTCAAATAAAAGTAGCTTTTAGTATTGACTGGTCGTAGCATCTTTCGTATAATTTTATTTTCAGTTCTTGAAACCAAATTTACATTCTTTATCTTTTACTTGTCATGCAAAAGACTATACCACAAATTTATTATGGTCACCACTATATAGTAAAAAGAATTACATTAAGACATAGCTTATTAATTTTTATGATTGAAATAACTATAAAAAACCGCTTGAGGAAAAATACGATGCCACACTCATTAACAAGGAGTGGGGTTAAAACTCTTGATAAAAGTTATCTTAAAAATTAGCCGTACTAATTACATACTGCTTCAATGTATTTGTAACAAATTGCTATTTAATTTCTTTCTTTTAATCTCATAGATAAGTTCTTAGTTCATTTTTGTTGCCTGTGTTGTGCAAACATTTAAATGAAGTTTATGAGCAAGGCACGAATAGGCAAGGAGACGTTTGGAAATATCAAAGAAATGGTCTTTCAAGTTGCTTCTTCAATATAGAAATTCGTGTCTACTTTGTTCCGTAGAGTTGTAACCTAACCCTCTTTTCTTTAAAAGCTAGCACAATCGACGACCTCGCCCACGTTTCATTACACGATTGCATCAGCGATCTTTACTGACAAAACCCAAGAGACCACAGACAAAAAGAAAATTTAAATATTGAACATATCTTTTAAATAATAATAATAACGATTGTGAACGAATAATTTGGAGAAAATAATTTTTTTAAGCCGTCTGTAGGTACATTGAAATTCGGAGAACGTAAGAGTAGAACAAATACATATATTCGTTGAATCTATAGGGAAAATGAAAAAGGGCGGCTCTAGGTTCACCAAAAATATGTTTACTTTAAGAAACATACAGACAAATAAATTATATTCTATGAAAAATAAGTGAAAAGGCAAGAGCTGTGTCGATTAAAATATTTCTATAGTTTTTTTTTCTACACTTTAGAGATATTTATAAAAAAAATTTGAAAAATATTCCCTACCCACTCTGTCTCAATTACTCCAATAAAAGCTTAACCATCGATGTAACAATTAACGATACTGGGTCAGGAATTTATCAGCAATGAAAGGTTGAAATTATATGACCTAGAGTTTGAAAAATGGTCTCCATTAAATCTCCAACAACAAAAAACTTCATGTAATTTTTAAAACCGAATATATTGTTTCTACTTTGATTATTAAAGCAGTGAATAAACAAATCCAAAATCGTAAAATCATTGCTAAACAATAAATCTACTTCCGCAAAGGATTGATGTCAAAGGTGATTGACCTTGAACAGTATGATACTTGGTTCGTCGAGTAGAACACTTTTACGTTTCCCATTCATTTCCCTTCTTACCAGGATATTACGAAAGGGGATTACAGAGACCACATTGCACAACAGCATGCTGAGAAGTTTCCGGATGACTTTTTTCTTATCTTCTCATCACCTGCCAATCCTATTTGTGACATTTTAATCGATTTTAACCGAAATTAAAAATTGAAAACATATTCTTAGAAGAGTTAGTTTAGAATTGTATAAAATGAAAATTACAGTTCCAGCTGCTGACGGTCACCCAGATCCCTGTTTATCCTTAGCCAGCCTAACGCCTACAATAGTCATTTAAATATTAAATTTAAAAGATGTAAGTCCTCTTTTCCCCTTGTTTTCTACAGAATTCAACCTTTTTCCGCTATTTTCAAGAAACTTCCCCTTTTTCCTTTTTTTCTCGATTTCTCATTTAAATGCGAAAGGAAATCATATAACCCAATAAGAAAATCCAACTTTCTTTTGTTGAAAGTTTATTATTTTTAATTGAGAAGTCTACTATTATATTTTTGGTACATAATTCATCACTCTTGGATAAAATTCTACTATTTCGTTTAAAATTTAAGAATTTTGTTGAAACTTCAACAATTTTCTAAGTCATCTTTTTTGTTAGAAAATTCAACTACTTGGTTCAAAGTTAAACTTCTTTGTTACAAAATCATTTTTTTGGTTGATTTTTTTTTCAACTACAATTCGAACTATTCCATTTTTAGTTGAAAATTGATTTTTTTTGTTTTGAAAATTCAACTACTTGGTTGAAAGATGAACTATTTTCTTCATAATTCGTATTATTGGCTGAATATTGAACTATTTTGTTAAAAAATAGTTGTTTTTTTTGTTCAAAAGTAATTTTTTTTGAAAATTTAACTATTCAATTTCTGGTTGAAAATTGTTCGTTTTTAGTTGAAAGTTCATCTGCATGGTTGAAAATTCATGTATTTTGTCGAGAACTAGTATTTTTTTGGTAGAAAATTCAACTAATTCCTTCAAAGTTGAACTGCTTAGTTGAAAATTCTTTTGATTAATTAAAGATTTATTCCTTTGGTTAAAAATTATTATTTTCGTTGAAACTTTATATTTTTTGGTTGAAATATTAACCGTTTTGTAGGAAAATCATCTTGTTGGCTTAAAAATTCAACATTTTCCTTTTCTTTTCCTTCTTGACTGGAATAGTATATTGTGCGCCAAGGCAGCGAAATAGTGTTTTTAAGGCCGAGCGTTTGTTTTTATCAACACCCGAGACCGTAAAAACGCTTCGCTGCCTCCCTACTCACGATATTTTATTTAATAAGAGAATGTTTTCCGAGTTTTCTCATGATATTATGTACTCAGATTTTGAGGTTAGTTTAAAGGGAAAAAACATCGCGCAGAATAGTGTGCGTGGGTCATAGTAACGAACGCGCATGCGCGCAGGCCTAATTCGTACTTCCCGCGGACAGCAAAATACACTTTACCGGCCTAGGCCGGCAAAGTACCCAAACACCAACAAAGTCTTAATTTGCTGCTCCAATCCACGCCAAGAAAACGAGGAAACCATACTCGTGTTACATAAAATCTTTTTTGGTTGAAATATCAATTATTAAATTTTTTAATCCAGAATTAATTTTTTTTAGAAAATTCCAATACTCGGTTAAAAATTGAACACTTTTGTACTAAATTCAATTTTTTAGTTGAAGATTCATCATTATAGTTGCAAATTCATCTTTGGATGAAAATTCGTCCTTTTTGGAAGAAAATTAATCAACTTAGTTTGAAAATTCATCGTTTTGTTTGAAAGTCAACTATTTGGGTAAAAGTTAAATTAATTTGTTTACAAGTTATTTTTTGGTTGAAGATTCATCAGTTCAGTTGAAAATGCATCCCTTTGGTTGAAAATCTAAGTAATGTCTTGAAAATTTAAGTGTAAAAATCAACTATTTTGTTGAAAATTCGGCTCTCTTGGGTGAATTTGATTGTCTTTCATTTAAAATTTAAATGTTTTTTGGTTGAAATATCAATTATTACACTTTTTGTTGATAATTCATATTTTTTGGTTGAAAATTGAACTACTTGGTTAAAAGATGAACTACTTAAGAAAAAAAAATCGGTTAAAGAATCATGATAGGACTGATATAATAATAATAATTATTATATTGGTCAAATTTTTAGTGAAAGACCTTTTATATTTTAAAGACATTATTCACTTCGGCTTGAAGGTACGAATACTCGAGGAAATAAAAATTAAATCAAAGTTTTTACAAAGTGAAAAAATCCGTGCGGTTTAATCACGTTTAGAATCACTTTTGACGAATTCCGCATCGTGTTTGCGGTAGGTAATTAAAGAAGTAAGTTGCCCCCACGCCCAATTTGCAAAATTAGCGGCTCTTCGATACGCACGAAGGCACCCGCTATTTTGCGGAAGTTAATGTTTCTCGGCCACGAAACATTCGACGCCTTTCGCCCCTCTCTGCCCCTTTTTCACATCGCCCTTCCAACAGTTCTCTGACCTACGTTACTGTTATTTCATTCCGTTTCAGTTTTTACGACCGGTAATGAAAAAAGTCATTGCAACTAATCAAAAAACCGTCGGCGACACGTTCTTCCTTTTGCGAAATCACTTGCTCTTAACAATAAAAACTATGTAGCTATTACAGCAATTTTCATCAAGAGTATCATTGTTCGTTTAAAAACAAGACAACATACTACTGGTAATTTACAAACTTTTTTAAACTTTCGGAAAAATTATTTTAATAATGGAAAACGTAGAACTCGTCACTTTAGATCAATTGTATTATCCGTTACTCATCAACCTCATCATTTCTACGATAGTAACGGAACCAGTAAATCGTCTATCTCGTTTTCATCGCCAGCGGGGCGATAAAAGCAAAGACAAAAGAAACAATTAAATGACCGTATTCACAAAAGAAAGGAATGTAATAATTTCGGAAATTTTAACGAAATTTTTGTGAACTCACCACAGCTACAAATGTGTCATTTTTATTTCTGATAAAGTATTATCGCTTACCTGAAACAAACAAAAAAATAATACAATTATTAAAAAATAAAAAATACATCTTTGAATCCAATTTAAAAAAATCAATATTATTCTTGCAAGAAAATAAGAGTCGGGGTAAGTTTCAAGTTTATTTTCCCAATCCAAAAATGCTTGAAATGCAACCCTACGGATTCGCTTCCTATTTGCAGATCAAATAAATATACAGTCATTCGATTACCGTTCCATTCAGTGAGCTCAACTACGCAAAGTGTACATCCTGTACAGGTCGAAGTACAGGTATATGGTATATGTACCAAACATGCTTGATTTCCGAAAGAGAAACGATAAAAAATATTTCAAGGCTCGCAATATCAACTGTCGTCTACAAGTGTAATCCTATATTTATTACCGACCGTGCAAATCTTATAAATTGTAATTCATGCTAATATATCTCTAGCACGATTTTAAAATAGAAATGGATTTATTTATAAGTCATAAATTATATTAATGTCTCGCCTGCATGATCGACTTTTTCATTACGAGTAATTTATTTGGTAGAGAGAAGTGAAATTCAAATAAAAAACGTATACAAAAACTTAATAAAAAAAAACATTATATACTAGGAAATGTATAATATTCATATAGAAAATAAACAAAGAAATAAAAATAATTCTTTTTAAATTATGAATTTTCTCCATCCCATGCGATTTTCTTTTTTTTTTGCTATCACCCGCTGAGAGATTGATTGCAAATCTACAACTCACAGCAAAAAGTAAACGAACACGATGGGAACTAAACCTCACTTGCTATCTCACTTCTATGACCGTTTTCAAATGTAATAAAAAGTTCATCAACATTTATTCTAATAGAAAAGATCTTTTGACCTTTTTCGTCAGTTTTCCGCAAAACATTTATTTTTAAAAAGACCGTGACTACGTGTATTGAAATTTCGGTATGAATAGCTGGATTTTTTCAGTACGAATTCCACGGGAAGGAGCTATTTAGACCGAAATCCTCGTACGAATAGCCGGAATTTTGTTGATACATATAGACACTTCGTTTTAAAAATGGACATCATTTACCAACATAAAATCAAATTAATCCGGTAATTTCTTTGCCAAAAATTAGTACCTACATGCGAATAGTGAAATTTTATATTTTTAAATAATGTTAAATGATTTTTAATAATTTCTGCCATTGAAGAATTTATTTTGAAAAGTTTGATATATAGAGGTAATTGGAAATCCATTCACGGCAAATTAAAAAAAGTCCGACTAAAAATAAAATTTATTAAATAAAATTTATTTGTATATTTAAAATCATTTTCACGTCCAGGAATATTTTCTTTTTGAAAAATCTATCATTAATGATAAAATAGTGATACTTGTAAGTACAATTGAATATTTACTGACAATATTTGTCATTTTGCCCTTACTGTAATTAATGATTGAATGTAAATTTGAAAATTACATAAACTACACTCTCCACAGCTTTTAAACTCAACTTAGAAATAATGTTGAGAGCCTAACATATTTTAAATTTCAAAGAAATTTAATTTGTATAGGTTTAGAGAGAAAATATTTTTGCTTTGAAATTTGATTCAAATCCTTAATATTTTAGTTTAAAATCGGTTAAATAAACATTATACATTTTTTATATTGGGATTTACAAATAAAACGTGAGACTGCTCAAAACTCCTGTACAGATTTCAAATTCAAGTGGCTCAATTTGAAACGCTTGACCCTAAACTGCTCAAGTTTTAATATTTAATTTTGTACACTGTATACTGGTACATTTTGTACTTTGTACATTTAAATTAAAAAATGTTCCTTTTCTAACACTTATTTTGCAAATTACTATATATTTTTCAAGGCAGTTATCGTGCCAAAAATCAGATCTCTCATAACATAGCTTTTCTATAATTTTAAGAATAAACCAAATATTATTGATGGTGTAATTTTAAATGCAGAACAAGTTCAGTTAAAAAATGTAAGAATGACAAAAAACGTTAATGTTAACAATGTTTTTTGCTGCAGAATTTTTTCCTCACTGTCAATTTTCTAAAAACGGTTCAACTTTAATGAATGATGGCTTATTATTTCGGCAAAATTCTCTACAACTCTACTGCTTCCAATTTTAAAATTACATTTTTCAAAAATACTTTTCAAAGCATAAATTAAACTTAGTGTTTATATTTTGAACATAAGGTTTTTTTAAAAATCTTTTAAATCATTTTTCATTTAAAATCACCGATTTCCGATCAAAAAAGTGAATATAGCCTGAAATTGTAAAAAAGTTATAAATTTACTTAGAAATATAATTTTTTAAATTAAAAATACCAATTTCTGATGAAAAATACTAACGTTATTAACGTTGTTCAAAGATTCTAAATCTTGTTCAAATTCAATAATGATTTTTGTTTGAAATTATCAACTTTCGATGTAAAACGCCAACGTAGCCTAAAAGTGTTTAAAAATTATTAAACTTCTTCGAAATCTATTGATTTTTGAATAAAATTGTAAATTTCCGACGAAACAAACTCACATAATACAAAATTGTTCAAAGATTCTGATTTAATGAAAGTTTCTCAATCATTGAAATCTAACAATTTGTGATTCAAAATACGCATTTCTGTTGTAAAACGCTAACATAACCTAAAATTGCTAAAAATAGGGAATCTTGATAATGATTTTTGTTTGAAAATGCTAATTTCTGGTCACAAAAACAACTCAATCTAAAATTTAAAAAATTGTAAGCCTTCTTCGAAACCTATAATTTTTTTATATCTTAATTATTAAAAAATATCATTTTACCAGTGAAATGCACTAAAATAAAGCATGTACAATATTTACAATATTAATAAAAGGAATTATTGGTAGATTTTATTTTCCAAATTTTGAATTTAAGATATAAAATAACTTGAAGTAATGAAAAGTCAATCAAGTTTCCAACAATGATTGCGAGATTTTTGAGACATATCGTTACATCACTTTTTTCATAGTATTCACTTGTTTTCAAAATTAGAAAGAGTGAAATTGTGGGGTATCCTTCTGGGAATGTTTTCTCTTTCATAAGACATGTGTGATAATATCATTCAATTTTTTTAATCATAACAAATTCCGTCTCCGATTTTCACATTTTCAAGATATGTATTTTAAATTGTTTCAGCTTCATGTTTTTTTAAACTGTGTACGCAAATTCTAGTTTTGAATATAATAATTTTGTAGACGTAATAAAACGAACAAAGGGGAAAAAGAGGAAATTTCTCGGAAATAGTGGTAAAAAGGGGAATTCGGAAAAAGGGGAATGAGAGAAAGACTGTGATCCCTGCTGGTACTCGTTTTCAAAGAGTTTTTTAAAGGAACAATTGAAAAAATATAAGTAACGATATCCAAATTTTTGGAGTTCCCAGTCATGCATCGAAAGAGAAATAGTACCGACATTACATAACAGAACCAATTAACACATGTCTGCAACGATCGTGCGAGTACTTACAGTCGCGGAATGTTCAATTAACCTGTCGACTTTACTCATATACCGGGTGGATAATCATAAAAGCTCTTTTTAAGCGTATTATGTGAACCGAAAAAAGCATATAATCATAATTAAGAGAGAAGCTATAATTTATATAGTTTTTGCCGAAATTATCCCCATAGTGCATTATAATATCAGAAGTTGCATTTTGCACTTCAACAGAAATGAACTTCTTTTAATGCATTGTCCATACATTCAAGACAAGATGGGATGAAAAGGAATCAAATATGTTAAAGGCTTCACTGTTAAAAATGTTTGCAATTTTAATATACATATAATATACATTTGTATATTAAATCTGAAACCTAGGTATACGAAATCGCCATTAAGAGACTATGTTATTTAATTTTATATACCGCATATTGATCATTTATCAGAAAAGTCAGATATTTGCACTTTACACAAATTAAAAACAATTTTGGCAGCAATTTTCAATTATAAATAATCAAACATAATATTTTCTCATAGATAAATATAAATTACACTGGTTTTCAAGAGAAAAGTTCAATTACACAAATAATTAAGAAACCTAACCTCCAAGTACCTGTACTCACATCAAAATTCTAACATTCACAGCGAATTTTAGAAAAAAATTCACCCGTACGTTGCACTTTAATTGTAAGTGGGAATTTAGTAGACAAATTTAAGTTTATTGCTTCATTTTTTAATATTTGACGAGATCTGAAGGCATCAAAGAACTTGCTTTCAAGCACTCTGTTTTACCGACTTCAATGTACATGTATATCAATTTCACAACATGATGGTATATTAAAATTAATGTACGGTATATGCAATTGACTTTACTCTCATGTACATTAAATTTCGATCAGATTTTTTTAACAGTGTTGCCTTATAAGAACAATAATAAATATTAATGGAAAGAAGTATTACTGTCAGAATAAAAAATGATATTAAGAAATTCTAATAAATCTTTACAGACGATTTATTTTCTAATAGAGAAATCGGACCATTTACGTCAAGAAGCACAGTGCATCATGCTTTTAACTTCCTAATATACAACTTATTTTTCAGTAAATCTCGGGAGGAGAAATTCAGTACTGAGCATGGACATAATTGTGTTCATTCAGCGGGAAATAATACTTCTTGCCTTTTTTCATAAATGATTGTAATATACCAATTTGGTTCTAGGTGCTCTAATCTTGTTCATCTTGTTCGATGCTGACCTACAACATGGCGTTCGCCTAACCCACTTATTCACACAACGCACGACAACTCAATGCAATTCATGTGAGCGTGACGAAAAATTGAAAGTACATCTCGATCATTAGGGACCTAACATTTTCACCTAAGAGTCTGGTTGTCATTATTATAAAAAACGATTTAACGCTACGGTTATTTTCAAGTTCATACGAACGTTTTGCGAGAAAGACGCATTTACTTGGTAGAACTAATAGTAACTAATATTAGGTATAATTAAATGTGAGATTTAATATGTTTTTTGACATATGGTGAAAATTTTGGATATAATACAAACAACTTAATGTATCGAGGGAACAATGCGTCTTATTTTTATTATAAGAATTTACATTTGACAATATGTGAATGTCAAACTACGAGATAAATAAAAATATTATATCAATAGCACAGGCCGACAAAATTTGTACCCGAAGACCGGACTATGTGACCCCGAAGGATTTTGGTGTCCTAAAAATGAATCCGTTGTCTACATTTTTCCTATTTTTCAGGTTTTTGAGATATCCTAACCTAAAAGTTTTTCGATCATTCCGAACCGACTTTTTTTCTCCGAGATATTGCGCACTAACCATTTCAGTTCCACAATGAAAAACTAGCAAAGAAGGCGAAGAGCAACTGAAACGTTTAGTGTGTCATATCTCGGAGAAAAAAATCGGTTCCAGATTATTAAAAATTTAAATGAAAGGTAAAAAGAAGTACTAAACGCTGGCGTTAGCAGTTTTTAGAAAAAGATTGCTGATCGTGTTATATTGCCTCAAATATGGCTAACAATAGCCATGTTTGCACTTTTAGGTTAGGATATCTCAAAAACCTGACGCAGAGGAAAAATCTGGATAACGTATTCAGTTTTAGGATACCAAAATCCTTCGGGGTCACATAGTTCGGTCTTTGGGTACAAAAAAGATATCATTTTTGTTGGCCTTTGTAGTTGTTCTGCAATAAAAATATGACTAAATGCGTTCCCACGGGTTTCAAATGTTGCGTGCCTTCGATTCTCCTGAGACTCTGTCAATCTCAACTTGCGGAACGCCTTCGCATAGTCGGTTTCGCGACTTATTTTCGATTTCATAGTTCGTTCTATGTTTCAGAAATGATAGTGATAAAACGAAGAATAAAGTAGATTTGATCAAAAATCATGTTATACTATGCGGCAGTTGAAATATCTATTAAGTTGCTTACCAGATTAGATTATAGATGTTAACCGTTACGAAGCTAACAATTAAAATATCGAAATTAATCTTTTTTGGACCATTCATTTTTTAAAGCAGGAATTTGATTTTTAGAGAAGGATATCAAGCCAATGTTCAGATAAATTTTGCTACAATTATATTAAACTTTATTTTACTGTACACTGGCTTCTTAAAAAAATTTCATTATTCTATTTAATAATTTCAGTTTCAAACTACATAAATCAAACAATTTGAAAATTAATACATTATTTGAAGTACAACGAATTGAATAATTTCAGATTCAAATAATCAATATTCCAGAACCATTTTAATTTTGAGCTCGACATGTTCAAATTAAATAAGTTGAAACTGAAAGCTTATTAAATTAATAATTAAACCATTTGGAATAAGAAGTGCTAAACATTTTTATGTTTTTGTATTAAAACATTCAAAATATAGTTGTTTTTCAAATTGTAAGAAAAAGCGTTATAATGGTAAATGAAAATGAAACCAGTAAGGTTCAATATACATATAGATTCCAAAACTGACAGCGATTATAAATTGTGTAATTTTCATTTTCTGTAAGACATTTGTGCTAAAGGATTTCCAAATTTTAAAATATTCCAATTTTTTTAAGTTTTTCAATTGAAAGACTTTTACATTACTACGTTTAGTATTTTAATTTTCTTCACTTGGAAAGAGTTTGAAAGAGTTTGTTAAGTAAATTTTATAGATTCGCCCGTTAAATATGGTTTTCTTCAAAGGAAATCAGACTCTGGAGGGATGAATTGTTTTCTTTCTAAATCCACCAGAAATTATACAAAATGTTGAAAATTAATAAAATGGCAGCGATTTTTATGAAAATATTAAAAGTCGATTTTCTCAATAACACCACCTTTTTTGCTCAATTTTTTAATGAATGAGTACATCTATAACGAAGACATCCTTCAAGATGCAATTAAATTTATCATAAAAAAGTAAGAGGCATTTTTTTAAAGAGTTGTTAAAATGACCAAACTCTTTTCTTAGCATTTTGTCGAATCTGTCATTTGTAAGGGAAATGTGAAAATTAAATTGTTCATGAAAACAACTAGCGTGGGCACAAAAATGGTTTGGCCCGCGTAAGACAAAAAGGATGTCTTCTTTACAGAAGTTGCACAGCCTGCCTAATTTGAAATGGATTCGGTTAACAGTACAATCAACTTACAATTTTGCAGTTTCTGCAGTAACTCTGTTCGCTTTTTCGTTTCTTATATAAACACTTTATAATTGTAATATGGTAATAATGATAAAATTGCAAAATAATTTATAGCCACAGGAGACAAACAGATACAAACTTACAACTTTTTTTTCTTTTGTCATTATTTTAAATATTTTTTAAGTTTAATAAACAACAAATGTAAAACCTGGCTCCCCATTATGGTCGTATGACTGTAAGCAAATAAATAAAATGCAAATTAAGTCAACATTTTTAATGGGGCCTTTAAACATCCATAGAAAAGAAACCGTGTATACAAAAATTTATTTTGAAAGAATTCGGACACCATGCAGCAACATAAACTGCCAATCGGTAAGCAGAGTGGATGCAGTTTGCGAAATTCTCAGTGGCGAATTTTAACTGACTATTGCATCGGGAACCGGATGGACGAGCGGGCCTGGAATGCGATTATGGTTGGCGGCGGTGCGTTGGTAACCATGGAAGGTCACTTTTTATAGTGCCATAATTATGTCTCGTAATTCACGTAAGACATGGTCCAAAACGTATCTTGTTATAATAATGTTGCAGCCAGTTGCAGCACATAACCAAACTTTTTTTTTCATCAGAAAGATGATTAAATTTCATTAATTATCATCTCGGGAAGTAAACAAAATTATATAACGATATTGCCAATATTCTTAAAAGTTGGAAAGTGTTTAAAAAACTCATGGTAAATATTCGGGTCGCTGAAAATGAGAATAAATTATTGATTTTAACCACAACGAACATTAACTCGAATGTCATCAATATCCCGTTTTGCCAAAGGGTAAACTAAAGTAATAATTAGAAAAATGACCTAACGAATTCAGAGCCTCAATTTCTCTTGCACCCTACCAATTATGAAATTATAAAGTCCAATAGAGTATTCCTCATAAATTCGAGAACCTACCTAAGTCAGGTTGATCGTAATCCGAGAGCATGACGACCACCATTATGAAAAGTTTTACAAGAGGTCGATAAACTTCGCACTGGCCACAGGGTTGGTATTTTTGATTGGATCCACTGACAGAAGGCCGATCGAAAAGAACATGAAGAAAAAATCGGAAGACCGGCACAAGGTCAGAGACGCGCCCTCTCTCGATTGTTTAAACATCGAACAACAATGTGCGGAGGCACACTAAACACTCCCGAGGCGGCACATGTTGAAATCCTGCAGAGTCAGTTCTATACACTGAATACGATTAACTGCCAACCAAGAAATTTTATCGTCACTGCAAACCAAAGACCCAAAGGCGGGCCAAAGCAAACTTTACCATTTTACTGTTAATTATCTCATTTATTATTCAAGAACAGATTCATTTATTAAATAAATCTATTAATCTCAGATATAGAGATTTGGAAACGTATCTTTTAGCCTTTAATTATGAAAAGGTTAATATACTGATTTTGTATAAGAAGTTTTATAAGAAACAGTTTTGAATTTTGATGTGGAAGTTGAAAAATTAGGTGATCAAAGTTTGCAGAGACGAAGCAATGGTAAGGAACATACTCTTTGCTGATAGTTTTTTGTGTTGATTCTTTGCACTAATTTTGACTGTGTTTGTTTGGATAATGAAAATGATCTAGAATTCTAGATCCTTGGGGAAAAAAGTCACGCGTACTACGATAAGCCGGTGAATCGCGATGGACGAGTTTGCCGTGCGGCTGCGTAAGACGGAATGTGCCGTCTCCGGTGAATCAACCCCTTCCTGACCCCGCGGCCCGCGACCCACAGCCCGATTCCCTTCTCGTTACTCAACTCCCACCCCCGCACATGAAAGTGAACGAGCTGCCGCCTGCCGATCCAACTTCAGAATCCTCAAACGTACCGGTTAGTAGTCTACCGCGAACGTCACCTCGGCGATGACCCGAGAATGTCTTGATGTCTTTTTTGGAATATAACCATTTTTTCGAAATCTAGTAACATGAGTGTTGAGACATGATTTATTAAATCAGAAATGTAGTGAGAGGAAGAAGTAGAATCAGGAAGTTTAGTAAGGGGATAAGGCTAGATTTGCGTTCGTGAAAAGCATCATTGTATAGATGCACGATTTTGATTTTAGAGAATATTCGTAATTCCGGAAGGAAATTTAGATATAAAAGGAATAATTGATAAGTTAAAAGAGAGTGAACTGAGAAGTTGCAATTTATTAATAATGCGTATATTATTATTTTTGTTCACAGTAAAATGATGTAATTTTGTGAGATTTTAA
Organism: Andricus quercusramuli; assembly: GCA_932178445.1. Classification (NCBI taxonomy): domain Eukaryota; kingdom Metazoa; phylum Arthropoda; class Insecta; order Hymenoptera; family Cynipidae; genus Andricus; species Andricus quercusramuli. The sequence goes on along the minus strand of CAKNXH010000205.1, from coordinate 282,159 downwards.
TTGTATGTAGGCTGGATAAGTTCTGTATGTACTTGATGTTATGTTGAATCAGAATACTAAAATGATTGAAAGTGGATTTTCAATAAAAAGGCCAATGTTTTAAATTATTTTTTTAAACGGTTGGTAATTTATACTGAATATCTCATCAGTGTTGCTTTTAGTAAAACACTGCTTCAGATTGATAACAATTATATTTGAAAAATCGAATTTTTGCATTTTGCTCGGAGGCAACGAAAGGGACAAAAAATGTTCGCATAAAAGTTTACACATATAGAAAAGCTCTAAAAAAAATATTTCTTGCTTTTTTTTGTAATATTATGCATATTTTACGAGAAAAAATCAAAAATACATAGTAAGCAAACTATAAGAAAAAAGCTGAGACTTGCCGCATAATCTTCTTTATTTTCTTCCTCGAATTCTGAAAACACGAAATAGTATATGTTCAGGAACACCACACCATTTTATTTTTTCCAATATTAAAAAAAATTCTGCTAATACAAAAAAGGCATTCTCTCAGTTTTATGAAGGTTAAACTTTTTTTGAGGCCAAGACAATTTAAAACAAAAATTATAACTGGAAATTTGTATCTTTAGTTGTTTCCGAGAAAAATGCAAAAATTTCATTTTTCCCAAATAATTTTTGTCAATGTGAAGAAGTGTTTCACCAAGAACAACACTCAGGAGATATGTAATATAATATACTGCCACTTATTCTTTGAAGAAATTAAAAATGGGGTTCCTATGAAAATCCACTTTCAATCATTTTAGAACAATAGTAGCCTTTATTCACACCATAGAAAGATATATCCAAATACCAGATCATTCTGACACCATTAATTTATTTGATGATGAATAATGCACTCAGAAGTAATCTTTTTCAAGTATTTCTAACATAATTTATGTTACTTTAAGTATTTGATAACTCATCTCTTCAAGAAATCAAAAATATATTTGAAAAATTTAATAAATCAGCTTTTCATAAATCGACTGAATATTTTTTTATCAAAATCATGCAATTATATTTTAATACTTCTATAACTCGGGGAATTTTTCATAAGCATACATAATCAGAAGACACTCGCTTACAAAATTTTAAAAATCACATTTTAGTGAGTTAATAATAATAATAATGCATTTAAATACAAAACTGATTTGAAATCAAAAAAGCTTCTCAAGAATAAAGTGTAACTGTAAATCATCCTATTAAAAAAGTGTTCCATCAATAGTTTGTAAGTTAACAATGCATTGGTATTTTCAATAACCATGGTTAATAACCAGAAATTTATTTTTAATTTTTTGTTGACCAGGAATCGAACTTTTGAGAAACGGTGAAAGAACCGAACATATAATACTTGTATATATATTTTAATATATATTAAAATAAAACTTCCTTAATTTTTGAGACTGTGATTGTGATTTCTAACAGGATTTTATAAATGTCGTGATGACTGTGTGAAAAATATTGGCAAATATAATTAATATTATTTGAGAACCTGTTAAACATAACAGAGTGTTTATTTAATTAACAAAACTAATGATTGGGATCAGCAAAAAAGTTTTACATTTTTTGGTTAAAATGATTGCTTTTTATTCTTATTGTGAAGAATATTTTTTATACGTTTCACACTTTTTTCAATAATGAATAATGTATATATATATATATATATATATATATATATATATAT
>CAKNXH010000205.1:216169-275475 GCA_932178445.1 Andricus quercusramuli | reverse complement strand
GTTCGTTTCTCGAAGTCTTGGAGAACAATGTCAGGCCTCGAGTGCGCAACGGAGACTGCTGCCCGAAAATCGTAGTTCCAGAAAATCTGGCACTTCTCGTTTCGGACCATTGACTCTATATCCCTTGGAGCGTTCGGCAGGGCAGGGTCGCGACCAACACCGTAAGAGCGACAAAGGTGGTAATAAAGTACTCTTAGGGCCGCATTATGTCTATAGATATACGTTGTTCCTGCGTGGGTCGGACACCCCGATAGTATATGTTCTAGGTACTCAGCGTGTACATGACACGCTCTGCACCTATCACTGGGAACTTCTTGACATAAAATGCGGGCGCGGTATGCTAAGGTGGAGATTACACCGTCCTGGCATGCGAAAATAAAGCCCTCTGTACCTGAATTGAGCCCTGATGATTTGAGGAAAGCAAAAGTTTGCTCCTTCGACAAGGACTGTTTTTCTACATTTCTGTGAAAGTTTCCGTGCATTTGCTTGTCGAGTAGCTCTTGGTGAAATTTTCCAACCTCTGCTTTCTTTGCTTCGGCTTTTAGACGTGAAGCATCTAGATGGAGTAATGCACTTTCCTTACTTCTGATGTTAAAATTCAGGCCAAGGGTCTCAGCAGCTTGCTCCGCGGCTTTGTAAAGGAACGCCCCTTCGCCAATCATCTCGTGGTTTCTGACCATCTTTAGGAGAGGATCTCTGCCATTCGCAACGATGTAAGCTGTACTCAAAACAATTCGGTTATGAAGACACTGGAGATTCAGAAGTCCGCGTCCGCCTTGCTGGCGTGAAATGTATAATCGCGGAACTGACGAATTGATATGCAAGCTTTTATGCATATGCATGATCTTACGCGTGGTGACATCAAGGGCCTTAAGCTCGTTCTTCGTCCATTGAACCACCCCAAACGAGTAGAGTAGAACCGGGACGGCAAGCATGTTAGTCGCAGATACCTTGTTCAACGCCGACAGATTGGAAGACCAAATCTGTCGAAGAAGATGCTTGTATCTGCTTCGGAGAGACTCCTTCACTGATGTTACGTCCTGAATGCGGCTTTGAGGCACGCCCAGGTACGTATAGGTCTCTCCAGTGTTAAGATGTCTAATAACACTTATATCCACAAGCTCAGGGTCCTTGGGAACGCCAGTAATCTTTCCTTTCTTCAAATGAATTTTGGCACACTTGTCCAAACCAAAGTCCATCCCAATCTCTCCTGTGTAGTTCTTGACGATATTTAAAGCAGTTTGAAGTTTGCTTTTACCAGCGGCATAGATCTTCAGGTCATCCATATAGAATACATGAGTGACCTTATGCTCACGCTGATTAGTGTCGCCACAGAGGTATCCAGGAGAATTTCGTAGTGCAAGAGATAGAGGCAAAAGTGTGATGCAAAAAAGCAAAGGGCTCATACTATCCCCTTGAAAGACGCCCCTCTGGAAGGTGACGTTGTTCGTCGTCAGACGATAATTCCTAGATGAGATGGTAAATCTAGTTTTCCAAAGAGGCATCAGTCTCTCTATGCATCTCACTATGTGTGGATGTACCTTCAAGCTTTCCAACAGACAGATGATAAGTCTATGAGAGGTTGAATCAAAAGCTTTCCGGTAGTCAATCCAGGCCATCGACAGGACGCGCTGATGGACTGTAGCGTCTTTACAGACACACCTGTCAATCAGCAGGTTCTCTCGACAGCCTGCTACACCTTTTTTCGAGCCACGTTGTTCGTACATCTCTCGCCATACAGGCTCAATTCGTCGAACAATCCTGTTGTTTGGGACAGCTGTAAAAATCTTATACAGTGTGTTCAAACAAGTTATTGGCCTGTAATTCTCTGGTTTGGACAAGTCGCCTTTTTTCGGTAGGAATATAGTGCGTCCTAACACTAGCCACTGCGGAATAGGCATCTCCGACTTTAAATATGAGGTAAATATGCGGGCCAAATGTTGGTGTGTAGAAGTAAACTTCTTCCACCAAAAGTTCTTGATACAATCTGGTCCAGCACCGGAAAAGTTCTTCGTGCCTCTAAGTGCTTTTTTTCACCTCTTCGGCAGTGACTGATGGGCACTCCTCCTCAGATTTTATGAGGCTGTCGCAAAACTCCTTGAAGCGGATGATATTGTCAGTATCTTCCTTCAACTCTAGTGTTTTCGGGATCTTGTACACCTCTCTCCAAAAAGTCTCTACCTCCTTGGGCTTGGGTGGATTTTTTACAAAAACAGGGGGATCACTGAAGAGGCGCGATGGGTCAGCGAGAAACTGTTGATTCTCTCTGATCCATCTCTCCCTCTTCTGTATCCTCCTCCTTGCGTCAGATAACAGCCTTATTTTGTCAACAATATGCTGCTTGATTGTCAGCAGCTTTGACTTGTTTAGTGTGTGATTCAAGGTCCTTAGTTCTTGGGCGAACTTTCGAACCCTTTCCGTGAACGGTCTACCAGATGTTATGTAGTCAATCACACATTGAACACGGGACGAATTCTGTCTTGCCCATCCAATTTTCTTGTTCAGTTGATGCAAGTGTCTTCTTGTCTTTTGATCCATCGTCGGTTTGAGCCTTCGATTTGAATCAGCCAAAGCTCTCGCAGCACCATAAACTGAGCAATTGATGGTCCAGAGGTCGGACTCTTGCGAGATATCTCCACAAAGGGAGGCATCCATTTCAGCCAGATCTTGGGGCTTAAGAGGAACTTGCATGTTGATGTTCCTCCTTGTACTGAAATTGCCATCATCTTCAAGAAGGTGCCTACTTTCTGCGGTTGGTCTTAATGTCGTTTCATCTTCGTCTGCAGCTTGTTCAAGCAGCGGTTGAGGAAGCGCTCCGCGTACATATCCATTTTTGCGGAGGTAGTCGGCTTGATTTCGCAAAGACTGATGCGAAACGTGTTGAAGCTCTGGGTGTTTCTGGCACCACAGAGTATGCATACGCGCCATAAAGCCTTCACGAACAGGGATAATACTGGCATCGTAGCAGTCTAGCACATCATTCTTAAGTTGATCCGTCCACTCAATGTGGGCGTTTCGCCGGTTCGTCGTTGTGTTTCCATCTAAATTATTTTCAGCACCCCGAACTCTAGGATGATCGGCATTGTTTGCCGATCCATTGTCGGGTGCTCTGCGCGTTCGATCGTTTTGAACCGCATCTACAACATTTTGGTGGTTTGTTGGTTTCATTGTTGTTCCCACGAGCAGCTAGGGAAAGGGTTCGTCCATCCTTGTAGAGCCCCGCGTGCAAGGATAAGGCTATTACTCTGAGACATCGCCCGATATCCCAGAGTCACCGTTAAAGACACCTCACCCAGGTGCCATGCAGCTTTCGGCACGGTTCGCACACCTTCGCTTAGGGGTTATTCCTTCGGGACCATCCCTGGACAATTGTCCGCGACTGCTTATTAATTACTGTATCCATATTCAGCAGAAACCCTTGGTACGGGGACCCTCTATCCGCAACCCAAGGACGCGTTCGGTGGCTTTGTCATAAGCCCTTCGGTTCTATTCCAAGGGAATAGAAACCGAAACCGAATGGTGCATCGGCCGGGATATATATATTATGTATATATCGGTTTATAATTGCAGATATTATGTTGAGTTTTAACTAGCATAAGAATCTATTAATCATACCTTGTAGTTTTTCTATAAATAATCCCTGATGAAGGGGTCCAAATTGGTTTCGAAACCTGTTAGTTCCCTGATAGTATGAAAAAAGACGAAAGAAGGAAAAACTGATAGTTTAGATTTAGTTGACTTTATCTTTTTTTTCTCTCTCTCTCTTTTTTCATTTGTTATTTTTTTGTCTCTAATGAGCCGAAAAGTGAGGGACTTTGGAAGTCTGGCTTTTAATTGTGAATCTTCTTCGTGCTCATTTTGCATAAAATTATTCATGAAAAAGTGGATTTCTTTTCGACATTATATAACAATTTTTAATTCATTTTAATTTTTTAATTATAAGTTTAAAAATATTTTTTGTTGAAAAAATTGAAAAATTAATTTATTTGTTATTAGCATTGTTCATATCCGAGTTCATATCACAGAATAGGCTTGTTCCTTCTGTATGCTTTCTACATTTTTTAAACTTTATTATTTTCACAACTCAATTTACAAATAAAAATATGTACCGCCAAATATAATCTAAGGTTAGAATCTTGGATAATTTTTTTAAATAAATTGAAAAAAAAATATTTGTCACCATAAATGTATTCAGACCTTATTTTTTACTTTACAAAAGCTACACAAATGATTATTCAAATCATTACAAACCGAACATTATCAATTTATCAGCATTATCGCTTTTATTATTTTATTAGGTAACTTTTAAAAAATAAAAAATAATATTCAAATACACTTATGGTGAAAAACAATTTTTTCAAGTTATCAAAGAAGTAAGTTTTAACCCATGCAACTGGCATTATTGTTTGGCCCTCGGCGTGCAGATATATTAGATTTCCCCGACTTGGCCAGAAATACCTATTCGCAATTAACGTCACATAATAGTAGAGAGGGGGAGTTAAGGCATGAACCCTTTTCAAAATCTCTTCACCTTAGGAAACCTTTCATAATTTCAAAGTTGATTTCTGTAGTATCTCCAAAAATAATATCTTGACATAGAAGGCAGGAAACCTGAATGTTGTAAAGTCTGAAAATGAGTTCAAAATTCAGATTTTAAATAAAAGAAATTCATTAACCATTAATTTTTTTTGACAATTTCTCTTTGTATTTTGTAAAATCCTACAGAATGTGAAAAAACCGGCATTTCAAAATAATCGCTGACGTTTCAATATAATTCAGAAAAATAATGGAAATGATTATTTTCAACAGAGAAAAGATTTTGAACAACAGCTTAACCGACCCAATTTTCCATTGAATGGTAAACGACAGATTTAGAGCCTACGGCTGAAAATTTCAGGTCAGTCACGTTGGATAATGACGCATGCGGCAACTTGCTAAAGAATAGCTTAGGACTTTCCCAAATTTTTCTACGAACTAGAGAATGAATATAATTATTTAACCAAAAACATGTAAAGTCCATTAAGAGAAGGAAAAGCTATAAATATCATATCAGTGAAAAAGGCAAACCCATTCAGACTTAGATTTCCCTAAAAGGAAAGAAAGCTAAAACAAGCGGAATGCTGTCTATCTGTTCCTGATTTTTTCCTACCTTCATTAATCGCGCATGTTTGCGAAAGGAGAAATCTGCAAGAGTCTTAGATAATTAAGACAGACGGGAATTAGCGATTGTAGTCAATGGGCATAGCATTCTGCCACGCTAGGTGTATTCTTGATTGCAAACTGTGCAAGGTCGTCGACTTTCTGATTAATTGAGATGAACTATCGATCTCTCGCTGATTTTGCAAAAGCGAGTGTGTCCACTATACTCATTTTGAGGCACATTCGCAAAATTCGAAAGTGCCCGCGATATGGCGAATTGGTTCATTACGCATACGAGCAACAGTACACCATAAATGGAATATCAAAAATCAAACAGAAAATGGGATTTCGTAATTGGAGTCTTGGACACGGCACTGATTGGAGTCAACATTTAAATATTATTTCATTGCCAAGATTGCATGAAATGGTATGAAATTTTATACATCTCAATTCAATATAAGAAAAGCAATCTAATTTTCCAACTCAAATCACAAGAGTTTTGCAACTAATACTCCGGTGAAGTGGAATGTAAGATGCAAAGAACAAAAAGTATGAAAAGAATATAAAAGTCTATGCAAAAAGTGATAAACCTTATAGAGCTTCGGCAAATTAACTTTTGTAAATAAAAAATATTACGTGACAATAGCGTCACTCAAGGTCAACCAAGCAAGACAAAATACATTACAGGAAGTGTTTGTGTCATCTTTGAAGCTATTTTCAAACACTCCTCGTTTTTTTAAAAGACGTCCAGGAGGTACTTTGCAATTATCATAATCTTATTTTCAGTAAATGACATACTTGACATTTATCTATCTGAAGTGCAATGATGGCCAAAAGAAAATGGAAGAAGCTCTGGATGCTGCAAATTAAAATAGTGAATAAGGCATAACAAATTTTCAATCATAGTATTTCTGAGTTGATGTACGAATATTAGGTATAAAATTGATTTATTGTTTGCCAACATTCGTAAGACAGGGTTGCTACAAAATCCCAATTTCCAAAGTCCCTGACTTTTCCTTGAACAATTTTTCATTTTCCCTGATCAAAAATAAATTTTTCGTTTAGGTTTAAGAACAAACCTCAAACATAAGAATTACGTAAGACACACCTAAAATACACGAATTTAAATTTTCAGTTACGCAAGAAGTCCAATATATGAATCACCTACTTGCAAACCCGGCCAACTCCTCGATTTTGAGAAATGCGTTTCTTCAGTTTGTTTAGTACTAAGTGAACTTTTTAATCAACTGGAAACAAGAAACCATGAAAAAACCGCTCAAAACCCTCTTTTATATGCGTTCGAAAATCACGATTTCCGGCAAAACCGGCCAAATCTCCATGCTCAAAATAGCCGCTCGTTTCGTGTAGTGTTCACCTACATACTTAAGGATAAAGAAGTTTGTGGAAGAAGTTCCTTTTAATCAAGCAAGAAATAGGAAAAATGTTTTGAAATATACTGCCCTAATGTCTTTAACAGCAAAACAGTTTTGGTTCCCATCTTATTCTGGCTGAGTGTGACAGAAAATCAGCTTTCACCAACAATTTTATTTTTTGGAGATGGCAAGTTTTGCAACTAGACGATTCAATATAAGGCCGACTGATTTAGTTCTTCCTAGAACTGCTGGCCCACGCAGTTTCTCAGCGCACAGGAAATGTCAACAATACATCGCCACCAGTAGCGAGCAACAAAAGCGGGAGAAAAATCTAACAGAAGTGGTTCGTACTGCTACGACTGTTTACGTTTCCAAAGACTAATTTAGTGATACGGCCAGTTTGAGGCAACCCTCGAAACTGACCTTATATTGAAATTCTTGTGTATACGAATTAATTTTAACTAAAGAAAAAATAAATTTTCAACAAATTAGTTAAAGTGATGGATCTTCGATACAATAGTATATTGTGCATCGAGTAGAAGTATTAGCCGATTCCAGACGAGTTTGAAGTTTTCCGCGCGAAAGAAGCGAGCGCGGCTATCACACGAGTCGAACCGCCTGTGTTGGACAAAAATAAATTCTCGTCGAAATGCGTAATAGTTGATATTTCCACCAAAAAATATATGAATTCGCAATAAAAACAGCTGAATTAAAGCAAAAAATACGAATTTTCGACAAATTATTCGAATCCTCAACTAAAACAGACTAATATTCAAACAAAAACGAGGAATTTTCCACAAAAGATTTGAAGTTTTAAGCAAGAAATATTTTTTTATCAATAAAAAAATATATCCATAATGTTAAATCTTAAAGAAAAAAAGAGGAATTTCCTAGTGCAGAGCAGTTGGGTTTTCAACCTAAAAATATTGTTTTTTTTTTACAAAAAAGTTGATTTTTCTACCAAAATAATTGAATTTCCAAATCAAAAAGATTAGATTCAACACAATTAATGTATTTTCAACTAAAAAAGATAACTTTTGAATCAAAAATGGCATACTTGCATTTTTAGTTTAAAAAATTATGTTTACATAAATAATTAAAATGTTAGAAAAATAAATTATCAACAGAAAAAGAACAAATTTTTAAAAAAAGTTAAATTTTCATCCAAATAAATGAATTTTTGAAAAAAAAAATGAGGTTTCAACTCATGAGAATACTTTTCTACAAAAATGAAGAATTTTGATCAAAATAGATAAATTTTCAACAAAGAAAGATACATTTTTAATTCACAATAGGATAGCTAAATTTTAAGTAACAAGTAATATTAAAAAAATGTTCAATCTAACGGTAAAATTTTCAACCAAAGAAATGAGTTTTCAACTGGAAAGGATTGGAACACGTAGCCTTTTCTTTAAACAAGAATATTAGGTATAAAATCTACTAAAAATATATACAAATTCAGAAATTAGTTTCTTCTGATTCGAATGCCTTGAATTCTTGGCAGAGAAGATATTTGCTGAAATAGATGAAACTCCAAAAAAATAATAGAATTAACTTCAACTTCAGCTTATGGAAAATTCCCTGACTCTGTCAAGTTTTCCTTGTCATTCCCAGACTTTTCGTGACCATTTTTAAATTCACTGACTTCCCCTGACTTCCCCTGACTTTCTGAAATTCCCTGACCTGTATCAATCCTGTTAAGAGATAATTATGTGAGTTTATAGTCTTCAATGCACTTGTCAAAGTACGTCAAAACAAAAATGTGTGACTAATGTTGACCAATTTTGGCTGTCAAACCTTAATTAAGTCATATTATTTTCTGATACATTTCGTGATCATTCTCGACATTGTTAATCAAGAATCACGCTACAGGAAGAATTGAGAATAAAGGTAATCAAAAAGCCATCAAGCTTGAAGATGGCACACGAAAGAGCCGAAAGGACGGTTGAAAGATAATTAGATTTTAAGTCATTTTTTACCAATGTTATTTTCAACTCGAATAGTATGAGCTGCAATGGATATTGTTTGGTTCTTACTTTTCTCAGAGTTTTCAAACTTCAATTCCCAATTACTAATTCTTCAGGGTGTCTAGTGATCAGGCAATTTGAAATTCCCGGGTTTTTCCCCCGATTTTTTCCCCGACCAAGTTTTAGATGACTCTCTGTGATTTTTAAAAGTCAACGTATGCATAGAAATAGGAATTTCAACATAATATACGTAGAAAAAATCTGCCCGCTGCATGAGCATACTCTCATCGCTGCATAGGACTTTTGAAATTATAGGTCAAACCATGAAAAATTGAAATTTAATAATTGCGAATTCTCTTTTGTTAAAGCTCCTTCGGCTTTAACGAACACATTCTCATCACGAGACTTGACGAAAAACGACTAAGTTAAATTTTACATAAAACCAATACCAAAGCATAAGAATGAGAATGTAAAAAATTTAATTTTGTGTTTATTGGGTATTGTCATTTTCACGATTAAAACCAAAACCACGCGTCCTATAAAAAAATGATTCATCACAAATTTGTAGATCTTTTTTAGGTGCACAATTTTCGTTAAATCATCTTTTCTTGTATCTTGCATAGTTGGACCGCAAAATCGAATTATTGTTGATTTTTCATTACTTTTTGTGGGGACGAAATTTGGGTTTTCGATCTTTCAAGAAAACTTAAAAAGTTGTTATGATAATCTTGTAGGTACATAGAATTTTCAACTCTTAAAAAAATGATCTTAACAAATTTGAAAATGCTCTAACTTTTTGAATTTTGATCCAAAATAGCTGGCTAACGATCTTGTCTTTTTCTTTTAGGTTTTTAAAAATTGTGCCAAAGCTCAAACCAATCTGATTATTTTTTCGAAAGTTATCGTGCCTACATACTGCACACAGACTACAGAATACAGACAGACTACAGATTTTAGACTACAGGCAGACACCTTCGTAAAAATCGTTTTTTCTGATTTAGTGGGTCTCAAAACGTGGAGATTTGATTAAAAATGACTACGTCAAATTTTACATAAAACCAATACCTTCTCATCAGGATGAGAATGTAAAAAATTACATAAATCGGTACTTAGGATAAGCATAGGAAGGAACCTTGCGACTGTAGATAAAGTGGAAATGGAATAAAAAGAAGATAAAGTAGAAAAAATTCGATTTTTCGATCAAATACAAAAAATTCCCGGTCCTAAACAAAATTCCCGGGTTTTCCTCGGTTTTTGCACAGTCCAATAAAATTCCTGGGTTTTTCGCGGTTTCCCGGTCCGCTAGACACCCTGATTCTTGTCTCCAATATATATCAACGAAGATAAACTCGTGATTTTGTAAAGAATGCTACAAATATTGATCATGTTATCTTGCGCCAAACAACAGCGCCTTGTTGGCACGTGATTATGTAACGGTACATACAAATAATTAGTGTAACATGCGTTCGCGAATATAATATAATTATGCTGGAGATTCAGTTGATGCGCCACAAGATGCGGGTGTGGCACACGAGCGAAACGTTTAAAAAAGAATAATGGATGTAATAACAATTATCTTGGTTCTGTGATAATTGAAAGCCATAACTGTTAATTTAATTTAAACAATATTTCGCGTTATCATGATCCTACGTGCAAGTTAAAAGAAATAACAATAATGATTTTACGCAACAAAAAAACCTTAAGCTTCCAATAAAAAACAAAGTTTTTCAAACGGGATATTTATGAAGATTTAAATAGAGGAATTTGATCTCGATTTTCTTGAGATCTGTTATTTAAGAATGCGTTTTTTCTCTGAAAGGATCACTTTCTTATACTCCATGACGGTCATCGTAATTTTAGACACGTCTCGTGTCTCCGGTAAATAAATATTTACAGAGGTATCACTTCCAATGATGCAGAATTCGAAAACTAACTTTCCAGAAGCGTCAATTGCGATCGTGAAGCAAAGATCGACAAGTTATGCAATCTCTATAAACGTTGAACATGAGTCTTCACCTTAAAAGCCCACCATAATAATTGAATAGAAGTCGACATTTTGCACTCGGCCTGGCTTCAATCAAACAACAAAAGGTCTCAGGATGATTTACAAGGCCACATGAAACACGGTTCATACTCAGGTGTTAAAATAAAGTCGTGATATAATAATGGAAAAGTCGTTCAAACACATTTGAGATTATTAGGAAAATTAGCACAGAAAGAAAAACAAAAGTAAACTATTTTAGTTGATTATTTTCAGGTGACGAGGAAATACCTGTAGAAACTCTAACCAGGCTTTGACACGAAAAAAATAAATATCAAAGATTAACTAACTGCTACAGACTATAGTGTAGCCGAAAAACGTCATTTTCAAAATTGCCTGCCTTTTCCCTGACCAATTTTTCATTTTCTCTGACCACTACTATTTAAAGACTAGCTAGCAGTTTAACTTTGTAACATTTGTAACATAGAATCTCTTATAAATAGAATAAAACAATTTCAGATTAAAATTTAGAAATTTAGAAAATATTTCAACCAAAGTATATGACTTTTGTACCATAAAAGATGAATTTCAAATCCAAAAGGACGAATTAAAAAAAGGTTGAATTTTCGACCAAAAAGATCATTTTTAAGAAATTAGTTACATTTTCAACAAAATAGTTGAATTTTTTACCAATTGGTTGGATTTCCAACTTACAAAGATGAATTTTCAATCATATGGTCGATTTTGCAAACAAAAAATATTTAACTTGAACCAAAAACAGTTGTACTTTCAACAAAATAGTTGAATTTTCAAGCAGAAAAGTCGAATGTTTTATAAAACAGTTGACTTTTAAACCTGAAAAGAGAAATTTTCAACAGAAAAGTTAATTTTTAATCAAGAAAGATGCATTTTTAACCAAATAGTAGAGTTTTTACCAACAATAAAATAATTAAAAAAAGAAATTGCATTTTCAACCAGATAGTTAAATTTTGCGGCCGAAAATACAAATTTTTCAGGGGTCAGTTTAATTCTCAAACCGAAAAGTTTAATTTTCAGCAAAAATATTAAATACTTGAAATAGTTCAATTTTCAACCAATAAAGATAAATGCTGTACAAAAAATGTAACAGTTGCATTTTCAACATAAAAAAGATGTATAAAAAAAATTGAAAAGTTGAATTTTCAAAAAACAAACAAAAAACGAATTTTCAACCAGACATGAATTTTCAATTAAAATGATGGATTTCCTGACCAAAAAGACGGATTTTTTTAAAGTAAAGATTTTTTAGTCAAGAAAAAAAGCACATTCAAATTGTTAAATTTTCAAGCCAAAAGACGAATATTATGTAAAACAGTTGAACTTTTAACAAAAATAAGTTAATTTTTAACTGAACAGTTGCATTTTTAACCAAATAATAACATTTTGAACTAAAAATATATTCCTGAGGAGGAAGAAACTGCAAAAAGATAGAAATACAAGGCAAATAAATTACTTACAAATATATTATAATATCAGTGTGGCCGCAAAACTTCATTTTACACATTCCCTAATTTTTCCCGGACCAATTTTAGATTTTCTCTGACCATTAGGATTCAAAGAACAAAATCTTAATCTTCAACATTTTGAACATAGAATCTGTTATAAACGGAATTAAACAATTTAAATTTGAAATATATTATCTTCAACAGTTATTTAAAGTACCTATTATAGAAATTCCCTGAGTTTTGGAAGATTTTTTTTTTCACAATCCCTGACTTTTCTCTTATTTCCAAGTTTCGCTGACCTTCGGCCACCCTGAATTTAAAATTAAAAATAAAAGGGTATAGTCATATTGGAACTGCAGTTCCGCAGAGTTCGAGCCTTACATTTACCGGTGGAATGGCCTCTATTATCTCAACGTATCAGGCTGTGACCACTGAGTTTAATTTAAGGTTATGGTTACGCTGTACGTTCTTACTTCGCATTCGAAAAACCACATTTGCTGTCCACAAAGCGTAATATTGTTTTGTAACAAACTTGAATTCCCTTAGAGTTTTACACTAGTCGTCACGTTCTTCTCTGCGGATACATCAGCAAGTAAATAATTGCGGAAAAAGCACTTCAGATCCGGTCTTAAACCATGCAAAAGAACCATGAATATTTAAAAGTAAAGTCTAGGTCGAGTGCGTCCGATATTATCGATAAAAAAATATTTGGATGAGTAAACATGCCCTCAAGTATTTTAGATTTACACATTTTTTAAATTTCTGAAATAAGAAATTGTACTTTTCTTCTAGAAAAGACTGCTCACATCGGAGATTATACAACTGCTTTTTATTTTTATTCGAGTTATTGCACTAGGGATCACAGTATTTACCCTATTCCCCTGCGTTACCTCTTTTTCCCCTATTTTCGAAAAAGTTCCGCATTTCTCTTCAAATAAACGATATTCAAAAATAAAATATTAAAATTAATGGGGAAATTCTCTGAAGTTAGAATATGTACGTGAGACCCATAAAAATAATTGTTCATTTTACGTCTGCCAAATTAGTCTATTAAAATAATTGAAAGATAGAATATGCTATCGCGAGTAGTGCAAAATTTTCTTTCTGTTAACTTACAGAATTTTATACCATAATTTACTTTACTTTTTACAATTTAAAAACAAATATATCGTATCACAAACATAACTATATGAATGTAGCAAGTTTGAAGTGCTGAAAACTGGTCCATTAAAAATAAACACTCTTAAAAAAAGGCTGTAGATATTCGCAGTTCGTGCAGCCGGCCGGACGAATAGCAACAGCACTGAAAGTGTCCGCCCGAAAGGTACTAGCGACGCGACTGGCCAGATGCCAAAGATACTTTTGCTATTCGTCCGGCGTATACAGCCTATAAAACCTAACTTCTGATGATTATGAAATAATCTTTTGTGTTGTTAATATTTGTTAATTAATATTACTGGGCTATTAAGGTTAGAAATGTACAATTCTATTCGAATATTGTTTCAGTCTGAAATATTCCATTGTTAACCCATTCAATGTGGAATTCTTTAATTTAAAAAAACAAACACTTTTTAATATTTAGCAATATTTGTTAATTAAAAATGAGCAATTATAAATCCAGATTGAAAACTGAACATTTTGAACCTGACTTGTTTGAAATAGAAAGCCTTGAATCGTTCAAATTTCAGAACGCTACATAAATTCAAAATAAAAATTGCTTAACGTGATATTTTAAACATAAAAAAAATATTGATTCATTCTTCAATTTATAGCATTGCAAATAATATCTTTCATTTTTATAAGTGTAAATTATCGAGCGTTTAAATACGTATTGCATTTGAGTGCTTTAACTTGCACTTAAATTTAGATTACTTCATACACAGAATTTATCAGCTTTAAGAATTCAATTTTTCTAATTTTAATGACCATGGCAAACTTTTGCAAACCAGGAAATAACCGGAAATTTTTTCCTCGATTGAAACGGCCACCTTGATTTGAGTTTAAGAGCATCCAAGAGTGTAGTTATAAATTTACATTCAACGTATGAATTATAGTAAGGAAAAAATGACAAATCCTGGAAATAAACATTTAATTATAGTTATTTTACGATGTAAATACTAATCACAGAACTTTTAAATGAGAAAATATTCTTAATTATGAGAAAGGTATTGAACATATAAAAATGTTCTTTTGTTTAATAAATCTTATTTTTTGTCGGACTTTTATGTATCGCTGTAAATGCATTCTCAACGGCCTAAGTATATTGAAGGTAAATAAAATAATTTTTTAATGGCAGAGGTCATTAAAAAATCATTTAGCATTATTTAAAAATTATAAAATCTCTTATAAAAAGATTGTTTCTTCTTTTCTACATGTGAAAATATATGTTTAATTTTTCCTCTTTTCATCCCTTTTTCGTGAAAAAATGACCCTATTTCACCTCTGTGTGACCTCTGTTACTATCAAAGACTTTTTCATTCATTTATAAACAGGTGATTCATTTATCATCAATGAAAACTCATCTTGAAATAAAACTTTCTGTGATGTCTCTGTTCTGAATTTTCCAAGTAAAAAAAAAGATAAAAAGTAAAAGTGGTATCGAACAAGATCCCACACAGGGAGGTCGTTGTATAATCTCGTTGACATGGATAGCCGACAACTGCCACCGTTTACGTCCTACCAGTTTCTCGCTCACAACTTGTGGATTATAAATTGCAGTATCAAGTTAAGTTAAATAACGAAATAACTTTGCAACCTGGATCTGCTGTAACGAAGGTACAAAATTATTTTGCGAACACTAGTCATCATTGTGAACAGAAAATACGCGAAATCAATCTACGGCTTCTGTTTTTTTATTAATTGAAAAATAAATAAACTTATTTCCTTAAACATACTTTAATATTCTGGATGCTTCTTCCTGTAGGTGATAAGCTCATTAAGAAGATTTAGATTGCGATTACTAAGACCGGGTTATGCTAACGGGATATTGCACTCCAGATCTCAAGGAATTAAAAAGCTGAATAATAATTAGTATGCTTAATTAATATTATTACAACCTATGACCAAGGTGCTCACCATGTCAGAACTGATAACGTTAATACAGTCTCTTGGTTAATTTACTGAATAATTAAATACATAAAGAACTCAAGCATTACTTAATCCTCTGAAATATAAATCATAAAAACAGTATACTGTTTTCTATGTCAAAAAAAGATCTACACGGAAAAAGAATTAATATTGAATCAAGAAAATATCGTTACAAATACGGACGATACAATATTTTTTTGATATAAGAAAATATTGCTCACCTAAAGAAAATTCACTAGATTGAAGGACCTTTAGTTTTTTTTCAACTAAGTACATTTTCTTGAGAAAAGCCAAATTTTCTTGGATCATGAAAATATTGCATCGTCCGTATCCGTACCGATATTTTCTTGATTCAATGTTGAATTTTTTCAGTGTAGTAATTTCTATAAATTGTCCGCAGCCAGACTTTAATACCGTTGATAAGCTCCATGTATAGAATGACGAATCACTCATAAAAATTCCCTGCTTATCATTGTTCTCTGGAAATTTTCGAACAAAATCACTGAATATAAGCTACTTCTGTGAAAAAAATGAATTCATTTTCGTCTACGGTGTGAGTCAGTTATTCGTTTCCTGGCCAATATCTCACATTTGCTTGAAAGCTGAATGAACGACCCTATATATATCGGAACGTAAGAAACTAAGAACCGAAATTGGAACGAATCACGCCCAAGTGACTCACCAACCTTATCAATAAACTGAATCTACATAACCACTCGTCCTGTGACAAACGACACCAATTTAAACTGCAATAACAAGAGAAACAAAAGTTCATATAGCAAAACGATCGGATGCAAATAACTAGCAAGCAGCATTAATCCCTGTCCACTCTTGTGATTAAAAAGGAAAAAACACCTCAAATTTGTCTTCCTGGTTTAATTTCATTTAACTGCTCTTAATTACATATGCTTCCAATTTATTATTTTTTTTTTTTAACAGGAACGTTTTCAATCTAGGAAAATAGAATTTAATCAATATTTGAAATATTACTTTTTTTTTAAATTAAGATCGAACAGAAATCTATTTTACCATGAATAATTGTATGCAAAATGAGCATGAAAAAGATTCAAAATTAAAAAGCATACCTCTAAACTACCTTACTTTTCGGCGCATTAGAGACAAAAATAACATACTGAAAAGAGGGAAAAAAGGGAATAAGTCAACCAAAAACCAACCTCTCACTTTTTCCGTCCTTTTTATACTACAAGGGAATGTAATAATCTAAATACATTGATTTGAATCGCCCACAAAAGAAATATTACTGTTACACTTTAATCAATTTTTGAGAGCGGCCAGAAAAATAAAAAATTATTAGACTAAATAAGTTACGGTGTCTTGTGAGTACAAGTTTGTGTTAATTGTTTTAATTCTCCATTTAAAGCAATTCTATTTGGAAAATTCGACCTGAAAAACATTTACAATGAAACAGTCTTTGAAATAATAAACATTTTCAAATTTTACAATCTAAATACACTATATTTAACAATTGAGGTCACCGAAAAGGTTTCCAAAAAACGAACTTTCAATTAAGAAAAAAAACTGGCTTCGAGATACGTCAGAGCTGGAATGAGACTAGAAAAATGTGATTGGCAAAAGTTAAAAGTCATAGAAAATAGAGGGAATTTTCTTTTGCTCGAAGCGCATCTTTCTTCAACTTTAGACGGTGCTTTTAACTACAATTTTCAACATAAAGATCCAATAGCACAATAGATATTGAGCTGTTGCGTTACAACCTTCAGTTTCAAAATATGGCAAAAACTTGCAAAATAAATTGAAAAAATGTGATTATACAGAAACCCTTCTGTCACAATATCAGGTTTCGAGGTGCTTTATGGAACTAAAAAAAGCATTAAAAATGTATCTTTCTGAAAAAAGAACCATCAAAAATAAAAAAGTATGTAAAAAGCAGCGATTTTAAATCAGCCAAAAAGTAGTTTTTAAATTAAAAATTTAGTGGCAACAATACTTTAAATTTAAAAAAAAAACGTATTTAGAAGGAAAACTTATTTAATACTTTTCTGTATGGAACTATGGGGAAAAGTAGTGTATTAGAGTTAAAAAAAACATTAACATTAAAA
Organism: Andricus quercusramuli; assembly: GCA_932178445.1. Classification (NCBI taxonomy): domain Eukaryota; kingdom Metazoa; phylum Arthropoda; class Insecta; order Hymenoptera; family Cynipidae; genus Andricus; species Andricus quercusramuli. The sequence goes on along the minus strand of CAKNXH010000205.1, from coordinate 258,366 downwards.
AAATTACATTGCACCTTGATATTTTTATATAATTCATGAAAAAAAACTGAAAACCTTTAAATTCAAATGCTCAATCCAATCTGAAACACTTAAAAATAAATTTCTAATATGAAAAATGCAATGCAATGTCCTAATGCACTTTGCTTTCGTGTAACTAGACGATCAACCACATTCCCTCTCAATTGAAATTTTTGCTGTATCTGATTGGTAAATAAAGAGAAGACCAGTTCTATTGAAACATCTGTACATATTTGAGGCTGCTTGAGTGGTTAATAGACCAGGACTGGTGAACAGGGCGATGCAACAAGTCGTGAGGAATTAGTGCAGGAATTTACCTCATAGGTCATGGAGCAATCGACCGGATATAAAAACTAGGAAAGATGGCAAGCGCCATTGCCATGCCCATAAATTCGTTATTAATCGACTTCCTCCTGCCATGTCTGGCAAATCAGTCCAGCTGGCACATTGTTAGCTATACATATATCACTCCTCTTGAGAATGCACTCGTGACGAGAGGGCTGGGGCTCTCTCTGGAATCAAGAAACGTCGTCGAGACTGCCAGCTGAAGGCGATTCTAACCTCAGAGAAGTCGTAAATAATCGTTACAAGCGCTAACAATGCTTCTAAACAAGCACTCTTTATCATTCCTTGATGAGCAGATAACCAAGTATTGATGACGGAAAAAACAAGTCACCTCTAAGGAATTCAGAAAATCTTTCTCTGCTTCCTTATTTTAGAAATTTAAAAAACATTCCTGATGTGTGATGAAATATGTATAGCAAAATTCGTTCTCAAGAAATTACCGAATTCCTTCCGAAGTGGCGAAATAACTCTTCGGTAAAAATGATTATTGCGAACAAGTTGAAGAGAAAATATAGGATAGAGCGATATTTCTCTACAAAATTCAAGACAATTTATATTTCTTCTGAATGAATTTTTATTATTCTTCAACGGTGAGAATGATTCTCGGTCACTGAGAATTCCGAGACTCTAAAATTATTTGAAATATACAGTCGTGGTAGCGCACCACACAGTTGCGACACAACAGAGTAGTTGCGTTGCATCGCTGTGTGCCAGTGCCGGTATTCGGCAAAAAAAAAACTTGTTATTAACTGTATTAATTATAATAAATTAAAAATGTAAAGCTTTTTCGGGTTTCACTCGTGTGCAAAACTACGAATCTTCTCGACGTTTCGTGAACATTGCAGTTCACTTCTTCAGGGCTGACTATGATGCCTGTGATTGGCCAGAGCGCTCTATGGTGAGGACTGGTCGAACTTGATTGTCCAATCTTTTCTTCTTTAAGGAACCCAGGGTTAAAAGAAAAAATAGTGGAGTATTAAATTGGCAATAGGGCATTAAATTAGCCTGAAATGAGCCCTCAATTATGAAATAGGTTTTAACTCAATTCGAACATGCGGTTACGTCAGCTTAACATATCTGGTTAAAAAAAAAATACTTGATTGGCCAATCAAGTTCGACCAGTCCCCACCATGGGGCGCTCTGGTCAATCACCGGCATCGTAGAGAATACATATAAGATAAACATAACCTGTCAGCCCTGAAGAAGTGAACTGCAATGTTCACGAAACGTCGGCAAGCTTCGTAGTTTTGCACACGATTGAAACACGAAATGTTTTAAATTTATTATAATGAATCATCGTGAATGCATTAAATCTATTAACTGTATTAATTATTTATTGCGTTGATTGACTATTCTTATAGAGTTCAAATGTTTCGACGATCAAACAATTAACTCATGCTTAACTGTTTCATTTATTGTTCCATTCCACATCTTAAACTTTTTAGAAAGTAGGGGAGGCGGGGACGAGATGAGCATAGTTATAATTTTCAGTAAAATATTTGAAATCTATAGTAGTTTTAAAAAATCTAATGATTCTATACATTCTGTGAACCTCCATGTAACAATTTTATAAAAGACGAATTGTTTCAAAAATAGTAATTGCGATGAAAATATGAAAATTATAATTTGTGCACTTGTCTCATCTCGCCCCATGCTCTGGGGCGAGACGATACACGTATTGGGGCAGGATGAGACACCTCAAATATTTATTAGTGTTTGTTAATAGAAGATTATTTTTCGTGTTTTTTGTACACATAAAAGATTATTTAAAATATTCTGAGAATGGAAATGAGTATCGCGACAAAATATAATAGTTTTCAAGATTGAGCAATATGATTATTCGTACCAATTCATGGTCTGTAAAATGTTCAACAAATAATTTTGTAAGGTATAATCAAGTCTTATTACTTAGGGAAAGGATTTTATAAACATTTGAAAGTATAAATGCATCTGATGGTTAATTAATTCAATTATTTTCTTTATATTATAACTTTTATAATTTCAAGTTGAATTAGCATTTATTTGAAATTTTTCATTTATTACATTTTTCTAAAATTTCTTTACTATAATTTATAAACGGTTTTCATATCATTCAGACCTAAAAACCATAATTTTAATTTTTAAAAATGGGGATTTTTTTTTAATTTAAATTTAAAGAAATGATTTTAATTATAAATTTTAGAAGCCTTCTGCAACTTGTCATTGTGAGTATAAATAAAAATGTCGTTTAGAAAGAAACAACTCAAAAAATAAAATTTATTAACAAACCCAATTGCAGGTGCTCTGACACTATAATTTCTTTAAACAACAAATTTTACAGCAGCAGCCATAGACTCCTCTACCCACAAGTACCCACAAGATGGGTGACCGAACGGTCACCCATCCAAGTACTAACCGTGCCCAACACTGCTTAACTTCAGTGATCTAACGGGAACTGGTGTTTTCAGCGTGGTATCGCCGTTGACTTAAATCTTTATATATCTTCGAAAATTCCACTCAAAACGACAAAAACTTGCGAACAAAAACTTTTCTACCAGCTCAATAACGAGGTGACAAGCAAGCAAGTTTTTATTAAATAAATTGTGTATAAATGCGTTAGTACATTTAATCTCGGTAAATAAACTTCACGAAAAACTTTAGTTTACAAATATTATCTGTTATTTTCAATAATTTCCTATCGTTCTATGACATCACAAGATAACAGGATTCAGGTTTCGAAATTTGTATGATTTTTATTTTTACTTCATCTACTTTTAATTGTTTTTCTTCTTTCGAGAAATTAAGAAGCATTATTCCTGTTATTTCTGAAAAGAACAGCAACAAAAATCACATATTTTGAGAGAAAATGCAGTGTCTCATTTGACCCCGTATGCTCATCTCGCCCCGGTCTCCCCTACCAATAAAAACGATTCTAATCATTTTTAATTCTCAAATGTTAAAGAATTTTTAATTGATTTTTGAAAATTAATTTTATACTTTTATAAATCGAATAGTTCAAAGATTTCTGTTTGAAAAATATAAATCCACGCTATCGTTTCCAAAGCTATAAACTGAAGAATAAATAAAAGAATTGTACATTTTCAAAATTATATAATTTTATGCAATTTTAAGTTAGAAAAATTCAAAATGAAATAATTAATTTTTTTTAACACTTTTTAAATTAGAAGCTGAATTATTTTAATTTCAAGTCGTTTTAAATTAATAATTCAGTTTCAAATTGTTTAGTTTTAAAATTTTGATTTATAACTGCTCATTTTAGGTGAACAGTCAAATATTGATAAATATTGAAAACTGTTCTTTTTTAAATTAAAAAAGGTTTAATTGAACGGGTTGAACATTGAATATTTTAAACTGAAACAATGCTTGAATCGGATTTACAATTGAATAAAAGCATTCTATTATGAATCTGCTAATATTTAACTTTACAGTCGTTAAATTTTTAATTTATAGTTGATCAACTTAACACGTTTTTCATCAAAGTTTCCAGTTTCGAACGCTTTAAATTTGTAAGTGTTTAGCCTTTACTACTGCATTTAAAAATGATTTAAATTGTAAATGTACGTCGATGTACGTTTAAAAATAAATCTTTAAAAGCACAATTTCTGAAATAAAAAATTTAGAATTATGGATTGTAAACTACACGATTTCATAATTACAAAAGTTAACAATTGAATTCAACAATAAAAAAAGATTAAATCGAACTTATTTTAAATTGCATTATATCGTGTGGCATGAAATTTGCGATATATCAATTAATTGGATACATTTTTATTCTAAAAATTCGTGAAATTCTCGGTTAAAAATCAAATTCATTGTCATTTTCCGGGTTTTCCCGTTTCCCGGTCCAGCAGCCACCTTGAGATAATTCAATTTTGAAGATTTACAATTTCAAAGTAAAAATGTGTAAAATTCGACCTTCTTTTTTTTTGTATCAAGTTGACTTTACTGCCTTGAATATGTACTAAAAGGCAGAGTTTTATTACTTTTTATAGTCACATCAGGTATATTTTAGTTAAGTACGCAAAATATGTCAGTCGTTAGAAAATGAAAATCACAGCCATGAATAATTAATGAAGATATTAATTAAGGTTACTGATTTCCCTAGCATTTAATTCACATGGATGATGAAATTCCCATTCTCATAATTTAGTTAACAATAAGAGTGGAAGATCATATTCCTGCTGTCCCGGAGACCCGTCTTCGATTCCTGCCAGATTCTTCTGTAACCCGATTTTTTCTGTCTCAGCTATTGCAATATAATAATTATAATGCCTAGTCCTAGGTTTAAGAATATATATTTAATGTGCAATGCGTGCAAGTATAACTAAGATAAAAATATACATTCAATGTAAGTTATCTTTGTTCTTCTTTCCTTCCTTACTTCTGACATATAAAGCACGATAAATATAGAAGCCCCTCTATACATCGGAATATTTTTTTCGTGCTGGAAACGGCGCGGCGACCTTGAAATTAGCGAACTCCGATTCAAATTTCGGAAATTCTCAAGATTCCCGTTACGAAAATTATTGCCCCGTTTAAAAATTCTTTCTGAATTATTTTTAATTCTCCTAGAAAAATTTCTATAGTATTCATAAGAAATTAAAATTAAATGTTATCAAACTTGACAGTTAACATATTATTTGCCAGACTTTCAAATCTAAATTCTTCTTGTCACGCATATTTCGCTCATATTAATAATTATTCAATAATTATTGCTTTATTAAATTAATATTGAAAAGAGTTGAACATTTTAGAACTCCAAAGTAAAATAAATAATATAAATGATTGTGGAAGTGATTTCAGACTTCACAGCCGAAAATTCTCGCAAAAACAGGGGAAATAGGGTTATTTTTTAAGAAAATAGGGGAATACATTTTTCCAAATAAATTTTCTAATGAATAATATGATTTTCTAACCAAAGCTTTTAATTTACAACAAAAAATTCAATTTTCCATCGAAGAGTAGAATTTTTAACCAAAAGAGACGAATTCTGGACCAAAAATGTAACATTAAGACTTTTGAATGAAAAATAAAAAACTTTCTACCATAAAATATGAATTTTCAACCAAAAAAGATAACTTTTCTACCAAAAGATGAAGTGTTAATACAAACGGGCATTTTCTATCGAAGGCGATAAATTTTCATATAATAGTTGAACTTTGTAACAAAAAAGATGACGTTTGAAGAAAGTAATGGAATTTTCAACAAAATAATTTAATTTACTACCAAATAGTAGAATTTTTAACCAAAAGAGATGAATTCTGGACCAAACATACAATATTATGCTTTTCAATTTAAAAAAATTAACTTTCAACCATAAAAGATGAATTTTCAACAAAAGGAGATTACTTTTCTGTAAGAAGATCAAGTTTCAATGATTTTCTATCCAAAAAATATGAATTTTCAATGAAACAGTTGCATTTTCGACAAAAAACATGACTTCTTAACAAATTAGTTGAATTTTCAATTAAATAATGAGATATTCAACCAAATAGTAGAATTTTTAACCAAAGAAGATTGATTCTGAACTAAAAATATAATAGTAAGCTTTTCAATTAAAACGAATTAACTTTCAACCATAAAATATGAATTTTCAACAAGAGATTACTTTTCTACAAAAATATAAAGTCTCAATGATTTTCTATCAAAAAATATGAATGCTCAATAAAACAGTTGAAATTTCGACAAAAAAAATGACTTTAACAAATTAGTTGAATTTTTAACCAAAAGAGATGAATTCTGGACTAAAAATGTAATAGTAAGCTTTTCAATTAAAAAAAAAAAACTTTCAACCATAAAAGATCAATTTTCAACAAAAGAAGATTACTTGTCTGCAAAAAGATGAAGTTTCAATGATTTTCTATGCAAAAAAAGATGACTGTTCAACAACACAGTTGAATTATCAACAAAATAATTAAATTTTTAACTAAATATTAGAATTTTTAACCAAAAGAGATGAATTCCAAACAAAAAATATAATAGTAGACTTTTCAATGAAAAATAATTGACTTTCAATCAAAAGACACTTCTCTAACAAGAGGTGAATTTTCAATCCAAAACTACTTAACAATTTTCTATCCAAAAAGACGAATTTTCAACGAAACAGTTGAATTTTTAACTAAAAGAGATTAATTCTGAACCAAAAATATAATAATTCTAGATTTGTTTTTAACCATCATTTTTCAAGCACGATGAAAATAAAATTATTTAATTACACAATTGTATTTTAAAAGTAAATAATTAAACTGAACGGACCCTGCCATTTTTATTTTCTAGGCACGCAACCGAAATCACGAAACTCCGCAACTAGGGACTGTATTTCTCAATTCAAATTCTGTTGAACCTCAATGTAAACTTGTTAACTTATTTATTATTTGAATGCCCCAACTGTATTTCAGTACGAAATCCTCTTTCAAGAGACTGCAAATTTTACCAGAATTTAATAACTACAGATAAGCATTTTTTTTATTCAATAAAAATGTTTTTAAAATAATTTTTCTGAAAATCCCGATCAAGGAACAAATTCAGGGTGATATTTTGATTGGCCAGTCGCGTGGATACGTTCAAATGAGTTCGTACACGCACTCACAAAGATCACAATGAGTGAAAGACATCTCGTTGGTCATAATCACAAATTTGCTAATTCTCTCAGGTCCGAGTCTTCAAATGCAAATTGACAAAATACTTTAAGAATTTTCAAAGAAATTCGATAATATCCTCAGCCTTCTCTAATTATTGATTTCCACAGAATGTCGAATCTCAGGCGCCCATCCTGAATTTTTCCCTCACGTGAAAATCTTGTTATCAAACGTCAGATTACACTTAAAATGGTCCACAAACACACTCAAGCAGAGGAATCAGTAAAAATTCCTGTGGAGATGACGTAGCCCGGATATCGCTTAATCACATCAACCACAACCAGAATCCAGATAACGAGAAGTGCACATAACCTCAAAATTATACTTTAGTCCTGTCCTCTCGAGGAATGCAAGTTTCAAACCTCTGCCTCGATGTAGGGGATTAGATTAACCTCTAGGCGGTCTAAATTCCATTGCACTAGTACACACACCTAATAAACTAATAACAAAGCCAGTTCAACCGGTCATGTGGGAATCGATCCGTGGGTCTGTTTCACGGACGATAAAGGCAAATTGGTAATCACAGTGCATTACAACGTTGCCTTTGCCACTGAAAACGAACACATGTTCTTCCCCCTTCCCAGAAAAGGTGCCAAGACGTTCTAGAGCAGATCGCGAATCGACAAGTAATCGGTGATCCCACGGTGACGAGATACCGGGGCGAATCGTGCCAGTTTTGTGAGATTGTAAGAACGTTGGTGTCAATCACAAGGCCGTTATGCGACGGTTATGACCTTAATGAGTAACGAACATAAAGTAACACACACCACAGTTGCTAATGTGTCTGGCTGGTCGACCGTGTCGTGCTGAAGGAAGGGTGTGCGATGAAAAGCATGAAAAGTCCAGTGCACGTAGGCTGTCAAGTAGACGTCGAGGTACTTGTCAAAAAAAAAAAAAGAAATTAAAAAAGTTGAACCTCGTTTGACAGGTGGGTGATTGTCACGCGAACCACTTACGGATCGAACATAAAGGACGTCCAGGAAAATTAAGGATCGAAGGTAGGAGGTAAAATTTGCTGGCCAATCGGCAAAAAAAAGATTCGCATTTGTTCACCGTGAAGTACACCACGTACAGATGGCGTTCATTTTGATGGAATTACGAAGCACATGGGGTTCCAGAGGTACCTAGGGGATGATTCGCGAATGGAGAACCCTTCGGAAGGGACCAACAAGACGGGCAAGTCACGAGTGTTGGATAAATACCTCGATTTTCGACGAGCTCCGAAATCTCCTCCTTGTTGTCAGCCATCTTAGCACCAGTCACTGTTCACACTGTTCGCGGTCGATCCCAGCGCCACCTGTGGAATAAAACGGGAAATGGGCATACGTCATGCCAGGTGTGTATACGACGGGAGGGTTAAAAATTAAAATGAGGGAAGGGTGGAATATTTAAGCAGGTGAATTTTTTCTCTGAATATTTAATTTTTGTTTCATAACAATGAGGAGTCAACGAAGTAATTTTTTAAAAAAGATTAATAATTAGGCCGTGTCTAGGTAGACCAAAATTCGGTAAGCGTAGACTAGGGTGTAGAAAAAGAGTGTACGTGTTATTGAATTTTGCAAAAGCTACCCCCTAAATTTATTCCTTTTGGTGAAAAAATACTGTCATAAATTTTCTTTTATTGTTAAAAATTTTTTTAGAGGATCTGCTAGACCTTTTATGGTCTGAAAATGAATTTTCTTAGTTTTTTTTTTTAAGTTGTTCTCATCCATAAGGAAAGCAATTGTTATTTATCGATGATGAGGAATAAGCCTTAAATTTTGTGAAACAAAATAACAATTTTTGGAGATATTATCGGGCCTAGAATGCGACAACTTGTAATTTTATTACAATTAATGGTCTGAAATGGCCCCTATACATTTTTTCTGGAATAATGTGTATACAGAATTTCTTCTACAATATAAGAATAATATTCTCCATAAAGAATAAATTAAAAATATTTATACTGGGTTACAGAAAAAATCTTGAATTTTGAAATACCCATTTTTTATAATGTTAACATTCCTATAGTAACTTTGAAATAAATTTGTATTATTTACCTAAACAAGATGTGACCTGTCATAAGATTTGCTTATATGAATTTCATTAAATTTGCAATTACTGAAAATAAGACTTGATAAGAAATGATAGGCAAAAATACATTTTCAAGCCAAAATGTGTATTTTTTGTGTATTTCGCAATTTAAGATTTTTTTCTGTCACCCAAAAATAATATTTTTAATGTTTTCCGTATAATGAATATTATTTTTTTATCGCAGAAAGAATCCTGTGCGTATTATTCAAGAAAAAAATATTTAGGTGACATTTTTGAGACCATTAATTGTACTAAAATTACAAATTTTGTTTATTTAATAACATTTAGGAGCTATTCTTTAATAATTGTCAAATACTTTTCATATGTAAAAGAATTCTTTAGCCTTGAATCTGTATTTTTTTTAAATTGCATAGAAAATTTATTTTTAAACCAAGACGGCCCATCGGAATCTGTAAAAATAAATGAAAATTCAAAATCACACATTTTTGGCGGGCTCCCTAGCGTAGAATAAATATATTCGTTGTGCTTATTAGTGGGTAAAAAAAATTAGAAATAAAAAACAGTCTAGCACTAAAAATTGTTATTTTGGGTACCTTGTAACCTGTAAAATATATACCCGATTTTCAATATTCTTGTAAGATTTCTATATTTTTATTTTTTCGAGCCCAAAAACTCATTTTTACAATTTCAAGTGCGCAAAAGTTTCTATACATGTGCTAAAAAAATTGAGGATGGATAGCAAAGCTTTTGAAAATTATTTTAGTTTTTTGAGGTTTATAAAAATTAAAATTCTTTGTCTTCAAAGAACTGATAATATTGAAATCTTACAAGGTTTTTAAAAATTCTGCTTATTATGTAGATGATGTAGATTACGAAAAAAATAAATATTAGCGATTTTAGCAAATCTTCAAGGAATTACGAATTTTGTATTCTTTATTTAATTCACGGATGGCTGTTTTAATTGATAAAAATCTTCCAATTTTTTAGGTAAATTCTCAGTGTGATAAAGTATCTAGATACTAAAAAAAATTCAGGACAGTTTTCAAAGCTTTTGAAAATTATTTTAGTTTTTTAAGGTTTATGAAAATAAGATTTTGGTCATAGAAAAACTGAAATGGAAAATTGGGGATATTATGTACATTATCAAACAAATTAATCTTAGCGATTTCTGCAAAACTCCGAGAATTACGAATAAAAAACTTTTTTTTTTGTCCCGCAGAATCTCAGAATAATAACTTTAAATTTTACACAGGATAGAAGGGACCCGAAATGGAAATTTTTAGTAGGTACTAAACTTCTTTTATTTCCATTTTTTTCGACCCATCCTAGTGCTTCCAATCTTTCATATACACTTCGAAATAATTTTTAATATTTAAAAATCATAAATAATGCTTCTTATTTAATGCAATTTTTAAGATTTTCAAATCTTTTTTCTCTGAAATTAATTCATACGATCTTAAAAAGTGAGAAGGTGATTTGTGCATAATTAATTTTCAAAAATATTAATTTAAGGTTCATTTTAGGGGTCGTCTTGTGACCCATCGGTTGTCATATTTTTCTATTTAACTGATTTCAATCAAAATTGATATGCGAATACTTTTCGGTATTTTAATGCCATGTTTAATTTGAAAATAAAAAAATAAAAATGGTGAAGATTCAGCAAAAATATTAGGTGAAAATACCAAAAACCAAGAAAATTGCCGATGTAGCCTCTAACATACTTATATGAAATATGCATGTTAAACTTATAACAGTATAAGAAAGATTTCGGAGATGAAAGAGGCTTCAGTGCGGTAACGTTGCATCAAGAAAATTACTTTTATTTAAATAACTATATGTTCATAGTACGATAAAAGATTTCTGCCCAAGGATATTCTGTTTCATGTCATGATATATATATATATATAGTATGCCATTGAACCATAGCGGAATCTTTGATTATTAAGAATTGAAAAAAAAGTTTGAATCATTTGTTCTGTAAATTCCTTTTTGCACTTGAAAATAAGTTAATTCTATTGAAGTTACTCAATTTTAATTTTGATATTTTATCATTTTACGATAAAAACGCATGAATTGCAAGAGACCGTTTTTCACTAATCATTTTTGTCGCGTAATCTGCGAATCTCAGTTATTAAATATTAAGTCATTGCCTAATCTAATGATAAGACACTTATTTTGATCATGATTAACACGTTTGTTAGAAGATATTGAATATGTTTTACCTTTGAGTAATCTGTAAACCGAAAAATTGAATAATTTTCCATGAAAATGCATTGGAAAAATAGTAATTTTTATTATCAATCACGCAAATTATGACTGTAATTATAAATACAAAATATTAATATTTTTCTATATTAAAATCATGTTAAAATGTTACTTCAATGTTTTTATAACTGGAAAATTGCTAATAATGTGCAATTTATAATTTCCTTAAAAATTATTTCATAGCGAACAAAATTACTAATAATATATCGATAATAAATTATATTACTTTAGTTCAAAATATATAATATAGGTATGCATGTATGTATGTATGGAATTAATTTTCCAGTTTTTGAAAAACTTTTCTATAATGTTTTACATTTAAAACATTTTCTATTTTGTGCAAAATTAGAATCAGCTGATTATATTTTTCACTTTTCTTATAAATCCATGTAATTATAGTGAATAATTTAAAAATATAAGCATAACCGTATATTATTTTCTTTTTTAGGTTTCTTATTTAAAAGTGGATCAATGTACAAATCCTAAAAATTTGGTAGAAAAAATTATTAAAATGCTAAAACCGAAGCTTCTTAACCTTGTTCAAAAAGTCAGATCCATTCTTATATACATAAGTTACAAGTCATTTTAGTGATAGGCTATGCAAGTCATTTGCATTTTTTTTAAATGATAAGAAATTAGTCTTAAGGTAAAATACCCAGTCATCGCCAAGACCCTAGCGATCGCCAATTGGTAGACTTGTGTAATAAAAAAATAGAATAAACCTTCGTAAATATTTTTCACATCAAATTTTAAGTGACTTTCAACACTGATAAACACAGTTAAACTTATTTTATAGCCTTATCATTAAGCAAATAGAATATAAAAATATTAATTCTTAAAACACACAACTTAGCAGAAAAATAATTGATTTATTACGCCACAATATAAAAAAACCGGTCCTAAATTTGTCAAATTTGTAAAGAAATCAATTTTTATTAGTAAGGAGGATGGTTTCACCTTGAAGGCGTTGCAACCAGGACCCAACCTCAGAATTCAATAGCCTCATTTTACTCTATTGGTACAGTGAACTCTTGTCTATTTCAAGTCCCCCATGTTGGGCTATTTCAAATTGCGCAGTTTCGTCACCTCCCACCACGGCCCCTAGACGGTCTCGCCCGCGTCAGTGGCTGACCAATTAAAAAGATACCCGAAGAGCAGGAAGCCCTCGTTGTTTTTAATGGTGTATTTTAGCATGACGTCATGGTCATGATAGGATAGGTGTGAATGGTGTAAATGTCAGGAAGGTTAGCTTTGGACAAAAATATTCAAAACGTAAAAGTAAAGTCATAAATATACGAATAGCAATATTTGTCAAGTGTAGAATGTACTTTCTAGGTCATGTTCCATTCTTTTGTCGATTGACGGCCTTTCAGTGTCACGAAATAATGTATCCAAAATTTGGGGTTATACTGTATCAGATCGATTCGATCAGAATCGGGTACTGTAACCCCATTGTATTTCGTGAAACTGAAAAGGGCTTCAACCGATAAAGGGATGAAACATAATTGCATAAATGCATTCTACACTTGAAAAATATTACTATTCAGACATTTACAACTTACTTTTGCGTTTAGAATATTTTCCCCAAAAAGGCGTATGCATTCCCATATGTTGAGATGTACCAACTATGCTAACCTTCTTGACATTTCCACCTATCCTAGCATGACCGTGATGTCATGCTACAAAACTCAATATTCCGCGAAATATTTCAGTCGTTTTTTTAATTCTACTATATTGATTTTTAGTGGGCAAATTGTACTATTTCAAGGAAATGTTATATTTGTCACGTCGTACGTCAATAAAATACTTGAAAAATACTGACGTCATGCATGATGCGCAAATGCGTACACATGCTTACATCGCGCGCATCGATAAAAAGTCGGGGCAGCCAATGAACGCCGCTTGACAAAAATCACCCGACGACTTGCGGTAGAGGTGGGGGTCCTCCAGCCTTGAAATACGCAAATATTTACGTTTCGCGGCCCTTGAAATAGGCAAGACTTCATTGTACAAGAATTACATCTTTTTTAGACAATTTGGGCCTCTTTCAGTTTTGAATAAAATATATATTTTGAGTGAAAAATTTACTAATTCTAATGGTTTTTGTGTAAAACGCTTTTTTGTATGCTCGGGTAAAGAATAAAAAAAAAGTTTTAGATAAAAACTGTTGAAATTAGCCAATTTTCACTCCAAATACAGATTTGAGTCAAAACAGAAATAGGCCCTAATTATCTAAAAAAGATGTAATTCTAGTATTTATGGAGTAAAACGAGGCCATTCAATCTTGAGGTTGGGTACTGGTTCCTACGCCCGTAATCTTTCTGCAATTGAAAAAAATCAAAGTTAACGAAATTTGCTAAATAAGGGCGTGTAATACGGTTGTTTCAAAGTATTATGTAAAATTAAATTTCACATGTAATTTTGTCAGAAATATAAGCATATTTCATGGAAAATATAATCCGAGAAATACTATTATTATTAACTAAATCAATTACGTAATATTAAATTACATATAAATAATTATTATGTTATGTTTATAATCTATTCTATTATTCTCTGAGTTGAGAAATTTGTATTAACAGAAAATTTTGCGGAAGATAAATCTCCTAGAGATGAAAGAAACAATAGCTGAATTAATTTTTTATCAGAATTATTAAAATAAATATTAAAAAATTTTCATTTTAGGCACGTGGGCAACTTGAATTGTATCCACGACCCTGGTAGACGTCGTCAGCTTTCTGATATCGGCTGCTAGTCTAGTAACTACATATTTCCGCTACAGCGGTCGCCAGTGGCAGTCGGTGTTTAGTTGTCAGTGTTTTAATTCAAAAATCTGAGAGAATAATCAACAATGAGTTACCGCGAAGTAGTTATTGTATCGGCTGTCAGGACTCCAATAGGTAATTTCCAAATTTTTCGAAATTACATACCCTCAAAAATGTTAACCTAACCAAATTTCCTTTTAGTTGTGCCACTAACCCCTTTCAAATTCCTCAAAGTACAATGTCCCGTTTTTAAATAGTGGTACTTTAGTCAAATATAGTTTTATACCATTTCTAGTAACTCTCTTACTTTTTCCAATTCCAACTTTCTCTTTACAAAATTATTTAAACAAGCATAACTAATATTTCAATGCTATTATGTTTGTTTAAACATTTGTTTTATTTTTGAATTCTTGTTTTTTATGATTAAACCAATAAAATACTGTTTTGTGATTATTCTATGAATATCGTTTGTCAAGAATTATAATTTTTAATTAATGTTTCGTTTAGAGAAAAAGTTATATTTTTTAAAGAATATATTTTATTTATCAACGTTTTATTATTATCAAAAAATCAAGGTAGTTTAAAGAATAATTCACGTGTTGGGAAGTTAGGAAGTTCCTCAAAAAATTAGAGTAACTTTTGCTGTAACTCAGTAATTCTTTTAAACAAGTAACTTGTAACTTAGTTACAATTTTTCTGTAACTCGTAACTTATTTTAAGTTACATTTGAAGTCACTTTTATTGCTTGAAGCACGATCAATAAATCGCATTTAACATAAGGTTTTCCTATGTGTGTTCTTTTTATATATTGTGATATCTTATTGCATTAAATATATATATATATATATATATATATATATATATTTTTTTTTTGTGTAATTTTTTTAATTCGTGTAATTTATGGCGTGAAATAAAAATTAATAAAATGAAATTACTATGACGTCAGACATCTGAGAATGAGATGGTTGTCCTCTTCAGTCAATTATTCTAAAAAAAAATGTACACGTAACATGGACAATATAATACAATTTCGATGCTCTTATTATCTGCCCAGATTTGGTTAACATGATAAATGTTATTTTTTAAAACATATATTTGGTTAATTATTTTTGGTATTCTAATTGGCACATACTTTGAGATAATTTTTAATGTCTTTTGTATTAGCGATTAATTCATGATTAATTATTGAAGAGTAATTACAAAAAACTGTTTTAAATCTCTTATTATAAGAGTTTAATTATAATTACATTTGTTGACAACATGGTTATTGTAAAATTCAGTTAGTATTCAAATAAATAATTTTTATAATGGATTTTTGTAAACACGCTTCAGAAGAAAATTTTTGCTTCAACATCAGCTACATTATGTTTTGAAATTTTAGGAAATTATTTTAAATGTTTTGAAATATTTTTCAATTTTCTCTTAAAATTAATTTTTCAAAATAACAAGTCATTAAACATTTTCCCAGGAATCATAAGAATTGTTTTCTTGATTCTCTTGAAACCTTTCAAAATTCGTAAAAGCTTCCTTTTCTCGAAAGTAAAGAAAAATCTACATTTTGTTTGAAATGTTCTCAAGATTTAAAATATTTTTGAATCTTTTCAAAACTTCTGAAACTTCTAAATATCTTTTAAAATAATTCAGTTGCCTAAAAATCTTCCAGATTTTTTTTTCGAGATATTTTGACATATTCAAAACATAAAATTAATTCTTTAAAATAAAACCTAAATCATTTAAAATTTTCCCAGAAGTCTTACTGTCGGTATCGGTAATTTGTTCGTAACCGGTACCGACAGAAAAAGTTTAAAAATTAGAGTGTGATAGTAGTGTTAAGAACATAATTATTTCTCACAAACAAATCAGTTTCTTCAATCTCATTGAAAGCTGAACAATTTCCCATCATTTTAGAATAAATATAAAATTCTAAAAATCCCACTGCTATCAAATAACTTATCGATTTTATCTTATTTTTAAGGTTCATTCTGCCAATCCTTATCATCATTAAAGGCCTCCGATTTGGGAAGCATAGTAATTAAAGAATGTCTCGAAAGAGCAAAATTAAAACCATCAGATGTATCGGAAGTGATATTAGGCCAGGTATTTATCAGTTTTATGTAATTTATGCATGACCTCTTAAGAAGCAAATAAGATAAAAAAATTAAATATCATTATCTGAATATTAGTGACTACGCGTTTTAATTTCAGGCATTGACAGCAGCTCAGGGACAAAATCCAGCCAGGCAGGCAGCAATAAAGGCAGGGCTTCCTATTTCTGTTCCTGCTTATCTGGTGAACATGTTGTGTGGATCTGGCCTCAAGTATGTCAACTCTTTTCCTGACCTTACTATCAAGATCGAAGTTGAAAAGACAAGTCTCCACAATATGTATACATATTAGACAATAACCATTGAATTCTTTTATGATTTAAATTTTATTCTTCTTTTTCTAGATCAGTCACAAATGCGTATCAGTCCATTAAGTGTGGAGAAAGTGACGTGATCGTCGCTGGTGGTCAAGAAAGTATGAGTCAAGCCCCTCACGCAATGAAGATACGGAATGGAGTGAAAATGGGCAACGGAACTATGATCGACACGATGATCTATGATGGACTAACCGATGCCTTCAGTCAGATCCACATGGGAATTACAGGTATTTTGAAACACCAAAAAATGTATGATGACGTGCAGAGCCGGATTCAGGTCACAGGTCGTCCTGGCCACCTCAATCTTGCCGCACTTTTTCCATTTTTATCACTAGATTTTTCGAATGCAGTGCTAACATAAAAAACTATACGAGTGAATAACAGACGTTTTATAGATTAATAAAAAGAAATCCAAGCCACCATGCCACACATGAAAATTTTCCGCCCTTTTTGAATTTTCATTACTAATTTTTTTCGATTGCAAAGTTACAAGAAAAAAAAGATAATAAAAGTGAAAACAGACGTGTTTTGTAATAATTAAAAAACCGTTAAGATGCCTTGCCGCCCGAGGCCATGTCTTTTTTGGCTTTCGGTGTAAATACCACATTGATGACTTATTGGAAAAGAGAAATAAAATGAGTCGGATTTTTTTTCTAGCTGAGAACATAGCGAAATCTTTTACTATTAGTAGAAAAGATCAGGACGAGTACGCAGTCAATTCACAACAAAAAGCAGAAGCTGCAATTGCAGCTGGATATTTTGACAAGGAAATCGTGCCGGTAACGGTTCCTTCGAGAAAAGAGTCAATCGTTATATCAAAAGATGAATATCCAAAACCGGGTACTACTGTTGCGGATCTTGGAAAACTAAAACCAGTATTTGATCAAGTATGTACCATCTAATTCTTTTGTTTCAAACCTATGCAATGAGAATATACAAATTCTTAATCTGGAATAATTTTTTTAGAAAGAAGGTACCGTCACAGCGGGAAATGCTTCAGGGATAAACGATGGAGCAGCAGCTTTAGTTTTAATGTCCAGAGAAGCTGCAGCTGAGAAAGGAGTAACTCCTTTGGCTCGAATTGTCGCCGTTGCTCAAGCTGGCGTTGAACCAAATATTATGGGCACAGGACCTATTCCTGCTGTAGAATTAGTTGTAAGTGCACCATAATCTTAATGAAAGATTAGTATTAATAAACAGTTTCACATACTAAAATTATTTTCTAGCTAAAAAAAGCTAATTGGACAAAGGATGAAGTTGATTTATATGAATTGAATGAGGCTTTCGCAGTTCAATCACTCGTTTGTCTTCGAAATTTGGGATTGGATCCTAAAAAAGTAAACGTAAATGGTGGAGCAATTGCTCTTGGCCATCCAATTGGTGCTTCTGGTAAACCTCTTTAAACTACACCATCATCTAATTACTTACAGATTCTTAATTTTCGTTTCTTATTTTTTCTAATTTTTATTTCTTTTTTTTTCATAGGTGCTAGAATTTTAGTGACACTCCTTCACTTGCTGGAGCGGACAAAAACGAAAAAAGGTGTAGCTTCCTTGTGTATAGGGGGCGGAATGGGAATCGCTATCGCCGTAGAAAGAATTTAACTTTGATTATATGAGCCAAGATTTTTCTATTTATAATAGTTTATCTTAAAAAATTACTAAAGGGTCTTTTCTACATTCGGAAACTATAAGTTTGTATTGTAAACAAAATTTTTTATCACCTTTCTTAAAGATTTTTACAGAAGATATAAGAAAATATAATTTTTTAAAATCTGATATGAGCACGTCAGAGCAAAAGAAAGGCATGTGAACAAAAAAGACCAATAATCTAGAGCAGATTGAATCAATTTTTAATTAGTAGGAATTCAAAAGTGTTCAGAAGTTTGCACAACATTGAAGAGATTGGCAGGCGACGTTTTTTTTAAATCTTTGACCTATTGCATAACGCAATGCCTTATTAGTGACAAACTATGAAGGATTTATGTGTGCAGGCTGCATTTTATAATTGCACATTAATCAAAGACGTAAAGCATTTTTAAGAGTAAGAGTTAATTTATTTTTATACTAAAAAACTAACATTTGTATGAAAAAATATACATATTTCAGAAGCCTTCAGTCTCTCTTATTTGAAATTATTTAAGTATCATTAGGCTAGTTTCTTAAATACTATATTCTAGATTAAACCTGCATCCTCGTAATCTCGTTGTGCGTAGCACTATAAGTCGTAAATTTTATTTAGACTCACTCATAGTTTCTTCAAGAATTTTGCTTTTCCTTTCCTCTAAAACTGTTTCAACACCAGCCAACCCTTCGCGCTGAGCATTCTGTATATGCTTATCCCGGAGTGTGCGTTTTGGATTTTTCTCTCGAGTCGGATGTCCTGATACTTTCCTTAATTCATCCTGAATCGCTGGGATTATAGGTATCTTTAATAAAAAAAAAAAAACATTTAGACATTAACGCCCTAGAAACTGGATGTTCTGGTTTCAATTGAAGAATATTAAAGCATTGTAAATTTTTCACTTGAAAATATATTAATAATCTGATGACAGCTAAAACAATAAGAATATTAATCAAAGGCTCCGACTACACTTCAAAAAGAAAATCTGTTAACTGAATCTTTTCACATTAGTCAAAAGCAATTTTTGGAAAGTACTGAGTTCTATTTAATCTTCGAACATAGAACCCAAGAATATGAAATACGGAAACTAAAAGTGTATCAAGTAATAGTATTGTTTTTAGAAACAGACATGGTGTGTATAAAATAAACCGCGAAGGAAAAAAACAATCAAACATGTAAAGACAACGGCTTAGCAGGGAAATATCCATTCGAATTCTTATTATCCTTATCAAAACACTCAATCGGTTGATCCAAGGGAATTGTAGCGAGAATATCAACTTTAGGAATACAGACTTTTGAATGATTCCTGATAATATGATTCCAATAGGAATCTCTGTAACCCTGGGGTTCCTTTAAAGAAAAATACGAGCCCCAAAATTTGGAATTAATAATGATCTCGTCAGAATGAGAGAGTTCGTGATGCATCATTTTTTCCGCTAATTGTTCATCAACGACAACGATGATATCACAGTCGCGAAAAGCATTTGGAACATAAACGTCCTGTATTAAATTGTCCCCAAGGTACAAGCACTGCGGATTATTTTTGCCTGTAATTCTCGTAAAAAAATCGGTAAGTTCCTCCCAGTTTCCTTGACTATAGATTCCTCCTTCTTCCAATTCTTTCGCTTTGATGATACATTTTTCCTCATATCCTTCAAGACGAAGAAAATCTCTCCCAGTTGGAACGAAAAATCCTGGCTTCTTGGCAAAGCAAACGACAACATCAAAGAGAGACCTCCAGTCTTTTCCAAATGCATAACCAGCAGTGAAGTCAATGAAATCCGCATTGGATCCAGTAATCAAGAAAGTTTTCCTCTTCTTCTTCAATTCACGAATCCATGAAATCGTTTCAGAACTACAGAGGTGCAAGTATTTTTCTGGGTTTGATTTCAGAGCAGAAAAGAAATCGCCGTTGTTTTGAAATTGTTCTCTGGAGAAGATGTGTGTCATACCCTCTAGAATATCAGGCCAGATATTGTAGACACTTGGTTTTTGTTCTTCATCGAGAGTATCAACAATTTTAGCAAAAATGAGACTCACTGGCATATCGAAGTAATCCAGAAGAGCCCTGATTTTCAGGGAAAGTTCTCCGTTCCAGGTGGAGAACATATTTTGGAAGAATTTGTCTGCAACATCCCATCTTTGACCTGGATACGTAGATTGTAATTTTTCGAGTGTAAGTAACTTAGTCCCGTGACTGGCTCTCCAAATCATTCCACTGGCATCGAGTTTCAAAACATTTCCCCTATCGAAATCAAGAATCAAGCCCTTCTGCATGAAGTCCAGTTCCTTTTCTGTAAAGGGTTCCTTCAAATACTTTGGGCTGTATTTCTTCCTGTCGACCAGGAAGTCTACCAACAATTGGTACTCCAATTTGATCAAATTTGTAATATTATACTGCAACAAAGTATTGTCCAGATCGAAACCGATGCAGTCATAGTCACTTAACCTTATCGTGCTCATGTTTCTTGACGATGGAAATACACAGAATAGTCGTTTTTGGCAATCGAATTTCTTAGTCTCAAATATCACTTTATACGAGAAGAACACAACTTTTAAGTGATTATCTAGCACTTTAAAAGTGTGGTAAATTAATGGCAATTGCCGCATTGACGTTCACAGTACAAAAATTAGACTTTCGGAGGGAAAAAATCAGGTATTGAGGTTATGTTTGGACTATGCGGTTAACCGGTAATATTATATGTTTATGTTTACTTTCCCTCAAAGACAATGCGAGAAAAAAATAATAAGAGAAACTAATGTTAAATGTATTGTGATTATTCAATAATTATGGAGTGTTAACATTTACGCAGAAAATGCGGGAAAACTTAGAATTTTCAAAATTACTCACGTGTGGGGGAATGTGAACGAAACGAATATTTCGAGCGTGGACGAAAAACAATTCATACTTAAAGGAATCACCTCTGGGATCAGTAAATAGACAGTCCTTCATCACAATATTCATGAATCTGTAAGAAAACAAAAGAAAATTGTTTCCATTTCGATTCTTGGGAACACAAATCACAATCAGACAAAATTAATCTCAATGCACACTACAAACCCGTCAGCTTGTTCTAAGATTCCGGTGATAGTAGACTCATTTCTCAAATCAACTGTTGTTTTTTGGCCTTCCACTGCTTTTATTAAGACGGCTAAACTGTTATAAATATTGTATTTCTCTTTTCCCGAGGTTCGGGACCCAATGTTTGTAAAGAAACTCATTTTTACGAATCGATTTGTTGACAAACATCAACCGTCAATGACCGCGATACTGACATCTGAACCCGTTTTAGTGAGTTATGCGCATCTATTTGCGCAGGTGTTAAGAAGCGCGGAAAATTTTGTTGCACACAGAATAAAAAAATTCCAGACATTTTCACTTTCTTTATATCAATTTTAGAAAATTAACGAACATGCTTCCAAAGTTGATTTAATGATGTAAAAGTTTTTCATTTGAATCAACTTCTTTTTGAAATTCCACAATGTCCAATATCCATCTATTTAAATTACCTGAACACAGACAGGTTATCATTTAGATTCTTTTGAATCTGCCCTTCCATAAACTTTCAACTGTTTTATGAAATGAAGGTTTTCAATAGGGTGTAGCGTAAAATACAAATTTCAGAAAATGAAAGAAATTGGGTCTCTTCTTATCCCTTTTAGCTGAAACCCGGTCCCGGTCATCCAAAATGTGTTACTATTTTTCAAAATTTATCGGAATTTTTTATTTTACTTAGTTCTGAACTCCATGAAAAATACAAATGATTATTTTCGACTTTTCGATCATTTTCAATTAGGTAGTTTTTGCCTTTAATCCAAAATTTCACAAAAATTACACAAAATTAGAACCTTTTCTGATTATTTAAATGAATTTTGTACTTTTTTATATATTGTTGTATTTTATTGTCGTTTTAATATTTTACAAGAATTTTCAGTTTTCGTATTTGTTTTGTTTTCGACCTCGGATAATAAATATTTTAATGAAACCGTCTCCATAAAATCTAAAAAAAATAAGTTAAACTTAGAAGTCCTGACAGAGTTTTAAATATTTTCTCACTCTATGTGAAAAAAAACTTTTTGAATGAAAAAATAGTAAAATTTCGGATACTTTCATGCAAAATATGAAAACTATAATAAGATACAACAATATAAGGCAACGTACAAAAAATATCACAAAATTTTACCAAAATCGTTCAAATCATAGACAGGAGTACAAATTTACTCTAATTTTTGTTGAAATTCATTGAGTTTTTTGGCAGGATTAAAAAAACATCAAATCTTATTTTTATTTTGAATACATTTTTTTTAAATTATGGAAAACAACGATGATTTAAAAATAAAACATAAATGATATATAAAATATAAAAATTTATTTTACTTTTTAATCGTACTTTTTGATTTTTTTTGAGAAGGGTTGTTTTAATGGAAACAATTAATACAACAAGAAAGATGTATTACAGACAGATCTACAACTTTCTTTGGAACAATTTCTCAATCAAACTAATAATTTTGAAGTAAATGTTTCATTCGGGTCTTATGAGCACTTTTGGCAAAATGCCTCAAAGAACTTATTTTTTTATCGGCACCAAATAGTATATTTTTTTTTTGTAAAAAAGAAAAGAATAGGACCTCAGGGTCTTTCATTTTTTGGAATATGTAATTATGTATTTTACTTTATAGCTAGTTTTCAAGGTAGAATACATAAAAAGATTTAGTTTCATTTGAAACTTCAAAATATTGCAATTTCAATTTTTCTAGGTATACTGAAAATTTCAAATTTTTATAATTTGACAATTTTCATTTCTTCACAAATTTCAGAGTACCTGTGGTGCACGAAATATAGGCATTAGTAAATAATACGACTTTGATTTAAATTAAATTCGAGTACGAATTTTATTTTTTCAATTTGATTTATTTTACAAACTATTGTAAATAGTTATTGTATTGTACATGTAAAAAATTCGAGGTTAATGCAGCATTATCTGTATTGAAGTACACCAGAGTTCAATAATGGTTTTAAAGAGTCTGATACACCGAATACTGGAGTAAAACTTAAAACTAAACGCTTTTGGTTCCATTTTTCTATTATAATGCAAGTTCCACTTACACATCGCCATACTTGCAGATACAAAATAGCCCGTAAATAAAGCAGCATACAATTGAATACTATGATTCCTACATGACATTGCGATTCGACTAAAAATATTATAAAAAAAGGGGCTAACTAAAAAAACATTCTCCTTAAGCTACTATACATACACTTATGTTAGAAACTTTTTGTGGATTTTTTCATTTGAGATAAATCAGTCGATTTTTTCTTACATTTATCACAAAAAAAATTCATTCCTGATAGGCAAACCAATGTTAGATATGATGCAGGGTTTTCTCCCCAAATATTTTGAAAACTATTCAAAAGAATTCTAGAGTCTTTGGAAAAATATAGACTTGCGTTTTGATCATTTGCCTGATATTCTTACATTTAACTTTTGATATTGAATTACTTTGTAAACTGAATTTGTTTTCAGGAAAGAATACTTTTAAGCTCGTAAAAATTTCTAAATTAAAAATAAACTTATTTTGGTGCATAGTACAGGCTTTAAGTTTTAAAGACTTTAGAGAAACGTTTGCACAAAATTAAATTATAAAAATTACGTAACAATCTACTAAAACTGTACATTCTTTGCACTCTTCCTCAGTTGCAAATAATTATGCAAATGTTCCACTGCTTTCGCAGCACATGAAAACATTTCTATAAAATTTTTCGATTTTTGAAGAACAACTTTATGACTATTAAATAACTTTGTGACTATTAAATAACTAGTCTTATTTAGCTTTTACTCTATGAAAAATCGAGAAACAAATGTGATAAAAAACGAAAACGAACAAGAAATCCGGAGAAGTTCTTTTCATCCGAAAGGGCCTGTGGATTCGAAATA
This sequence comes from Andricus quercusramuli, assembly GCA_932178445.1. Classification (NCBI taxonomy): domain Eukaryota; kingdom Metazoa; phylum Arthropoda; class Insecta; order Hymenoptera; family Cynipidae; genus Andricus; species Andricus quercusramuli. The sequence goes on along the minus strand of CAKNXH010000205.1, from coordinate 234,320 downwards.
AATAGCTTCTTAAGGTTGAGCGTGTTCCAATTTGTAAACGTCGTGATAAGCATTGCGAATCAACGCGTAAGGGAAGCAGCTCTCCAGCAAATCCATCGTAAGAAATGGAGATTCCTGGACAATTTGGTCCAGAAGAAGATACACCGACTCTCTATTTCTCGTAGTTTCCTTGTCATTTTCCTGGCCCAATCTTAGCAAACTAGATGAAGCGAGAGCAAGGAATTCCTTCATTCTGTCCTCGATGTCATTCTGACCACAAATCGTGAAAAGCGCACCGAAAATATTATTTATTGCAGTTGCCATGCAATGAATGTTATTGGAATGGCCCTCGAGAGAAGCTCTGTAGAAGGAATTTTCATTTCTCGCGAGCTTCGGAATTGAAACAGCTACGAAAACCATCAGAAGACAAACTAGAAGATGTTCGTCTTCGTCGGCCTCAGCCTTCTGAGTTCGGAGGGCTGTGGTCAGGGTGGGATCGACCTTGCAAGTGAGGCCAGCGGCTGAGGTCATTTCGGAAACGACTCGCATTGGGTCGCCTGAAGGCAGGTGGTGTTTGAAATCCAAGATAGAACTCAGTAGAAATGGAATTCGTTCTTCGAGGACGTCGACAAGAGCAGATTGAGCGAGTTGCCTGAAGCTCAAGATCACTCCGATGATTGTCACTCGCTGGAGAACGTTGTCTACTTGTTGCAGCCTCTTGAATTGTTCTTTCATGACTTCCGGTTTGTCGAAGTTGGTTCTGAGAGCGATCAGCACGTCCTTGTTTCCGGCAACGAGTTTCTTTAGTTCTTGCACTTGGCTCGAGATGTGCCACATTAGAGTCTCGTTTAACATCTTCATGCCTATAAAAGTAATAGAAATCATCAATATTTCGAGCTTTCAATTTAAAACTGTTTAATTAAAAACTGAATAATTTCAAAAAGTGCTTTCCGAGGCGCTGACCACTCGATTTGTGAGTGTACACCAGATTTCAAGAATTTAAAGATTTCTCAAAGAATTCCAAAACATTTGAAAGATTTCGAAGAATTTTAGAAAGATTTGAAAGATTTCGCAAAGATCTCACAACGATTTCAAAGATATTCCAAAATATGTCAAAGATTTTACAAAAATATCAAAGATTTAACCAAATTTTCAAAGATTTCGCAAAAATTTCAAGGATTTCAAAAATATCATGAAAATTTCAATAATTTCACAAATACTTATAGGATTTTACAAAAATTTCGAAAGGTTTAAAAAATTTCAAGACATTAAAATAATTTCAATGATTTCCAAAATTTCAAGAGATTTCAGATTTGACAAAAATTTTAATGATTTCACAGATATACAAATTTGGAAGATTTATAAAAAATTTCAAGAAATTTCAAAGATTTAAAACAAATCAAAAAATAAATTTAAAACAAACTCAAGATTTCAAAAATTTCAAGAGATTTCTAAGATTTAAAAAATTTAAAAAGATTTTGCAAAAGTTTGAAAGATTACATAAACATTTTAATGATTTCAAAATATTTCAACGGTTTTTGAAGATTTCAAAATATTTAAAAGATTTCAAAGAATTTTAGAAAGATTACGCAAAGATCTCACAACGATTTCAAAGATTCCAAAATATGTCAAAGATTTTATAAAAATATCAAAGATTTCACCAAATTTTCAGAGATTTCGCAAAAATTTCAAGGATTTCAAAGATATCATGAAAATTTCAATAATTTCACAAATATTTATAGGATTTTACAAAAATTTCGAAAGGTTTAAAAAATTTCCAAACATTAAAATAATTTCAATGCTTTCCAACATTTCAAGAGATTTCAAAGATTTGACAAAAATTTAAATGATTTCACAAAGATATAAAAAATTTGAAGATTTATTAAAAACTTAAAGAAATTTCAAATATTTAAAACAAATCAAAAAACAAATTTAAAACAAATCCAAGATTTCAAAAATTTCAAGAGATTTCTAATATTTCAAAAGATTTCAAAGATTTGAAAAGATTTCGCAAAAGTTTGAAAGATTACATAAACATTTTAATGATTTCAAAAGATTTCAACGGTTTTTGAAGATTTCAAAATATTTCGCAATTTTTTATTCACATTTCAGAAACATTTAAAGGATTTCAATGATTTCACAAATATTTCAAAAGTTTAAGAAGATGTTCAAGAACTCAAAAACTTCAAGAGATGTGAAAGATTTCACAAAGGATTAAAAGATTTAAATGATTTCAAAAGAAGTGAAAATATTTCGGAAGTTTTCTCAAAAATGTTAAAAATTTCAGAAACATTTAAATGATTTTAAAGATTTAACAAATATTTCAGGAAGGCTTGCACATCAGTAAGAGTGGTCAACCCCTCTGCGCTTTCAATTTCAATTTATTCAACTTTGACATTTCAAAATTAAAATTGCTGAACTGTTACGATTTAAAATTGAAATTGTCCATTTTTCAATATATAAATTTGTAATTTGACATTATTTCATTTTGAGAAAATAAAATTTTAAGCTTGGAGAATTCACACAATAAAAAAATTAATTAATTTAGATCGCTATTATTTTTAAATTGTTTAAATATTGACGGTCTCAAATTAAAATTATTCAATGCAATGCGCTATTATTTTTTAATTGTTTAAACATTAACGCTCTTAAATTGAAATAATACAATTTTTAAAGCTTTACATTTTTAGATATTCAATTTTGAAACATTTCAAATGAATGAATCTACAGTTATTCAATTAACGCTTTCTATAATTTTAATTTTAATTATGCCATCAACTTTTTCAATTTGAAAGATTTTATAAGCTTTCATGAATACAAGTTTTTATAAATAAAATTTTAGATTACAATTTGAAGCAAATTATGTTGGCCGTCTAATTTCCGGACACAAAATGAACGAAATTGTAGGAATTTAATTTTGCTTCAATTTTCCAGGATCTTTTAAAGGATTCGATTACTTTTCGAGGTATTACAGAACATTTGTTAGTATTATGCACCTCTTCCAGGCTTTTCCGGCTTTGCATAAGTCTTGAATATATTACGACTCTGTAGAATTATGAGAAATAAAAAATATTACTCTAAAATCTGCATAATTATTAATCACAGTACAAGCCAGAATTTTCAGTCCACTAAAGGAAATCGTATTAAAATCATGCCTCTCTTGTTTCGTGGATAGCTCAGCGAGAAATTAGGTTAGAAAGATTTAAGAAATCCTATTTTCCGTTTCTGACTAATTTTTGATTCTCAACTTCAATTAAACTTTAAAATCTTCTATTTTAAATGACACCAAGAACATAATAAAATATTTACTGGTTCTCGAATTATGGTTTTGAAATTCAAAATTTCAAGATCAAACTTCTTGCAGTTTCAAGACTGAAAATTTTAATTTTGAAAATATATCTTACCATAGGGCCCGATAAGTTCCGCCAAAGCTCTTAGTTCATTGATATCCGAAAACTCCTCAGCATTAAAAGGAATCGCTCCCTCGACAGTGAGACTAACAAAGGCCCTTTGGTTTCCGGAATAACAAATATTTCCAGCGCTGACTCTTCTCAACAAAACCTCCGAATACCATTGCGTGTAAAGAGCAGCAATCGTCTTCTCTCCATGACTGTCCAGAGTTTGTGTCTGCTGTAGCAATGCATTATTAAAAACCCTCGTGATGTCGATATGCACATAGTTTTCAACAGTCTGCAGAACATTCATGTAGGCTCTAACGCTGCCGAACAACTCTGAAGGTTTAGCAATTTCGCTCGTGTCCGGATTAAACATAACCATTCCGACTAAAGCCTGTGCGAACCTGTTCTCCAAGTGCTGGTGAAGATACTCTCTAGGAGCAAAAGTATACTCCCATACGTTGATCGTAGGGCAATAATTTATGGCATAGCAGAGTTCAGTCAAGGCCATGTGCAATTTATCCATCGTCGTGAGTTCTTCCCGAGTTTTTCTATAACTCTCAATCCCCGGCTTTAGGATCTCGATCATATTCTTCTTGTTTTTGTCTTTCTTCTTTCGATTCAAAGTCTGCGAGATGAGAACTGCGCAGTGTTTAGCGAGAAGCTTATCGCTCATATTACACTGTTCGTCACAAATCGTTGTGATGATGTTCTTCGCCTCCTTTGCCATTTCATCCAGGAACATATTCACGACCGACAGACTCCTTTCCCTAATATGGTGACGTTCCTCAGGGCAAAGCTCGTGTGTGCAACTTTGGAAGTGGCTGCAAATAAGTGGAAAGGCCACGATGTATCGATTCTGAGCTGGGAATTCGAGGCACATGTGGAACTGGTCCTCGAAGATCTTGCTGTAGAAGCAAAAGATTGAAAGGTCGGAGGTGTCGACGAGTATGTCGTCTAGGTTGTCGACCATCTTCGTGTGGAAGACGACGGTGTCCATGAAGGAGGCAAGTTCTCTATTGTCCATGAGATTCATGCCACTCTTAGCGATGGACATGTAGGCCTGGAGTCTGCACCAGTCGAGCCTGAAGGCTCTGAAGTCGAAGAGCTCGTTGTCCTCCACTTGTTTGACTGTGAGGCTCGCAATCTGAGAGCACAGGTCGCTCAAAATTGCTCCCTCTTCCTCTGGACAAACGGGCAGATTCTGGATCATCTGATGAAGAGCTGGTGCGTCAAATCCGGAGAGGAACTGGACGTAGTATCGCTGAAGAACCTGGGAGTATTTTCTGACGAGAGCTCTAAGTTCCTCGCAGTGGAAGAGTAGCTCGGGAAGTTGTCTATCAACCAAGTCTTCGCCTCCACGTCCTTTGCCTTTTCCCTGATTGGGAGGATTGTCCCTGTGTCTGAGAAGCCAGAGGACTTCGTCTCTAGAGTGCGAGAGGCCCATTAGAATTAGAAGCACCTTGGGACCGAGGAGACCAGGCTGGTCAGTTAAAATTAGTCCTAGTTCTTTAAGTGCGGTTCTGAGGAATTTTCTCCTTTCTCTGTGGCGATATCCGGCTTTTTGAATCGCGTGGTTGTAGCATTCTTTGACCTCGGAAACCCTCTTGCCATATCCTTTTATGCCCTCGAAGAAGGATTGAATATATTGGTGGATATAAATTACTTCGTCCCTGAAGAGGGCGAGAACCCAACCAGATTCCAGGGCTGTGGTCCAGAGCTGGTTAGGCTGTTCTTGGCTGAGAAAAGAGTGGCAGAGGGTGAAGCCGAGGATGACCCACCTTTCGACTTTGTCTAAACTTAGAGTCTCGCAGGACATTGTGTCGGTTGCTGCAGCTTTTAGGATTTGACCTGGACTACCGACCAGGCTGAGTTTTTGATCTGCTCTCCAGGTATCTGCAGTTAAATTTCTTCCAGGATATATTGGCCATAGGGAAGTTAGAGCGTTCTTCAGTAGTTTTGAGTGGGGTACGAATTCCTCGGAGAGCTTTTTTAGAGGGGAGTCGTAATCCATGATCATTTGGCCCAGGCGTGGGAAGCTTTGGTCCGATTGGCTATGTACCTAAAAATATATAATATTTATTAAGTAAGAAATTGGGTCAGCAAAGTATAATTTAGAGAATTGCAAAGACCAGGAATTAGTAACTAATTCCATAGTAGGATTTTACATCGCGATTATCAAATAATTTTTAATAATTAAAATACAATATGGCTTGTTTAAAAATTATAAGCTACTTTAAAATAGATCTTGGTGCATTGATTTTTGCTTTAGGATCCAAAAGAATTGAATTCAACTAGTTAATAATTGAAACATACGTTTCGGTACATAATGGTAGCCCTCCTCAGTGGATTTATTTATTCTGTAAACATTACATCATTTCCTGTTAGGAACGTAGGTTAAAAATTGGACGATTCTTATGTGTAATAATTTTTATTTTTTTTATTTTGTCTTTAATTAATCGTACATTATTATAATTTATCTTTGGTTATTATCTCAATCAGAAATTATTTTAAAAAATGTGTTTTATTTGCAATGTAATAAAATGTCTTCCTTAATAAAAAATTATTTGCGTAACATAATTACAATCATAATATTCATCCAAATTTGAAGTATCTTCGAAAACTGGTTTTATAATATATTTTATGAAATGTAATCCCGATGATTATTATTAGCTATTCCATAATTTTGTATTTGAAAAAAAACATTATTTGTATTTATTTGCTTCGCTTGCATAATAGTTCCTTTTGAGTCGAAAAATATAGTTAGGAATTAAACATTATTTTCTAAATTTGCCGCCTTTGCGCTGATTGGTTGACAGAAATTAAGTTTTGAAATTTAAATATTAATTTCAATCCAGATATAGTTTTAATCCACAGTAATAAAATTATTTGAACAATTATTTTAAGTCAGTTTCCTCACAAACTAAAACTCAAGTTAAAAAATCGACAAAAATTGACTAACGGCTTCCAGAGTAAGATTTTTGAATTTCCAGTCGCCATTTTGTTGGTTAAACACAGTTAAACATTGTCGTTCGACAGAGAAACATCAGTCGGGCGATTTTCGTGATATTCACTAAAAGTTTGTCAATTAAAGCAAGCTCGACTTTCCTAAAATAGTTATTCGCGTGTCCTACCATAGCAATTGGAAAGATTTCGCCAATAAATATTTTCCGGCGTTTCAATCAAATGAATTTCTCCGCGATGTCAATTTTTCTAACCTCGAACTATGAGTTTCGCCCAATCTCTAAATTTCGCGCGATTATTTCCACATTCATTTGTCACCTGAGTTAAATTCTTTCAGTCTTTTGGTTAATTGTTTCATCTATTTTTATTATAAATATCAAAATATTGTGCTCGACTGAAAATAGGTTAATTTTTCGCAAAAACAGATTTGACACATTCAAATTTGAAAAAATGATGGAGAAAAATGTCCATTTCCCGCCATTTCTTTTGCAGATATTTGCCGAAAACTACATATTCAATCAATTCATTTATTTAAATCAATTTTAGAAAATACGACGTCCATCAAAACAAAAAAAACTTGAGTAAATTTTGTTTGAAGGAAATATGTATAACGGTTTTCAAGAATGACAATCGAATTTGGCAGTCGCCATTTTGGTACTTGTCCGTCAGGGTCACTTTGGTCGGACTTTTTTCGTAATTTGCAAATAGTTTTTGAATTGAACAAGGGTAATGCAAAATATTTTGCCAATAATTCTTTTACTGTGATTCAATTAAATTAATTTTCCCGCGACGTCAATTTTTTCTAACCTCCAACTGCGAGTTTCGTCTAATCTCGAAATTTGACGTGAATTGATTTAGCATTTTTGATCCCGACTTGTAAAAATGATATGAAAACAGCGTCGATTCCCAACTATTTATAGACCATAACGGGTTTTCACTTTAACAATCAAAATTGAAATCGGCAGTCACCATTTTGTTAGTTAAACATTGTTGTCCGCCGGGATCACTTCGCTTCGGCTATTTTCTTTAAAAATATGTAATTAAAAGTAGTCTTAACTTTCAGAAATTGAGTGATCGGGTGATTCGCGATTACACTATAAAAGATTTTGCCAATTCATCGTTTTTGACATCTAAACCACATGCATTTTCCCACTTTTCCGGTGGCAATGTTTTCTAACCTCGCATGCCGGCTTTCTCAAATTTCAAAATTTGGAGCAATTTGTTCGATTTTCTGCCTCTGTTGAATTCATTTAGTTTACAGTTAAATTAATTGCGAAATTTGATCATGAATATCAAAGTAGTATACACATTTAAAAATAGGTTAACTTTTTGCAAACAAAGATTCGATAAATTTCACTTTGAAAAAATGACGGACACTGAACGTAATCGACGATCTTTTACTCATCTTTAGAGTCATATTCGGTTTCTAAAATATTTAATCATTTTAGACGTTGCAATACATTTTCGGAAAGAGAATGCGCTTTACTTAATTATTAATAAAAAAAATAACGTTGACAGTTACAAATTTTCGAAGGGAATATGCAGAATGATTGTCAACATTAAAAAACGACGTCTTCATCATTAATTTTTTGACCACTATAACTTCAAAATTCTGGATTTCGTACGCTTATTTTTAGACTTACTTGCAAAAATAGTTAACAGCTTGTGACTTTGACGAATAGTGCGCGAAAAATGGTAAAAAAGGTTACATTTCCATGTTTAGAATTCGCGTAACCTTTCGAGTGATAGGAAAGTGGAAGTGTTTTATTTTCAATTAAAGTGAATTGATTCCGATTTGTTTTTAATTGTTATTTTCGCGAGTGCCGTGGTTGAGGACAGACAATACTGGAAATTTAGAAAACAATTTTGTGCAGTGGACAATGACTTTAGATTTTAGAACGTGGACATTTTCATACTTAGGATAACTTCGTCTTCAACATCAAGATGCCAGCGTCGGTGAGTGAATAGTATTTTAACTTATTTTCTGTATTATAATTTTTTTAGCTTGAAAATGCAAAGTGTGGTTATGTTGCACTTGCACAATATATAAAAGGTGTAAATATAAGGGACCAATGAACAAATTAGATTAATGTTTTGATAAATACAAATTGATTGGAGCTGGAAAATTTACATTATTTACGTGGATTTAATTTAACTTTTGATGCAAATTCAATAAAGTAGCCACCAGCTTTTTTTCTAAATACCACCTTGACTAGTAGAAAATTGAATGTTTAAAAAAAATGGAAATTAAGTGCCTGAATTAAATTAGTTATAAAAATTAACCTACCATTTCGTGAGCAGCATTAAAGAGCCCAAGAACTGCTTTTCGATCCTCCACTTTTGAAAGTAGGATCATTAAACTGACATAGGTAACAACTAGATCCAGATAGCCTTTTGTCAGATCAAAATTAATTGTGATATCCATGTGAACTCCACAAGCATCCATAGTTGTTAATAGTTCACAAACATTATCTTTAAAGTCCAGGAGGTCGACGAACGTGTAATAATACAAGGACAACGACTTTATAATCTCGTTCCTTAGATTTGTGATAGTTTGCAATCCTTTAATATCAATGTTGGGGAACTTTCTGACTATTGTTTTAATAGAAGACTCCAACGATTTGTCGGATAGGAATCCAGGTTTGGATTTAGCATCACCACAGGCTTTCTTTATGTTGTAAATGCGAGTGAGCATACCGATTCCACGATCGTTTAAAATAGTCAGCTTCTCAGCCAGCTTTTGCTGACTAGGAACGATCGGTCGTGCCATAATTGCTATTTTCTCTTTTCTATCGAGATTTAAATACTCACGATATTGTCATGATTAGAGGTTTGATTCAGTCTACGGTTCCCTGTCACAGGAATGCCCCACCCGAAGTTCCTGCTTTTACCTAAACTGGCTAAACCTTTGCGGAGGTTCGATTGCCTGAAAACATAGCACATTGCGAGGTTAATTAAATATATAGGAATTTAATCACTGGTTATTGGAAACGTACCAATTTTATTGCACAACGAATCCCAGAAAACACTGACATAAGAAGCACTGTAAACCGCAAACCTTTGATTATACGACTTGAATTCCGAAGCAAGTGAAATTCCTAGATCCTGGCTTTTACACTAGCAGAGTGACCAACCGAAGTCGATACAATACGACATTTCCCTGAAAATGGTGCAATTCTGCCCCCGCTGTTGGTTGGGCTGTAAATTAAATATTTCTGTCCGGTCGGTAACTGATTTTCGAAAAAAATACTATTGGTCAAAATTGGTGTATTGTAAATTATTTACTCTATTAATTATGGTGTAATTCAGAGAAATGTTTTAATTTTTTTATATATTAAAAATGAGGCTTCATCGATTTTTCAGTGCTTGATGCGCCTGTAGTACGGCAATCCGACTCGCTACTCTGCAAGGAGAAAAGACTAAAGGAGGAGTAACGTCAATCTTTAAAATAAAATTAGTAAAAAAATATATTAAATTCCGATTGCAGATATACGGAATACAAGTATTGGCATTCACGATATAAAATTATTTTCTGATTCCATACGTAAGAAAGAAATTATGAATTCATATCATAGAACATGAATAATCAGTGGAATATGCGACTTTAGAAAGTTTCAAGAGGTTTCAAAAGATTTCATAGGATTTAAAATATTTAAGGGTATTTTATCAGATTTGAATGCATTTTTAAGATCTTAAAAAATTTTCAAGTAATTTCCAATGATTTTAACGATTTTAAGGAATTTAAATAAAATTTCATGGGGTTTTAAAGAATTTTCTAAAATTTTCGAAATATCAGATTCCATATGATTTCGCGGGATTTTGCAATATTCTAGTAGATTTTAAAGAATTTATTCACAAGAATTGAGGGATTTCGTAGCATTTCAAAGATTTTCAAATATTTCGACGTATTTCCACAGATTTTTGGATATTTTTGAAAATTCAAAGGAATTTTCAAGTGACATCAATAATATTTGAATAGATTTCAAATCATTTTAAAGATTTTAGAGTTTTTTTTTTAATCAGAGGAATTTTGACGAGCCCTAACAAATTTCAAGGGATTTCAAAATATTATGAAGGATTTGAAATAACTTAGGGTATTTTAAATAGAGATTTTTTTTCAATTCCGAACAATTTTCAAGAGCTTTAAAAAAAGCTTCTTGGGATTTCAAAAGATTTCAAAGGATTTGAAATATTCACGGGGTATTTTAAAAAAATCCATGGTATTTAAACAGATTCCAAAGAATTTAATACGATTTAATTAATTTAATGGGATTTTAAATAAGGGGAAAAACGGATTTTAACCGTTTCAAGAGATTTTAAAAGATTTCTAAGGATTTTAAATACTTGAGGGAGTCTGAAAAGATTCCAAAGAATGTTGTATTTATTGCAATAATTTCGAGCGATTTTATAGGATTTGAAATATTTTAGGGTATTTCAAAAGATTCCAATTCATTATTTTTAAGAGATTTAAAAAGATTTCTAAGAATTTTGAACAATTCAGGGAATTTTAGAAGATTCAGGATGCACAGCGTAAAAGAAGCGCAAAAAAGAGGAAATATTGTGATTTTCTCACGAAAAAGGGGAAGATAGGGGAACAATTTAACATTTATTTTTATATGTCGGAAAGAACAATCTTCTTATAAACAATGTCATATTTCAAAATAATTTTCAATGATTTCTGCCATTAAAGAATTTATTTTTGAAAATTTGATATACTCAGGTCGTTGGTAATCCATTCACCAGTGATATAAAAAAGTCCGAGAATAAAATAAAATTAGTTAAATACATGATTTTGATATGTTCACCATCGTTCTCGTCAATATTTATTTTTAGGATTTGTCATTTCTTTCTTACTCTAATTAATACTTTCAATGTAAATTTAAAAAAAAACTCTTCAGTAGAGCGAAGTAAAAATATTAAAGACCGAATCCATTTCAAATCAGGCAGGTTCTACACTTGAAGTTGCAGAATCTCTCGGGGACAAAATATGTTGTTTTTTAGAGGAAATTAGGCGATACGAATTTTTGCGATTTGGGAAAAAAATTTTTTTACAGAGTTATGCGTATTTGAATTTTTGGCTTTGTTTTTCCAAAAAACCCCAATTTTTTCTTTAAACTTGTATAACATTTGACCTAATTTAGATGTTTACGATTTCTTTTCAGATTCTAGTAGAGTTTACCGCCTTTTTTGTATCTGTTGTTGTTTTCAAGAAAAATGCGAAAATTCGATTTTGTGAAAAAAAATTCTCCTGCCCACAAAAGTTATTTAGCCCGCAATAAACTCACAGGGTATTTTCCTTATGGTAGTACAAATTCAACAAAAAATTGGCAAAAAATATAAGTGTGGGTTTTTTGAGAAAATCGACTTTTAACATTTTCAGAAAAACTGCCGCCATTTGGTTAATTTTTTTTATTTTCTCGCGGATTTCGAAAGAAGGCGGTAAACTCTACTAGAATCTGAAAAGAAATCGTAAACATCTAAATTAGATCAAATTTTATACGAGTTTAAAGAAAAAATTGGGGTTTTTTTGAAAAACAAAGCCAAAAATTCAAATACGCATAACTCTGTAAAAATTTTTTTTCCTAAATCGCAAAAATACGTATCGCCTAATTTCCTCTAGAAAACAACATATTTTGTCCTCGAGAGATTCTGCAACTTCAAGTGTAGAACCTGCTTGATTTGAAATGGATTCGGTCTAAAATTAATCGAATCGTTTGAGCTGAAGGATAACAATTTGTGGTCCGACATATATCCAAAACAAGTATAACATTTTTTTTAAATCGGTTAATATCTTCTGTTCTGTTTTTAAAAATTTACAATTAAAAATTAAAACAAATTTGCCTCCATTACAATTTTTTGTAAATGTACAAAAACATGTTTTTTTAATTGATTCAAACCTAAATTTCTTCACCTTGAACCAAAGAAACGTGTTATCATTTTTTATTAATCCGGAAAACATTCTTTTCGTGGTGTATATAACGTTCCAAAATCGCAACAAAAAAAAAATGAAATCCCAAAAATCCTAAATCACGACAAAATTTTTCTCCGAGAGAGCAAAGTGGTAAAATGTGTCTTTTGGTTCAAGCTGAATAAATTTCAGGTTTGATATATTTAACTTTTTTTTCAATGTGTCCATATGACTCAATAAAAAAAACATGTTTTCTTCACATTTTCAAAAAAATTGTTACTGCGCAAAAAAATCATTTTTTCGTAATTTTGTATTATTGTTCACTAGTAAAAGCAATATACATATAACAAATTCGTCATTATTTTTGAACCAATAGGAAATATTTTGAATTTTGAATCGTTAAATTTTACTGATTAAAATTTGTTTGGTCATTTTTGTCGAATGCCAACCCACAAGTTTTTTTCCCCTCAGTTTCGATGATTTGATTTGTTTTCGAATTTAACTCCGCCCTACTCTTTAGTGCTCTTAAACTCAAATTAAAACTTGCTCAAGTAGGAATATTTAACATTGCAGTTGATGAATTTATAATATTCCATTTTTTAATTAGGTAGGTATATAAAGTGTCCACCTTCCAATACTTATTCAAAAAGTATTGTATGTTCTGTATTGTTATTGGTACCTTACTTATTCATGAATAATTGATTCATGTGCTATACTTGCTTTAATTATTATTCAATAATGGGTACACTTACTAATTTCAGAGAATTTTTCGAAAAAAGGGGAAGTTTTTTGAGAATAGGGGGAAATGTGGAATTTCAAAAAAAAAGGGGAAACTGAGAAAAAAAGGGGAAGACTGTACCCTGAAGATTCCACGGAATTTTGTATTTATTTCAATAATTTGGAAAGATTTTAAAGGACTTGATATATTTTGGGGTATATTTCAAGATTCCAATTCATTTTCCAGAGGCTTGGAAAGTTTCAAGAGATTTGAAAAGATTTCTAAGGATTTTAAATATTTTAGGGAATTTAAATTGATTTTTAGGAATTTTTAATGCATTTCAATAATTTAAAGAATTTGAAATATTTTATGGTATTTTAAAAGATTCTATAAGATATTTTCAGCAGATTTAAGCATGAGGGATTTCATAATATTTTAATGACTTTCAAATAATTTATTTACAGGAAGTGAGGGATTTCGCGGGGTTTTGAAGATTTGAAGATTTTCAAATAATTTATCCTGAATGCATAAAAATTCACCTAGAATTCTTAATAAACTGTACCGAATTCTTTTGAATTCATTTTGAAATAAAAAAAAAAATTAGCCACATACTTCATGCACATTCGCAACATTTAGGTCATTTGGTCTTTTTTTGGATTAGAAATGAGTCATTGCTGGTCACTTTTTCGGTTTAAATAGGTAACTTTTCCAATTTATTTAAGTAAATTAGGCTGTGAATGCCTGAGAATAATACATTTAACCATTCGAATTTGTTTCATCCAATTTATAAACAATTCTATACTACATATTAGAAATGTTACATGATTATAAATTTGGTCTTTAAATATCAATGTTTAGGGCTAATGACAAATTGAGGCAGGGAATAGTCAGGGAATTAAAAAAAAAGTTCTTCGGTTGTCCTGATAAGCAAGTTATTAACAATAAAATCGAACTTTTTTATTCCCAGTAATTGAAGAAAGATTCAAAAGTATAAATTGGGTGAACCAAGATTTTAATACGGTTCGTGGATCTTGTGAATATTTTTTCGTTTACATCCGTAAGAATGTTTTATCTTATGTATATTCCATAAGCAATTTCAGATTCTAGTTAGGCAAATTTAAAGCTGAAATTAACGCATCGACAGTAAACAATTTTTAGCTGAAGTGTTTAAAGTACTTTTTTTTTTATTAAAAGTGAATTGATAAAATTAATAAAAATTAAAAAAGAATTATTAAAAAATGCTGTTCTGGAAAATTTCGCATCTAAAAATTCTGGAGATACATTTTCATCGCAGGCCATATATTCTAAAAATCTAAAGGAGCAGTGTTTTACCATATACGGACAGGACATGAAAAACAGGTGGTGTTAAACCTTGATTTTCGGCAGTGTTCACATTTCTTATGACAACAGTAAATAATGAATAATAAACTATGTAGGGGAGACCGGGGCGAAATGAGCATGCGGGGTCAAATGAGACACAGGAATAATAATTCTGAATTTCTCGGGAGAAAAAAAAACAATTAAATAGAGTAGATAAAGTAAAAATAAAAATGATCAAAATTTCGAAACCTGAATCCTGTTATCTTGTAATGTCATAGAACGAAAATAAATGATTGAAAATAACAGATAATATTTCTAAACTAAAGTTTTTCGTAAGGATTATTTACCGAAATTGAATGTACTAACGCATTCATGCATAATTTAATTAATAAAAACAGGTAATATTGACGTTTTAATCATGAATGTGATTTGGGGCAGAATGAGCTGGGTTCATGGGGCGAGACGCTCGTGTCTTGTAGAAAAGTTTTCGTTTGCAAGATTTGAGTGGAATTTTCGAAAATATATAAAGATTTAAAGAAGAGTTGCATAGTGAAAAATTACGAAAGAAGTGGTTAGAAGAGTCTATGGCTGCTGCTATAAAATTTGTTGTTTAAAGAAATTATGGGGTCAGATCACCTGCAATTGGGTTTGTTAATAAATTTTATTGTTTGAGTTGTTTCTTTCCAAACGATATTTTTATTTATATTCACAATGACAAGTTGCAGAAGGCTTCCCAAGTTTATATCGAAAATCATTTCTTTACATTTTTCAGAAAAATACCCATTTTTATGCGGGGCAAAATTATGGTTTTCAGGTTTGAATTTTATAGAAACAGTTTATAAATTATTTTAAAGAAATTTTAGAAATGAAGGGCCAACAGCAACGCAGTAGTATTATTCCCGAACGGTCACCCATCCAAGTACTAACCGCGCCCAACACTGCTTAACTTCAGTGATCTGACGAGAACTGGTGTTTCCAGCGTGGTATCGCCGTTGTATGAGTTATTATTATATGAGTTATTTATGAGTGGGTCGAAATCCATTTTTTTAATATTTTTTTTTATAGTAATTTGATTTTTCGCCTGTTCTTTTCACTATTCAATAGAGCTGAGTAATATCTCTAAAGTACTCTTTTTTTTCTAGTACTTCGAAAAGTAAAAAAGTTATGCAACTCTTTGTGTGTCCACATTTTCGTTTTTGGGGACGCACCGCACCATTGATAAAGGGTTTTGTCGGATGTGACTGCTTCTTTTAGGATGTTTATTTCGCGGTTTGATAGAGTTAAGTAAAAGCTGGAAAGTACTCTCTTGTTTTTTTTTTCTAAATGAAAAAATGAAACAATTACGCACCTTTTTAGGTGTCAAAATTTGAATTTTTAGGATGTACCGCTATTTTACAAGGGTTTTCTCGCACATGGTTATTTTTTTAAAGCGCTATTTTCGCGATTCAATGGAGATAACCCATAGCTCAAAGGTACCTTCTTCTTTTTTTTCAATTCAAAGATAAAAAAGTTATGCAACACTTTATGTATCAAAATCAGATTTTTTGGAGACGCGCCGTTCCTTTGACAAAGGTTTTTTCGGAGATGGATGGTTCTTTCAGGATGTTAGTTTCACGGATCGATAAAGCCTAACAGTACCTCGAACTGTCTTCACATTTCTTTTTTTTTTTTAAATTGATTGCGTGAAGGTTGTACAGTTTTTTGTTCCTCCTGTAGAATTCGGGTTTTGGCACTTACGCTCTTCTGCGGTGCTGCCCTTCAAATATGTTATAAATGGAAAATTTCGAATAAATGTTTATTCAACTTGAAATTATAAAAGTTATAATATAAAGATAAAATTTGAATTAATTAACCATTAGATGCATTTATACTTTCAAATATTTATAAAATCCTTGCCTTAAGTAATAAGACTTGATTATACCTTACAAAATAATTTGTTGAACATTTTACAGACCATGAATTGGTACGAATAATCATATTGTTCAATCTTGAAAACTATTATATTTTGTCGCGATACTCATTTCCATTCTCAGAGTACTTTACTTCATCTTTCATGTGTACAAAAAACACGAAAAATAATCTTCTATTAACAAAAACTAATAAATAGCTGAGGTGTCTCATCCCGCCCCAATACGTGTCTCGTCTCGCCCCAGAGAAGGGGGCGCGATGAGACAAGTGGAGAAATTATAATTTCCATATTTTTATCACAATTACTATTTTTGGAACACTTCGTCTTTTATGAAATTGTTACATAGAGGTTCATAGAATGTATAGAATCACTTAGATTTTTGAAAACTACTACAGATTTCAAATATTTCACTAAAAATTATAACTATGTTCATCTCGTCCCGGCCTCCTCTATTAACTAAATATATAATTAGTTTATTATTATTAATAAATTGAGAAAAATAACTTGTTAATAATTCTATTTGAAAACACATCCATTTTTTTAAGAGCAAGCATGTTAAATGAGCACAATAAGTTTTCTCTTCCCACTATAAAGTCTTTTTCACATCAGCCATGATGTTTTCAGATTCGGACTTTGAGATTGTCATTTCTTTTAGCTTCCGCGGCAGTAGGCCTTTTGAATGCTGCATTTTTGTCAAGTCCGAGGATGTTTATTCTAATTTGATTAAACTTCCATAGGTTAAAATATGTTCAGTTCTGGAAGAAACACTTTCGTTCCCTAAACTAATTTTTGCATTGATATCGGCGATTTGGTTCAAACTAAATCTCACCGGGCGATGCATTAATTAACTTTGCAAGCACTAAAATTGCACTATAATGATATTATAAAAAATATAGAGTATAAATAAGTAATTTCAATAAGAGGGTTAACATTACCACACTTAGCTGTATTGACTTTAATATAGTTTTTTTTACATTCTCATCATAATGAGAAGGTATATTGATTATGTGTCAAAAATAACTTTCGTGGATTCCATCAAATGTCGACGTTTTGAAGCCCTGTAATTCAGAAAAAAAACATCACGTGCGTCCTAAACTGCGGCCAAGAAAGATTTATGTGTAAACATCCACGGTAAACGTTAACTGAAATTGAAATCTGATATGAAGCAAATAATAACTCACGTACATGTATAGGAGTATAAAAATGTTATTTTCTCTTACTTTATTATTATTATTTTCCAATAGGTTGAACAAGTGCCCTAGTTTTAATATTAAACTGTGAATTTTCTTTCAATTATTGCATGAAAGGTTATAAAATACCCGTTTGATGGACATAAATGAAAGGCAGTATGTGTTAATTTTATTAGCAGTTGTTTGAAAAAACATCAACTTTTAATGTTTCAGAAAAATATCAATAAGTTCGGAAATGAACATTTTTTAATAGAGAGGGAGAGCGAGAGAGACTGAGAGAGAATAACTGAAGGGCTCCGCTGAGTGGGTCAAGGGAGGCAAGCCTCTGGTCTCTGATACACGACACAACGCGTGTGTCAGAGGCTTGCGTTACACTCTCGAGCTATGGTTTCACTCGACTCAGACGCGACTCCCCATATCGAGGTCTAAGATGTTTACACATCAAAAATAGTTTTTACGTCGATGTCTGTCTGCCTGTCGTCGTCATCGTTGTTTTTGTCGTTGTCGTCGTCTGTATAACGGATAATTTTTGAACGACTAATCGGATTAAATTGTGCTTTAGCACACAGTTCCAGGCGCCAAAAAGAAAGATCGAGTTCGTCAACCAGCTATTTTCGATAAAAATTCAAAAAGCAAGAGCATTTTCAAAGTCTTTCAGGCAATTTTTTTCGAAATTCAGAAATTCAATGTACGGCTATCTGTAGTACTAGAAAATTCGAACAATTTATTCCTACGACTTTTTTTGATAAAAATAAAATTGTCAGAGTT
>CAKNXH010000205.1:145198-204874 GCA_932178445.1 Andricus quercusramuli | reverse complement strand
GTCAAATGTCGACGTTTGGAGACCTCCTGAACCAGAAAAAAAAAACAGTTTTTAACAAAATTTCTGTCTGTAGATTTTTACTTCGTCAGATAACTTTCAACAGAATTTTTGAGACTTTTTTTTTAATTTAAAAATTATATGCACGACTGTTCATAGTACTCGAAAATTTAAACAGTTTATTCTTATGACATTTTTCGATAAAATGAAAATTTTCAGAGTTACAGCATTTTTACGCACGTTACGAAAAAAGTCGAGATAAGACAAATGTTTTTTTTGCATGCCATACAAGATTATCATAACGAGTTTTCGAATTTTCTCAAAAAATCGAAAATTAACATTTTCATTGCACAAAAAATAATGGAAAATCAAAAATTTAATTTCGCGGCCAAACTAGGCAGGATACGACAAATCATGATGAAACAAAAATTTTACAATAAAAAAAGATCTACAAATTTGTTATTGGTCACTTTTTGATAGGATGTGTGGGTTTTCAAAATATTTAATTGTTTTTATGCTCTCAATACTATTTCTAACGATTAAAACAATAAAATAACTATCATTAATGCTCATGGTACTTGGAAATTTATATTTTTACACTCTCATCTAGGGAAGGTATTAGATTTGTGTAAAATTTGGCGGGCCCCCCCCCCCCCGGTGTGGGAGAAAGGTTGAGTTTTGTAGAGCCGGTGAACCCAAAAGCACAAATTATTTCAATTATTTAAAAAGTTATCATATATGTTCCAAAAACTTAGATATTTTTTTCTTCCCTTTTCAGATAGTTGGAAGAAATCTTCCTGATTGTATAATTTATTAGAAAGATACGTAAATATACGCTGAAGTAAAGGAATTTCCTTCTTCATTTAAAATCGAATACAAATTTTGTCATTTTTATCTGAAGAACATTGAACAGAACATATGGTCGTTGCGAAGCGCGATGATCAAATCGCGCGCCCTAAGCGCGCTTAAACTTTTGGGTTTCTATTATACGATGAACAGAAACGAACGTGGAGCGCGAGGTTTACGTGATTTTTAGACCAAATATCGAGCATAAAAGAGCAAGAAGCATTTTTTTGTATTACTTCTCTAGATGTGAAAACTTTCATCTCAAAATTTGTTTGTTGCATTTTTTGTTGATTTTGAAAATAATATGAAAAATTTGGTTGAAAAAAATTCTTCTAGCCACAAAATTTGTTTAGCCTGCATAAACTCACATGTCCTTTTTACAGAAGGCAAAGTTCAAGAAAAAATTGGCAAAAAATATAAGTGTGGACTTTTTTTCTTTAAACCGGATTTTTATTTTTACGGTCGCCAATTCGTCGCCACTTTGGTCATTGAAAACTGGAATATAAGAATTAGTATCGCTTAATTTTCTCTAAAAAAAAACATATGTCGAGACTAAGAGACTCTGCGACTGGATGTGTAGGACCAGCGTGATTTGAAATGGATTTGATCAAAGATATAATATACATATTTCTATTTATTTAAAGGAAGTGTCTATGCGTACCGAAAAAAAAACCAGCTATACTTACCGAAGTTTCGGTACAAATAGCCCCTTTTCCAACTCCTCTTATTTGTACCGAAAAAATCCAGCTATCTGTACCGAACTTCCGGTACACACAGCCACGGCCTTATTTCAAATGTTACATTAATAATGGTGTAATAGTATAATATTAATATATACCGATAATAATGCTGTAACAGTATACTATTACACCATTAACCCATACCCCTTCAGGGTAAACGAGACTTGCTCGGTGAGGAAGAGAGTAATACGTGGGAGGGGATATAGATATTTTAGATTGAGGCGTTTGTCAAAAGGAGCATTTAAAACAGTAAAAAAATAAACATATTCTAGAAAGGGTGATGAAGGAAGTCTAGGTGGCATACCGTATAATATATAGTGTTTAAATTTTGACGTATTTGAAAAGTATAATTGAAGTACTCACTTTATTTAAAGAAAATATTCAGCAGAATTTCGATGACATTTCTCCGTCGTCTGCATTCTGAACCATCTCCATGGAAAAATTAACACTTCGTGGAATTATAATTATTAATCATTTATGTGCATGAACATAACCTCACATTATTTGGCAGGACCAAGCTGATTATCTTGTGTTACTCTGCCAGCTTACATGCAAGTAAATAATCCAAGGATATTTTAAAATACAGACAAAGCTATGTATTCAGCGAAATTCGAACGAATAAGTATGATATATTATTAAATAAAAAATATATTCGAAATATCGTCAACACGTTCGACGCGATTTTCCTGTCGTTAAATACTGTTTAGTTTTTTACATTGTCCACGTCCCATGATCCAAGGTCGATTCTATCTCTTTACTGCTCTTTACTCTTTTTTTTTTACTTTTTTCAATGCGCATTGCGCGTCAGCCCTAGTGCGCATGGTGCGCATTAAGTATTAGGTATTTTCACTTCATAATCAGCTAACTTCACTTCGTTAACTGCTGAGGGGAAAACAATGGATCAAATGCATGGGATTCGCTCCATTTTTGCCCTATTTTGTTAATATCTTTGTAAAAACTAATTTTTTCTATATAAATGTATTGGAAAAATAGTTTTTATTTTTTAAGAACTATTCAATGACATAATAAAATAGTAATAATTATTATTCATAATGAAGATATTACCAAAATAAAGTTTTGTCCCATGCATTTGATCTATTGTTTTCCCCTCAGCACTCGACGAAGTGAAGTTAGCTGATGGTTGAAGTGAAAATACCTAATTTCGAGTTGGGTAGAGATCCTCTCTAGGGAGAGTTGAGACACGTTTCCCCCGCCAATGTTCGCCGCTGTACCGGAACTTGATATTTCACTGCGGCGCGAAAAGTTTGAAAAATGATGTGTGGCGCAATACGTGACAGCACGCGAACGAGCCTAGAGAAATTTTCGTGTTTAAGCAAAAGGATCAAGAAATGAAAACTGCGTAATGTAGGCCCATTATTTATTATAACTAATTTTACTCAATTTATTTATATTGAAGCTATGATGTGTGAAGTGATATGCGAGTTTTGTGATTAATAAAGAAGTTAAAAAGAGGTTGCGTATAACCTACTTTCCGAAGAAAAATATTGACAATATTTTTGAGAGATTTAAGTGTTTTGCAAAAATGGTAAATTGCTGTATTTTATACTGCAATAATTTATCTAAAAACGGGTTTTTCTAGAAACAAATTCCGCGAGATCCCAAGCTTCGAGAATTGTGGATTCAGAATATCAATCAAGCAGATTGGAAAGCAAGTGACAAATCATGAAAGATGCAATTTCAGAGTTTACCAGTGAGGAAAAGAAAATGAATTAACACTGCTTTTGTAAAATTGAACAAATCTTCATCCTTTCCTACAATTTATTTTTACTTTCTTTGTATGTATAACCTTATCCTACCAAAGCTTTGCTTCCAACCTACAAAATGTATTTATTTGTCAAATATCATTTATGGAAATTTGTATAATATATATGTCTGAAAGTGATATTTAATAACATTTCATTTATTTTGAATGTTTAATTCAACAATATTCTCTTTATTTTGTATTAAATCTGTTGTGGAATGAGCACTCTATTTGAAAATCGCGCCATTTTTAGAATAGCGGGTTCCGGTACAGCGGCACCAATCAGAATTTGAGTACCCCGCGTCTCAACTCTCCCTTGAGGATCTCTAGAGTTGGGCAGAGTTGGGTGGGAGAAATGCAAGATGTCTGCACGCCGAGGGTCAAATAATAAACACATCTCTGCCATGATAATAACATGGCCCATGTTATTAGACAAAACTTTATTTGTTAAATAACTTAGATACAAAGATTTTCACCATGAGTATATTTGGGAGGGCATTTTTTTAAATAGGTATAAGAACGCGTGACCAAATGGCGACGTACTGACCTCCCCCTCCATACATATACAGTTATGTATGTGGAGGGGGGCTACTTTCGTTTAACTTTCGTTTGGACAGTTGGTGGGAATTCTTGAAAAAATGCCCTGTTATTTGGAAATATTTTTTATTTTTTAAAGGCTATGAATTAATAAAATCAATAAAAAAGATGTAACTATTCCATTAAATAGCTTCTTACAAATAAAAAATGATATCCGAATACACTTGAGGTGAAAAATCATTTTTTGCCAGGTTGTATAAAAATAAATTAAAGTTTCGCCCCATGCGATGGGGGAGTTTGCCACTCGCCAAGTGCGCGATCTGTTTGGGTCCGAGTTTAGCGAAAATTAAAATTTAATATATAAAAAATAGCCTTTTTCCTTTACAAATTATTAATAAAAGTGTATAGTTCAGTTGTAAAATAAAGTAAAAGAGTAAGTCATTCAGTTTGAAAGAAAAAATTTAATATTTTAATTACTGGCAGCTTTTTCTTGCGTAGTTCTAAATTTAGCAAACATAAGGTTATTGTCTACTTAAAGTAAGAAACCAGCGTGGTGCCTTTTTTATGGGATCGTCTTCGTCTTTCCTCAGCATGTGCTTCCAAATTTTTCTGAGGAAAGACGAGGACGATCCCATAAAAAAGGCACCCCACGGGTTTCTTACACTTGTTTTACAGTATAAAAAACTGTCTTCAAATATCGCAATTTGCACGAAGAGAAAAAGAAGCACATACTTCTTTCAAATTGTAAATAATTACAAATAGTTCAACTAAGTACTTCTAATTTAAATCACTTCATTATATCTTTATTAGAACTGAAGATAATACAATGGTATATTTATGCATAAAAAATGAACAATTTGTTATATTCTGAAAATTTTCAACAGCAATTTGTTAAAAAATGTTTAAAGTACCACCATGAATTTTTTTCAGATTTTCCCTATTATTTTTTCAATATTAAACTATGTTCCAAAGTTCACTGTCGTTAACAGCTGTCAAATTTCCTTACTTTTTATCGGATTTTCGGGTCTGTAAGCTATAACCATTTTTTTCGCATAATTGTTTCAGGCTCGTTATCGTACAAGATTTTGACATTTTAAATGATCCTTCATTCATTGAGCTACCATTTTTTCTTCGCCTACTTTTTTAACGTTAAAGTCAGAGGACTCGAATTTTCTCGCTGATAGTAGTTATTAAATTAAGAAAATACTGATGTTCAGATATATGAACCCTGAAAAAACATTTTGAAGATAAGAGGCATTCGCATGTTATTGACAAAAATCGTTTTTCCGGTCAAACTATGCAAGATTCCAAAAAATGTTTAAAACCAAAATTGTCGTATCTCAAAAAGAACTACAAATTTTCTTGAGACCATTTTTTAATAAACCGCATAGTTTTTTTATAATCGTGAAAAATGCGGTTGAAAATAAAAATAATTATTCCATTTTCGGGTCAAACTATTTCCTGTAAAAACTTAATTATTTTTGGTAGAAAAATCTACTATTCTATTTTTGATCCAGAATTCATGTCGTTTAATTAAAAAATTAATTTTGTAGTTGAAAATGCAACTGTCTGGTTAAAACGTAATCTTTTTTGGTCGACAGTTAAATTTTTTTGTTGAAAATTCTTTTTGAATTCAGAATTCATCTATTTTAGTAGAGATTTAATCTTTCTTTGGTTAAAATTGCAACTGTTTGATTGCAAATTAATATGTTTTGGTTAAGCATTCCACTATTTTCTGAAAATTCCTCTCTTTTGGTTGAATTCAACTATTTTTTTATTTAAATCAAAATCTTTCTTGGTTGAAATATCAGCTATTACATTTTTCGTTAAGACTTCATCCTTTTTGTTTGCAACGTCGAAAGTACTTGGTTAAAAGTTGAACTAATTTTTTTAAATTCCTTTTGATGAAGATCAATTATATTAGTTAAAAATGCATTTTTTAAGGTTCATAATTTTAGTTAAAAATTCATATTTTTGATTGAAAATCTGTTTTTTTTTGGTATTAGGAAATTAATTTTCTTGGTTGAATATTTATCATTGTAGGTTGAAATTTCATATTTCTTGATTAAAAATTAAATTTCGCTTGAAAATTATCTTTTTGTTTGAAAATGTAACAAGATTAGAATTCTGGTCTTTAAATATTCATGGTCAGGGAATTTTGAAAATGAAGTTTCGTTAGCTAACCAGTTTATGCCACCTTTTTAATCAGACGCATAGTGTCTATTTTAATAGTAAAAAATAACACTCAAAACTAAAAAATAAGAATGTGCCCCAGCAGCGAGCAGATTTTAAAAATAATATTATGATAAAAAATGTTCACAAAGAGATCTGGAGGAATATTTTCAGCTTCTTCATTTAACATTTTATTATTTTTTCATCTTTTTTCGCGAAAATTTGATGGATAAAAGTTTTTTTTTCACATAAATCATGAAAATTTTCTATAATTATTTCCTTATTTCAGTTCCCTGTTATTGATTTATTTGATTGTTATACACTTCAATTGAACAGGGATTCATACATTTGTCACTTTTGTTTAGCAAGTATAGCATAAGTTCACATAACTTTTTATAATAGTACCCATTTAAATAAGTCCATTACCACGACTGCATCCCACCCTAAAACATTCCTTGGGCTGCCAAATACATATAAAAATGCCTCCGTTTGTGAAACGAAATACATAATTGGTTATACTTATCTGCCGGACTAATAGTAATTACAGAAAAATTACAATTTACTTTTTATGAAAAATGTTTACAAATATTTAATCTGTTAAAAAAATTATATTCTGTTTAATAATCATGGCTATTCTCAATATGAAATTTGTGGATATGGAACTAGAATATGGATAGACTTTTGGTTAATCTCGATCAATAAAGCATATATTACACTGAAATATTAAAGCATTTATTATAATAAATAGAAAACGCGACATAAAATAGAAATATAAAAAACATGTCGAATGTACTTATAACTATGTATCTATATCAAAGGATAAACAGGTATTTTATACCTAAATGATAAGCTATAAATTATTGGCAAACTTATAAACTTATTGATAAAGCAAAACAAAAATTAAGCACTGCAAACCCTGTTGTATACATAGGTATGTATAATAGAATACAAATATTTTACAATTCCTGTTGCTTTTAAAAAATGTTCTGTTTCTCTTATGGAACGTACATAAATTATCCTCAATTTAGAATAAACCGTTATATCAAAACACATGTCTGTATCAATAAATAGGAAACATGAACGAACATAAAATTAAAATGCAAGGTAACGACGAGAGGAAATTATATATTAGAGGATCCATCGATATCTAGTCATCTAAAGAAGAAGTTATCTATTCACAAACAAGCATTTTAAAGAAGTTCAACTTTAACAGGATTCCTGCAAATATCTTCCACCTTAAGAAATACTGTAGAGTTACAAGCAATGCATAAAACTCGCAAATCTCTATTCGATAAATAATTAAATATTTCCTGAACAATAAGATTGGGAAAGTCAAATCTGAAAACTGTTTTCAATGGTTTTGTGCTCATTTCTAATAAAGCTTTCCTTTTTCTAGCATCAGTGATACGGACTTTCAAAGCTTTTCCATATAGTGGGTACTGGTTCACGTAATCACAAGAATTTAAAACTTTATTAATTTTTTTATTTTTAATATAGTTAGCTAATTTAATGTTATTCCCTATCAATATATCAAAAAAATTCAGCCAATTACAAATTTTGTTACGTCTCATTTCTTCTATTTCTTTTTGACAGCGTTCGTAGAATTCTGACAAGAGATTAAAGCTAATCAAAGACAAATTCTGATCATTTATCCCTCCGCTTGAAGCTTCTAGCCTAGCGATTTCTTGTACCATCAGACGTGCAATACGTCTGCTGTTCAAATCTTGCATGTAAAAAAGTGAATTTTTTTCACGTTCAAAATCGTTCAAGTTGAACCGAACATTCTTCATTGCAAACTTCAAAGGAGAAATTCCAGAATTATTTAAACAGTTGACGTCAGCACCGTACTGAATCAAAAGTTCTACTGCAGTAGCTTTTTCCTGAAAGGTAGCTAAATAGAGACTAGAGTTTCCATTTTCTGCTGTTATGGTGTTAGGATTAACACCATATTCCAGGAAAAGTTTTAGTAATTTTATTTTCTCTGAGCTACTGTTGTTTATATCTTGGGTGTTCTGATCTTTATCTTCTGTTTCCTCATTTGTGTCGAGGTCTTCTGGCTGTATTTTAACAAGTTCACTGTGTGTCTCCATTTTTAATTCGTCATATCGATCCTCAATCATATGTACTTTCTTATTCGCAGTTTTTTTCTCGACTATTTGAATGTTTTTCTTTGTGTCATCAAATTCATCCTCTCCATTATCTTTAAAATTCGATTCTTCACCTATATCCTTGCATCCTAGTCTATGATCTTCAATTTGGACTTCACTTTCTAAAGAAAGTACATTTCCCCATTCCCAAGAATTGTCTTCATCACCGTTACTGCTGTTATTTATATTTTGGATTATGCTTTCAATTACTATACTTTCACTCACATCATCGACTTCATTTTCTAAGAGTCGGGAAATTGTTGAACCATATTTACCGGTAGCATTGATGTCAACTCCACAATCTAAAAGAAGTTTAATAATTTCTATATTTGAGCCACTATTTAAAGCAGAATGAAGAAGCGAATCATCAGTTTGAGTTTCGACGGATGCACCGTTCATCAAAAGTAGTCTTACAATATTCGTAAAACCTTCCTCAACAGCATGTAAAAGTGGTGTTTTTCCATGCTTGCAAACAGAATTAACGCTAGCACCATATTTTATAAGTATGCTAACGATCTGTTTCTCCCCTCTTTTAATTGCATTATGGAGAGGAAAATCGTCCAATTCAAAATCCACTATAGATCCCTTCTGTAAAAGCAGTTCAACGACATTGGCACTGCTTTCCGAAACGGCAAGATGGAGAGGCGTGTAGTTAGTTTTAAAATTATCAATACATAGATTTGAATTTCTCCAGCTGGATATAAAATTTATTGGGGCGTGATGCTTGAGAAGCAAATCGATTATTTTTGCATTTTTTCGCAGGATCGCTGTGAAGAGTACTGGTTCAGAGTTGCTTCCCATAACGTAGGCATGAGCGCCAGCTTCTAGAAGAATCTGAACAATATCTTCAAACTCTCTTTCAGCGGCCAGACAGAGTGGTGTACTGTTTTTAAATATAATATTAACATCAGCGCCATGCTTTACAAGCATTTCGACAATCAATTTGTTATTTGTCTCCACTGCAGTAAACATAGCTGGCTTATTATGATGATAATCAGAATGTAAGTTAAAATTAGCATCAGCACCAGCCTTCAAAAGCATTTCGGTAATTGCTACATTCTTCTTGGAGACAGCATTTTGCAAAACTGATTTATTGTCATGTATGACATTAACGTTTGCACCAGCTTCGAGAAGATGTCCAACAATCGTTGGAAGTTCGCTGTCAACAGCAATACCTAGCGGTGCTATACCAAAGATTGATTTCGTGTTAACATTAGCACCAAATTTTATAAGCATTTCGGCGATTTTTAAATTTTCCTTCGCGAGAGCAATGTTCAGAATTGGGGTTAAATACAATCCAACATTGGGATTAGCACCAGCTTCTAAAAGAGGTTGAACAATCGTCTCCATTGAGTTGTAAACAGCAATACATAACGCTGTTATACCATCTCTTGACTTAGCATTGACATTAATGCCAGATTTTAAAATCATTTTGGCAATGTTTATATTTTTCGTTGAGAGAGCAAAATTTAGAATTGGCGAATCATTTATTTCAATATTTGCATCCGCACCAGTTTTGAGAAGATATTCCACTAACTTTTCTTGTTGAGTTTCAAGGGCAATACCCAAAGCTGTTTTGTTGTCTTCGGATTTGGTATTTACATCAACTCCAGCTTTTATGAGCATACATGCAATCGCTTCATTTTTCTTTAGGATGGCAATGTGTAGAATCAAATCTCGTATCTTAAGATCGGCACCTGCTGTTAAAAGGTAGCTAACAATGGCCGCGTGTTCTTTCTCAATGGCTATTCTAAGTGGCGTAATTGAATTCGCAGATATTACGTTTACGTTCGCACCGAGACTTAGAAGAATTTGTACTAATGTCTCGTTCCCAGCTTCTACGGCAAAATGAAGCGGAGTGTATCCAACTTTGGCAGCCAATTCAGAATCTGTGTAATCTCCGTAGGTTAGAAGACGTTCAAATTCAAAGGAACATTTTTGAGAAGCTGAGTGAAGCTTTACATTGATGAAAGCGCCACGGTTCAACAGGGTGAAAATGATACTGTCATGGCCAGCACGAAGGGAAGCAAGGAGAGGCGTCGAAAAATAACCGGAAGCATCTTCAGTATTTTTCGGATTGACTTCAGCACCATGTTCAAGAAGCAGATCAACAATTTTGTCGTGTCCGTTTTGAGCAGCTGCGTGCAAAGGAGTAAGATATTTCCCGAGATTTGCTTTGAGATCTACACCCTTCCTTAAGAGCACCTTCACAACTTCTTCATGTCCTCGATAAGCTGCAATATACAGTGGAAAGTATCCTTCAATCCACCTTGAGGACCGGGTTGATGAAGCTTCAGAAAGAATCTCCACAATATCTGCGGATCCGATTTCTGCACCAATGAACAAGGGAGTTTCAATTGCATTGACTCCTGCTGCATTCACATCGGCACCGTATATTAAAAGCAGTAAAATCAAGGCTTTGTTTCGCTTTTGAACAGCGATATGAAGAGCTTCCAATCCATTTTTTGCCGACAATTGAACAGGAATCCCAACATCTAGGAATAGTTTCACAATGTCTTCAAAACCATTCTCAGCAGCGATATGAAGAGGCGTAAAACCATCTGGCTCTGCTAGAGTGAACGCAGAAATGGGGTTACGATTACTCATTAAAAGGGCAGAAACGATTGGCAAAGATCCAGTTTTAGTTGCCAAGTGCAACGGAGTTCTTCCAGCTTCGTCTGCAGCTCCAGAGTGTGCGCCACTTTGCAATAACAAATTTATGATTCCTGCATGCTCCTTTTCTGCAGCAATATGCAGAGCTGTGTAGCCAGTAGTCATTCGATTTTGCTCTGAAACTGAAGCATGCAATTGAGATGCCTTCGGGTCTGCACCTGATTTTAAAAGAATACTCACGATGTCTTCTCTGCCCATTTCAACTGCAAGATGTAGAGGAGTTTTTCCTGCTGAATAAACATTGACGGCTGCTCCTTTGAGTAAAAGTAATTCGACTATGGCTTTATTGCCGGTACCAACAGCGTAGTAGATAAACAGTTCATCTGCGTTGAGTTGTCGATACCGACGAAGAGTTCTGTTAAGAAGAATGTCAATTATTGCCATATCTCCGCTTCGTATAGCTAAGCATAGTGGGGTAATGTTGCTTTCGGTACGAATATTGGGTTTTGCACCAGCGTAAAGAAGTTCGGAAACAATCTGAGAGTAACCTTTCATTGCTGCTACATGTAGAGCCGTTATACCTTCTTTTGATCTGGCGTTCATATGACATTTTTTCGTTATAAGCAATGGAACAATAGGGGAGTTTCCTAGAAAAGCCGCAAAGTGAAGCAATGTATAACCACTTTCTCGATGTTTGCTATTAAGATTTGCACCTTGGCTAACGAGAAAGTCGAGGATTTTGGAGGTCTCTTCGTCAGCAGAAAACCGGTATGCGAGATTATAAATAGGAGTCATTCCTTCGCTGTCTGGTAAATTGAAGGACAGTCCTTTTTGTAGTAGCATTTGTACCAATAATAAATCTCCTTTGATAACGCCTATATGAAGAGCCGTTTTTAATTCAGTTCCAACTAATGGGCAACCCCGACTTATAAGTAATTTAGACATTTCTATTTGATTACACAAGAGCGCATTATAAAGAAGATTAAAACCCCCGTCCCACGATGTCAAATAATTATCTGGAAGGTTACTAGTTAAACGTTCAACTTCGTCGATGCTTCCTGACTGAACAGCGTGTGACAATTCCTGCAGAGTCTCCTGGTTGACCATTGTTGTTTAATTAGTGATTCCCGAGTAACGGAGAAGATGATCGTCATATAGTTTTTAAACTTCTCAGTCAAGGTGAATTTCAGGAAAAGATCGTTCGCCTGGAAAAATATTAATTTTTATCTCAGTATAAATGTCACGTAATTTGCAGAGAAGAATGTTTCTTTCTGCGATTCGAGTTTCATGAAATGCTTTTTGTACTTACTAGTTCGAAAACTGTAAATTCTTAGGCAGACTCTAGATTCCAATGATTTTACAAGGATACAGAGTGACCTGAAATCGCAGAATTTGTTGAGACGGACTCGTAACTCTCGTAAGCATGCTAAGCTACACATTATTTCAGTTTTATATTAACTTTAGACTGTGGTTATTATGATGGATCATGAAAATCTGTGTTTTTTTTTATTTTCTTAATCGAAAACCTTGAAGCAGATCTTTCTTTCTCAGTATGGTAAGAAAGTTTTTGTATATTCCTTTTTTAGATTTAAATAAATGTTTCAGGTCGTCAGTCATATTTTTATGAAGTGAGGTCCACTTTTAGAATTTTTCCATGGGGAAAAAACTAATTATACATTTAAAAAATCCAATATTATTACTGTTGATCTTGTTTAACAGAGAAAATACTTTTTTGCATAAAAAAATTGCAACATAAAACACTATTGATTTCAAAAATGCCATGTTCAACAGAAATTTTTTCTTATTGCTCCTCAATAATTTTTTGAAAATGATACGAATTTATTTTATTT
Source organism: Andricus quercusramuli (assembly GCA_932178445.1). Lineage (NCBI taxonomy): Eukaryota > Metazoa > Arthropoda > Insecta > Hymenoptera > Cynipidae > Andricus > Andricus quercusramuli. The sequence goes on along the minus strand of CAKNXH010000205.1, from coordinate 192,210 downwards.
TTTAGAAAAAACGGTTCTCTATAGCTGGACCATACACAACTTTTGAAAATAACAATTTTAAGAACTCAAATTATAAAAAAAAAACTATTTTTCAAACGAAAATTTTTATAACAAAGTAACTGTATTTAATAATATGTTATTTATTATTATAAATTGTATACGGTAAAGTTGTAGATAATATTTTTCTCGAGAAAATCAGATATTAATTAAAATCGTATTATTTTCAAAATTTGGTAAGAAACAGAGAAAAAAGGTAGGTCGAAAAAAATTTCTTAAATAAACAATTTCTTAAATTAAACATTTTTTTTGATGACAAATAATATTTTTTCATTTTTACGAGACCATCAGTAATAAATTATAATTAATCATACTATCAAACTAAGGCCATTTTCTTATTCTAGGCTTGTCTGTTCTAGACATTTGAAATTCGAAACTGGAAAAATTAAATAAATTTTTTAAATACATTTATTAAGGCTGCAAATTTGAAATAGAATATAATACAGGACTCGGAACGGGTTACTTTTTAGTATCTTGATTACTTTTTTGATCCACAGTTACTAAAAAGTTACTTATTTTACGAGAAGTTTACTTTTAGTTACATTTTTCCACCGAAATGACGAAATAAATTAATTCGTTAATCGTATTATTTAAAAATTTCTGAAAAATGTAAAAATTCAAATTTTTTTGGTAAATTTAGTACTTTAGAGCCGGAAAAATTAAGGAATAACAATAAAATAATATATGAAAAGAACTTTGGGATGTTAATATTTTTAATTTAACGTCTGGGAAATAATAATTCGGAAATTGTAAGGAAAAACCTTATTTCATCGACTTCTTCCAGACTGTGAAACCCTTGAAAATTATTTTAATGAAATTTTTTATTTCGATGGAAATTAGAAAAGTTATATACTTTTCCAAATTTTGAAAAATTTCAAAAAGTAGAAAAATAAATTTTCTGGTAGATTAAACAATTTTAATCAGAATTTTCACTAGTTTTCACATGGTTTTATTTTTCAAAAGCAATCGTCTGTATAGCCTATAGCTGCTGAGTGCGAAGAACGAATATCGCAATGAGAATGTAATCGTCAAGGCCGTAGGTACTTTGAGAACCTCTTCATAGTACGCGATCGAGGTACAGAAATAAATATAATGTACATTAGATATAATAGTATTGAACATAATGTAGAAAAGCTCACATTTTGGACAAAATTGAGTGCGAAGCACGAGATACGTGATAAGAATGTGTTCGTTAAAGCCGAAGGAGCTTCAACAAAAGAGAATTCACAACGATGAAATTACAGTTGTTCACGCTTTGACCTTTAATTTCAAAAGGTCTGTGCACAAAGGTGTGGGAAATATAAAGACCGAGCGCGTAGCGCGAGGTAAATACTTTATCGAGCGCGAAGCGCGAGAACCAACAGTCGCGCGCCCTAGGTGCGCTCAAACTTGCGAGCGAAGCGAGCCGCGCGCAATGAGAATGTGCCCGCGATGCGGGCATATTTTTTTAAAATAAATAGGACCTTTATGATATCTTCAGATGGAGACGGAGGGAACACACTCCGTCACCCCTTTAAATTTCATTTTTAATTTTTTAACGTAACTATTATATAAAATTTTTAACTTCGAGCAATAAAGTATTATTTAAATTGTACATACTTCTTCATCATAAAGGTCCTATTAATTAAAAAAAGTGCATTATTAGTTATATTGAGAAAGACTATATAATATGTTTTAAAAAAATCGATTTCATCTATCCGTATTTTATATAATTGGTTTAAAAATGCTGACAAACTATCTGCGAAATGTTAAAGATAATCTGATGAGGGAATTGGTCCGATTCCAGAACATCATTTATTTTTACAATTCTGAATAAATAGTCTGGAAGAAGTCGATGAAATAAGATTTTCCTTACAAATTCCATTGAAATAATAATTAGTTCGTATTTAAAATGTATAAAAAGGGCTATCAATTGAATCATTATGAATCCTGATCAAAATTGCAATTCAGCTAAAATTGCTAGTTTTTAATTAAAAATTTTAATCTTCTTTGGTTGCAATTCGGTTAAAAGCTGAACAATTTTTATTGAAAATTTATTTTGTTGTTGTTGAAAATTGATAATTTTAGTTTAAAAGTCGTTTTTTTTTTGGGTAGAAAATTAATCTCCTTGATTGAAAATCACCCTTTTGTCTAAAAATACATAATTTTAATTGAAAATTCATGTTTTTGGTTGAAAATATATTTATTTTGTTGAAAAATCGCCTTTTTCGGATGTAGACTTCCCTGCTTTCGTAGAAAATGCAACTATTTGGTTGACAGATAACTTTCTTGTCAAAAATCCATATTTACTGGTTGAAAATTCAACTGTATTGTGAAATTTGTTTTTTTTTTTGGCTTTAAGGTCAATAATTTGGTTGAAAGATAACCTATTTTGTTGAAAAATCTTCTTCTTTTACTGTATTGTATTTTTATATTATATTAAAATCTTTTTTGGTTATTATATCAACTATTACATTTTTCGCTAACAATTAATATTTTTTAGTCAGAAAAATTCAAACATTTTGTTAAAAGTTGACCTACTTTCTTGAACATACATTTTTTTTAAGATTCATAATTTTTGTGGAAACTTGGACTTTTTTGGTATAAAATCTTTCTTTTTGGTTACTTTTTTGAGAGAAGTATGATTACTATTTTACTATTTTTGATGTTTGAGCAGCTCCGAGCCCTGGAATAATACAAACTTTTAACGACGCAGTTCGAAATTCTTCAATTCCAAACGTTTTAATTTTCCAAACAGAATTTTATAATTTATAACGATTGAATCAGAAATTATTCAATTTTCAACGGTTTTAATAGAAAATTATTTGACTATGAAATTGTACAATATTGAAAACCTTTAAATTTGAAAATGTTTAATTTGTGACGCTTTAGTTCAAAATACTTCATAATTATGTATTTTCAATGATAGATTATTGAATTTAAAAGCTGATTTTTTTTATCCCAAGAATAAAAATTATGAACTTCAACTTTCGAGGCTAAATTTAAAATGAAAAAAATTATGGGAAAATAATGTCAAATAATAAAAAAGAAAAGAAAGGAAGCGTTAAGATTGAAACAAAATATTAGTACATTTCAAAGAAATCTGATTCCGGCCAGATTGATAATAATTATATTGAATTTACAAAAGAATTTGTTTGAAAACAGATGAAACTCAGGCTGTTTTTATGAAAGCATATATATAAAAAAGGGAAAAACTTTCTCACCATGAGGGAAAAGTACATTATTTTGTCATAACATAAGATTGCAACTTAAAAGGTCTTCAAATGAAAATTTGATTTTCACTTACTTTCTCGCAATTTCATTCACATATAGCAATTTAGTCAATGCGTTCGCAGACAAATTCAAAATTTATTTAGGTAGGGGAAATCACCCTACAGTGAATAATGGAACCTACAGTGGTAAAATATTAAACAAGTAGTGTCAGTGTCAACGGCAAATCATTTTCTATTATACACATTAAACGTTGAAGAGCTTTCATTAAAAATATTAAAAATTGAAGAATTTTCAACTGTAAATCTTAAAAATTGACCTATTAAAAAAAAAAGTATTCGAAATTGCATCATTTTATATTATTCAAATTGAATATTTAAGACTATAGAATTGCAAATATTCAAAATTGAACTTCATTTTCCACAAAAAAAAGAAAAAGATACAGAATTACATAATTTCATTCTATAAACATTCCGAATTAATGAATCTTCAATTGTAAATCTTAAAAATCGAATAATTTTGAATTGCAAACCGAAAAAACAGGAAAATTTTCAAAATCCAAGAATTTTCAATTGTAACACTTTAAAGTGTAGAATCTTGTGTTGTACATCTTTAGAATTGAAGAGTTTAAAATTCTGCAGATTTTCAACTAAAAATTATGCAAGTTTTACGATTCTCAATTAAAATTGTTGTAATGTTGATGACTTAAGTTTGAAATTTCTTCAATTTGGAAGATTTAGAATTGACAAAATTAAAGAATTTTTATTGATAATTCTTTAACTCGTAGAGTCCACACTCAATCTGCGCATACATAAAGTTCGCACTAGTGCGAATTGGGATTTCGCATTTTTGATCGTTGATAATTCTTTAAAAATACAAGCAAATTCAAATTAAAATAGTGTTTTAAATTTGAAATTTTCTCAGAAATTTGATGATGATAATGAAATTGTAATAATATTTAAATCTGTTTTCAAAAATAAGAATGTGTAAAGGTACAATTTGGATAAAGTCCCTTTTTCTATAAAAAGGTACCATTTAATTTATATTTCATAAAAGTGGATTGGCCTAACAAGGTTTTGAAGCTGATATATTGTACTTTAAGGGGGACAAAAATATTAGTGGATGAAAAATGAAAATGAATATTTTTTAAGAGAGTGTCAATTTGGGGTACTTTTGTAGCAGGGAAATAAGCAACATTCGATATTTTATGAATAAAGATATTCATTATTACTTCATCATCAAATATTATTGTAAAATTAAAAGTACAAGTTTTTCTAAATTCTAGTCGACAGAATTAGTGCAGAGTGCTTATTTCCCTACTTCAAAAGTACCCCAAATTCACACTCTCTTTAAAAATATTGTTGTTCATTTTTCTCCAATAATGTTTTTTCCCTTGAAGTAAAATATATCAGCTTCAAAACATTGTTGGACCGCATCAACTTTTATGAAATGTAAAGAAAATGGTACCTTTTATAGAAAATGACTTTTTTCAAAATTGTACCTTTGAAAATTCTTATTTTTGAAAACTGCTCTAATTGTTATTGAAGTTTTATTATTACCATCAAATTTCTTATAAAATTTCACATTAAAAATACTACTTTCAATTTGAATTTGCTTGCAATTTGAGAGAATTATCAACGATCAAAAATGCAACCCTAAAGTCCACACGAGTGCGAATTCGCACCAAGCCTAACTTTCCAACCCCACGTCAGGGGTAGTTTTAGACGAATGACGCTGGGACTCAGGGACCTGATGCAGTCAGGATCAAACATATTAGAAGAGACATTTATCTTAAAATTTCTCTGTTGCGAATTCACACCAGTGTGGTCTCTACGGGCTAAAATTAAATAAATTTCAATTTTAAATATTCAAAATTGAACTATTCAAAAAAAAAGTTCGAAATTGCATCATTTTCTATTATACAAATTAAATATTGAAGAGTATTAAATCGCAAATATTCAAAATTGAACTTCATTTAAGAAAAAAAAAGACGTTCAGAATTACACCATTTTAAGCTATGAACATTAGAGTGACCCCTATTTTTCAATTTCCAAATTTCTCTGCTCTCACCCCCCAGTTTTGTTTGAATGCCAAAAAAAAATCTCCAAAGTTGAACAAAATCGGTAAATATTTAGGGGTCGCGCAAAGACCATGAAATTTCCCATTGATTTAAAATGGGAAAAAGTCAGCTTTTTGTAAATCTAATATTTAAACGCGATAATATGTTACAAATAATTCCGTGTTTCAGTATATTATTCAGAATTTGTCAGTGAATAAGAGTCAATCATAAATTTTGAGGTTGAATAATTTTAAGCCACTCTTATGAGTCCCCGAAGAAAACCCCATAAGTGACAAATGTGGATTTTACGTAATATTGCGGTTTATTGACGCTTTTTAAACGTTTTTTTTTACATAAATAATCATGGATCAGTAATTTAAGAACACCCAGCCATTTTTTTAACTAATATTCAATTCTTTAAACAATTTAAATTTGTTTAAATATTTGGTTTTTCAGCTAACTCGCGAAATGAACGTATTTTCTAGACATTATGAGTAATTTAATCAATAATAACGATAAAATAATTTGTTTGAATAATTTTACAATTATTTAAACAATACGTATTTGTTCAAGCATATATTGTGCCTAAAAAAAAGCAGGAGAAACATTTTCTCACTAAATTTTCGACAAATTTTAATATTTAAATGTTTAAACAAATTAGAATTGTTTGAACAATTGGATATTCGTTAACAAATGACTGGGTATTCTGAAATTACTGATTCGTGATTATTTATGTAAAAAAAAAACGTTTAAAAAACGTCAATAAACCGCAATATTACGTAAAATTCACATTTTTCACTTACGGGGTTTTCTTTGGGGACCCATAAGAGTGGCTTCAAATTATTCAACCTCAACATTGATGATTGATTCTTATTCTCTGATAAATTCTGAACAATATACTAAAACACAGAATTATTGGTAACATATCATCAGGTTTAAATATTTAATTAAAAAAAAAATTAAATTAGATTTACAAAAAGCTGACTTTTTCCCATGTTAAATCAATGGGAAATTTTATGGTCTTTGCGCGACCCCTAAATATTAACCGATTTTGCTCAAATTTTGAGATTTTTTTTGGGACATTCGAACAAAACTGGGGAGTGAGAGCAGAGAAATTCGAGAAAAACAAATCCACCAAGTATAAATAAGAATCACCCTAATGAACATTCCGAATTAATGAATCTTCAATTAAAAATCTTAAAAATGGAATAATTTTAAATTGCATAATGTGAAAATTGAATAATTTTCAAAATTCAAGAAATTTCAGTTGTAACGCTTTAAAGTGTACAGCCTTGAATCGTAAATCTTTAAAACTAAAGATTTTTTTAATTTTGAAAATTTACAATTAAAAATTTTGCAAGCTTCATGATTGTCAATTACGAATGTTGTAATTTTGATGATTTGCATTTGAAATTTCTTCAATTTGCAAGATTTAGAATTAAAAGCTCTTAAAAAAGGTAAGAATGTTTATTTATGCATCTTTAAAATTGAATAAATTTCAATTTTTAATTTTCAAAATACATTGTTTTCGATTCTCAATTCAAGTATTGAATAAGCTATTTTGAATTAAAAAATTCTATTACTATATATTTAAATTGAGAGACTCCAAAACCTTAGAATACTTATTTTTAGGGAAATCGAATTACTATGCAGATTTTGAAAAATGACCGGTGAGTTTTGAAAAAAATTGTTTTTAAAAAACATGAAAGAAATATTTTTAAGCTGAAATACATGAAAAATTTCTCATTCTAGCACAAAAAAATAGTTTGGATAAAAAAACACATATTTCAAAATAATCTTGGAAAAAAATTCTTCCTATCAAAAGTGACCTTAATATAGAGAATCATCAATATGACATATAGGAAGTGTCTACATTTCTACACGTTCCAAAAAAATCTGGCAATTTGTACAAAAATGTTGGTGCAAATAGTCCCTTTTCCAACATTATTTATACCAGAAAAATCCGGCCATTTTTACCGACATTTTGATGCCCATAGCCACAGCCTAGTATCTACATTTAAAAATGACGAGCAACGGAAAATAAACGACATAAATTTTTTGCTGAAAGAGAAACTACATTACTTACTTTAAGTCATGGAATACTTTACAGTTTACGCAAATGAAATAATTTGAACAATTTTGATGATCCTTGTTAGAAAATTATTGATATGATTGATATTAAAATGTCACTTAATATAAAATTCATAAAATTACCTGTGGCCCACGTGCGCCGGTAGTTGCGTAAACATACGTATAACCTAAAATTCTTAGGTTTAGAGGATTTTTCAGACTTCGTTTTTTTCCTGTGTTCTGTTTAATTAACCAAGAAGTATTTTAAAACACAGCTCAAGCAAATTAACTGAAATTAATTGTATGGCAATTTTCATAAGGTCGAACAATCCACGAAGTAAAATAATAAGAAATTCGTCCTTTTCTCCATTTAAAAAAATTTTTGCTTTTAATAAGCATGCGCACTGCGTGGAGACCGCGAGTTTTAAAATTAATAAATGCGTATGTATATTAAGGGGAGCGAAAAAAAATTATAAACATTATATTTTGATACCCAAATTTTCCACAAAAAGTTACGAATGAAAAAATATATATCTTATGTTTGCACATCCACGTTATAAATAAGTCTTTTTTTTTGTGAGAAATTAATGTTTTACTGGATGAAAAGGGTCCTATTAGGCTGAGTCATAAATAACATCCGTTTTTTTATCAGATATTTATTTTGCTTTCTTTAATTAAAAAAATGATATTAATTTATTATGTATGACCTGAGTGAAAGAAAAAACTTGTTTGTTCCGGTGACTTATAGTGGGTAGATACAAACACGAAATTCTACCCAACCGCATCGGAAGTTATTTATGACTCAACCTTATAGAAATTGGTATCATCATACCCATGAAATTATCCGATTTTCATCGAAGGCGGCTCAAATTAAAGGTCTTGGAATGTATATGTGCACTAAAAATACCATTTGCTATGTCCTCCGGATTTTCTCTTGTTATCAACGATTGAAAAATGAGAAAAAAAGGAAATTTAATTTCTTAGATCTCTATGTTGGAATACTCTCTTGCAGAACGATTGTCCTCGATGATGGCTCAAATTAAAGCATTTGACGATGAAGATTAAATAATAAAATTTTCAATGTTAAAGTGTCGTTTCTTGTTATCAGTGGTTAAAGATATAAAAATAAGAAAATTTCATTTTTTAGACCACTATGCTGAGAACTTTACCTTTAGTCCGATATTTTTCAATGATGGTTCAAATTGAACATCTTGAATTGTAGACGTATATTAAAAAATAAAATTTGCTGTATAATAGTAATGCTCTTCTTATACCAGTGGATAAAAAATGAGAAAAATTGGGAAATTTCATTTTTTAGAAGACTATATTGGAAGTTTTTCTTTTGGTCCAATTTTCTTCGGAGATGTCTCAAATTGAAGATTTTGGCATATAGGTGTTCATAAAAAATAAAGTTTTCTGTGTTATAGTGAAGTTTTTTTTCTCTAAAAATGAGGTTGAAAAATAAGAAAATTTGAGAAATTTATAGATTTTTTTAAAATTTCTCTTAATCCGTGTATATATGCATTGAAAATGAAATTTGCTTTTTCTTAGTGATGTTTCTTGTTATCAGTGGGTTAAAATGAGAAAATTTTGCTTTTTGTAGCCCTTTTTAGTGGTTCCATTTTTTTCGAAGATGACTGAAGATGAAGGTCTTGGCATAGATGTGGATTAAAAAATAAAAATTGCTATGATGATCTATTTCTTGTGTGTTAAAAGTTTTTGAAAATGCGAAAATTTACTTTACTTTTAGAGTAAGATTATTTCTTTTTTTAGTCTTACAATTATTTTTACACATTTTTTGTGTACATAAGAGAAAAGTTTTCATATAAAACCATGAGATTTTACATGGGAAGAATGTTTTTAAGCATGAAGTATTATAAAGATAATAATATTCTTCAGTTTAAAGCAGAAACATGATGTATTCGATTCTACATCCAACAGATGACGACTCTTCACTTTTCCCTCTAACCATTTTCCAAATAAAAATTTTTCAAATATATTGATCGTTGAAAAATTTAGATGAATATTTATCATGGCTTGTTGAATGAGATGAGTTTAATAGTAAAAAATGTAGGAACATTGTTTAGATTTGGAAATTGTAATAGGAGAAGCACGAGAGAAAATAATTATTTTGCCTTTTAATACCGGCTAATGCTGTATAAATATTTTTATCTGCACACATTTGTGCGTGCAACTAGAAGCTAGTTTACAATTATAAGTAGGCAAAAAATTATGCATCAGTTCAAAAAATTCGTATACATCGTATATTCCCAATAAAGTTGAAAAAGGTAGAAAAATTATATTTTTACATGATTAAATTATATTTTTCTTATTGGAAACTATTTTTTATTGAAGGAAATGGTTCTAAAAGTTAATACTTACAGCCGTAATTATTTTTTGAAAACTACATATCAATTAAAAAAATTATACATCGTAAGTTGTTATTAAATTTAATTAAATTACAAAAATTCATGACTTCATACTATTCAAGACGGCTTTTTGTACATATTTTAGTTTAATATCATTAAAGAATACTTCTGAATCATTGTGCTTCTTATGTCCAATCAGTGGATTTTACTGTTTTAAAATTATTCTACAAAAAATCGATTTCTCTGATTGGACTGAGATATTGGCAAATCGTATTCCTATTTGACGGTAGTTTATGGGAAAAATATTTGCCACTTTTACAAATATTTACCAAGAGGGAGGGGTAGCATTTTTTGGTATTTTTAACTTTTCCAATAAAAATAAACAAAAGCTATCGACTACAGTTTTCAAAAGTTATGTATTTATTATTTCAAATCAATAAGTCAAAAAGGGGTGAAAAATCCTATCAAAACTGTAGAAGATTACAATTATTTATTTTTATTGAAGGAGTTTTAAGCAGCCAAAAACAGGTAGTGTATCCACAGAAAAAAAATTTACCTCCTTCCTCGCGGTAATTATTTGGCCAAGTTGCAAATATTTTGTCCATAAGCTACCATCGAAAAGGATTAAAATATGTATAAAAAGCAGTAAAAAATTTAAATTTAATGACAATTTACGATGAAAAAGAATTCTTTTATTAATGCCTAGCTTTAGTAGGACAATTATAGGTGTAAGCAGTAACTTTTAGATTTGTTTCTGTTAACCAAAAAATCGTGACCAATAATAAAAATATCATTTTATTGAGTAAAAACATGATTTTTCTCCTTTTTCCAACTTTAATGACAACTTACTATGTGTTCGGATCTTTTACTGCTCCATATTTGTCGGATAACAATTATAGTTGTAAATACTAATTTTTAGAACCCTTATCTTCTATTAACAAATTGATTTCGTACCAACCCTGGCGGACCGAACGAACGGAGCGGATACGCTACAGCGGATCCTTATAGTATCCACATCGTATCCTCTCCGTATCATGCAAGAAAAACTCATTAAAAAAGGAAGATGAACATTTCACTTGTTAAAATTCGGATTCTACGTGAAATTTTGCGTTAAAAGGTCACGGAGTAATCGCAATAGTTTTTCTCGCAACATTAAAAACTTTAAAAAAATATTATACTTATCGATAACGTGGGCTGAAGGCGACTTCCAACGCATCGTCGACGGATAAAGCCTATGAACTGCTACTGAATGACGATGCGTTTGATGTCGCCTTCAGCGCACGTCATCGATACGTATTATATTTATTAAAAGTTTTTAATGTTGCAAGAAAAACTATTGCGATTACTCTGTGACCTTTTAACTCAAAATTTCACGTAGAATCCGAATTTCAACAAGTGAAATGTTAATCTTTCTTTTTTAATGAGTTTTTCTTGCATGATACGGAGAGGATACAATGTGGATACTATAAGGATACGCTGTAGCGTATCCGCTCCGTTCGTTCGGTCCGCCAGGGAAACTAACAAAAAATCGCTATTATTTCTTATTTTGAACTTTACTTCTGGAAAGCCTCAAAATTTGAGAAAAAAAATTCGTTTCGCTACACTCTAGTGCACATAAAATATCTGAGGAAATTATAAATTTTATAAGATAGCTTATAAATTTCTCAAACCAATATAGTTAGTAAGGTGTATTTAAATTGAAAGAATTTATCTAAATTATGTTCAGCAGCATCGAAAAATTAACACATCTGTTTTTTTAATTAAAAAGGGCGATATAAAAATAAACCGGAATTTTGCAAAAAATAAAGATAAATAATTTTTTCTTTTTGATTCTTGTAACGCGTTTCTTAATTTTTTCAACTCCGCAAAGAAATAACAAGGGAATAATAAGGTACATAAAAGAAAGCATTGGAAGAATACACATTTTCATAGCAAAAAAACTTCATTGCAATCTTTAGTTTAGCGATATTCTCGCTTTCCGTATAAAATGAACGCGTTGGAAAAAACCTGGACTTAAACGACAAACGTCACAAAATTTCACATTTTAGGTAAATTAATCTTCACAAATTCGAAGGTCGACAAAAGACGCAATTATTAAACAAACTATTAAAAAATTTTCATAAATATATATAAAACTTACATTTCTATATGCAAACATTCTGTTTTCTGACAAATAACTTTTCAATCTTTTAATCACTTAAGATATAAACATTTCGTGATTACAAGCTGTGGATAAGTTTCTCAAGTCTCGCGGTGTTAAGTAACTAAATATTTTGTCAACAATCAGAGCTGGGAATTCAAACCGTAAGGCTGTTTTCAAAGACTTGACACTCGATTCTAACAAAGCTTTTTGTTCAATACCTTTTCCAATTCGGTTCAGCAAGACTTTTTTATATACTGGGAACTGTTCTGCACAAATATCAGATTGCAAAACTAGAATTAGATTTCTATTTCTGGCATAGATAGCTAATTTGTTATCTTCCGCTACTAAAACGTCGAAATAGGTAACACCATTTTCTATTGTCTTTTTCTTCATTCTTTCTATTTCGTCTTCACAACGTTTGAAGTAGCCTTGAATGAACATAGTCTTGAGTTCAGTTAAATTTTTTTCAAAAACGTATTCATTGGCAGCTTTCAATCTAACAATTTCTTGCGTTATCAAACGTGCTATTATTCTCCGAGGCAAATTTCTAGGGTGGTAATAGGACAGTCCAGAATCAGTGTTAGAATTATAGTATAAGGAATTATCATCCAGAGTACTATCCAAGTCTCCATAAATTAATTGCTCGTCGTCGAGGCCCTCATCCGAATCTGAATAATTCCAATCGTAATCTTGAGCTTTTTTCACAGCATAATTTAAACAAGTATCTCCCTGGTTGTTTATGATGTTGATGTTAGCACCATACAGTAACAGAATTTCAACGGCCATGAACATTTCCTTTTTAACAGCCTCATGAAGAACAGAGTTTCCGGTCTTTCTATTACAAACATTAATATCAGCACCATTTTTTAAAAAGAGTTTCAAAAATGATGACATTCTTCTTGTGTAGTTTGTAGGGAAAATAAAATAACGGTTTCGGAAGAAAGCTCCTTGCAGAGGTGATAAACCATCATTACTTGGAGTATTCACGTCAATACCATAATCAATCAGAAGCTTAATAATTTCTTCATCCGCATTAGACATGGCACTGTGAATCAATTTGGCTCCTTGATCAGTTTCCGTCTTAAAAGATGCCCCCATTTTTAAAAGCAATTTTACATTCTGTACGTTGTCCCGTTCTACGGCATGAAAAAGAGGTGTTTTTCCGTTCCTGCACTTAGAATGAATCGAAGCACCATATTTTATGAATGTTTCTATCATATTGTCCATACGTTTGCCGCGTCCAGCAAGTGCTATATGAAAAGGGGGTTCTTTTTCAGACCCAGCGTTCATTGATGCCCCTTTCTTCAAAAGCAATTCCACAATCTCAGCGTTGCTCTCCAAAACAGCAGATTTTAGAAGAGTGACGGGACACAAACTTTGTTCTGAATGTATGCAATTCACATCAGAATTGAAGGTCAAAAGCAGATCGACAATCTTTGCGTTTCTCTTTTGAATGGCAAAGTAGAGAACTTTTTTATCAAGATGATAAATTTCAGTATTAGCACCTGCTTCCAATAGATCTTGAACAATGTTCTCGTCTTCTTGTTCAACAGCAAGTCCAAGGGGTGTTTCGCCATCTGCACTCAAAGCATCTATGTCTGCCCCGTATTTCAAAAGCATTTTAATAATCGTTGGATTTTTCTTCCCGACTGCAATATGCAGAACTGGTGTGCCATTTTGCTTAAAATTAGGATCGGCATGAGCTTCTAAAAATTTGTCAACAAATGCTTCGAGTTCATTCTCGACTGCAATTCCAAGCGGACTTCTATTAAAAATACCACTTGGGTTTGCATTAGCTCCATGCTTTAAAAGCATTTCGATTATCGCTGAATTTCCCTTCATACTCGCGATACGAAGAACTTCTTGCCCATTATGATACATATTGGCTCCAGATGATAACAGGCACTGGACAACTGTTGCATGATCCTTTTGAACTGCAATACTCAAAGGTGTTTCTCTTGAATTACTTAAAATGTTTGTGTTTGCTCCACGGTTTAAAAGATTTTCAACGATCTTCAAGTTGCCAGCTTCAGCAGCTAGGTGAAGTGAAGTGTACGAAACTTTAGATCCCTCGACTCCAGCTTCAGAGTCTTTGTAATCTCCTTGACAGAATAAACGTTCTATGCTAGATGAGAATTTTTCGGATCCGCTACCTAATCTTGCATAGCAATTTGCGCCATGATTAAGCAGTAATTCAACGATTCTTTCATAATTACCATAAACAGCTGCAAGCAACGGCGTAGATAAATATTCAGGATAAGGTCTACTAGTAGGTTTCGGATTGACCTTCGCACCGTGCTGAAGAAGCAATTCAAGAATCTTCTCATGTCCCTTTTGAGCAGCAGCATGAAGCGGCGTTAAATATTCTCTAGGAGTAAAGTTGGGATCAACACCTTTTTTAAGGAGTGACTTTACAATCTCTTCATGACGGCGATAAGCAGAAATATATAAAAGAAAATATCCTTCTGCGTATGTTTCGGAAAGTTTGAAGGCAGCTTCTGACAGAATTTCGAAGATCTCTAAATTTCCTTTTCCCGCGGCAGCAAAAAGGGGTGTTTCAATATCTGACTGACCTGAAGAATTAACATTAGCACCAAATTGCAAGAGAAGCAATATGATCATTTTATTTCCTCTCTGAACAGCAATATGAAGGGGAGTCAGTCCAGTTTTTGCAGGAATATTAGCTGAAATTCCAGATTCTAAGAATATTTTCACGATATCTTTATTATTATTATCGACAGCCATATGCATCGGTGTGAAGCCATTTGTACCTGCAGGAGTAAAGGGAGAAGATCGAGTAGAACGATTATTCAAACGAAAACAATTATTTTTCAAGAAAGCAGTAACAACAGGAACTGATCCACATTCAGAAGCCATGTGTAGTGGATTTAAGCCGCGCGCGTCTGCTGCTGATGGGTTCGCACTATTTTGTAACAAAAGGTTCACGATTTGTTCATTATCCATTTGAACTGCAATGTGGAGAGCTGTTTTTTCCGTTTCTAAGGAATGGGCATTAACAACCGCACCCTTAAGTAACAGCAATTCTACGATTGCTTTATTGCCCGACTTAACTGCATAATAAATAAGTAATGGATCATCTCGAAGTGGTGAAAGTTCACTTTTTCGGGAATTTCGCAAGGGACATGTGCGATTTAGAAGAACCTCGACCGTTGTCATATTTCCGTTTTCGACAGCTAAACTCAATGCAGATCTGTTTCTCCTGTCCCGAATATCGTGCTTGGCTCCACGTTTGAGGAGCAGAGAAACTATCTCTCCATGACCTCTCGAAGCTGCAACATGAAGTGGAGTCAAACCCTCTGTTGATCTTATATTCAAGTTAACTTTTTTGGCAATGATTAGTGGAATCAATTTGATATTTCCAGCTTCTGCTGCAAAATGCAATACAGTGTAACCACTGACTCGATGTTTCGTGTTAATATGTGGTCCATAGTTAAGGATACACTCGAGAATTCGAGAGCACTCGTCTTCATAATGAAATCGATAGGCAAGCATGTAGAGAGGAATCATGCCATCTTCGTCTTCGTCCTTGGCAGAGATGAAATTCTTTAGCAACAATTCAACTATATCAGAATCACCCTTATTAACTGCTGCGTGAAGAATTGTTTTATCTTTACTTCCAATACGACTAGAAACTTGACATCCCCGAGTTAAAAGCAGTTTTGCAATTTCTAATTGCCTGGATGAAATTGCATTGTAGAGAAGGGTCTGAGATTGAGATGTTGAAGCATTGTTCTCGAAGGTGTGAGTCAGGCGTTTTACCTCTTCTATATTTCCTGATTCAATAGCGAATGATAGATTCTGATATTGCATTTTATTGATTGACGTGTTTTGATCCCTAACAGTAAATCGTTTTTTTATTTTTGGCATTTTGATTCCTTTCGTCTCTATTTTTCGTAGGAAATTTTGTACCTATGTACTCAAATTTCTAGCAATAGGGATTAATTCAACACCTTCGACCTGAAAATAAAATTATTTATATTTGACACTTCAGAAAGAAATTAATTAAACATGATTGCACTTATAAATATTATTATATATTTGCTTGCCTCAAAAATCTATTGATAGATGATAGCAGTAACTTCTCATCAAGTAGGAGCGTTTGGCTTTGCAGCTTTTTGCAAAATTTTGATAAGTTCGCTCTAGTAAATAATGAGCGAGTAAAGGAAAAGATTTACCTAGAAAAAATCATTTTCAAGTAAAAAGGATTGAATACTTACTATTAATACTCCTATAATTTTGTTTAAGTTAATTTTTTTTCAGGACTATTAAGTGATTTACAATAATAAATATTTTCTAGCATAGTTAGCGAAATTTATAAGTAGGTCATTATTATAATTTATATTGAGCACTTAAAGATTCAAATTGTGCAATTTATAATTATTATAAATTGTAAACACTTTTTTACATAACGAAAACCTGAAAGATATTTATTCTTTATTTTTTCACAATTTTAACATTATAAAATACATAAAAACCGAGATAAAAACCATTCTGTTTTTGTACATTTTTTATGTCGATAAATCATTTAAATGTCATATATTCGTTATGAATTTTCAATATTTACAAAATTAAAAGTAAAATTCATAAAGGTTAATGAAGCTACGATATTCGTACTAAATAAAAAAAATCGCGGTAAAAACCCAACAATAATCCCATTCTGATTTTACACGATTTGGTTAAATTACCATGATAATCGCAGGTAAAAAAGACATATGATAAACGTAGTGGTTTTACCCAATTTGTGTAGAATTCAGGATGATTGTAGATCAGGGAAAGCCTGGAGATCAGGGAAAGGTCAGGGAATTTTATTGGTCAGGGAAATTCAGGGGAAAGTAAGAGACTTTGAACAAAAAAATCTTGCAAAATTCAGGGAATTTCTAGAGAGACACTTTAAATAACTGTCAAGGATAAGAAATCTTCAATTTTTTAATTGAAATTATTTTATTCAGTTGCTTTCTACAGACGATTATATTTTCAGTACAAATTTTTATTAATTGGTTGCAAATTTTACAATTTTGTTCAAAAGTAATTCTTTTTGGTTGAAAATGCATCTCCTTTGGTGAAAATTTCATATTTTTTGATTAAAAGTGAAACTGTTTGGTTGAAAATTAATCTTCTTTGGTAGAGAGGCAACTATTTTGTGGTAAAATTCATCTTATTTGGTTGACTATAACTGTTTTTATTAACCCTTTAACAGGCACTGTTACACCTGAGTAACGTCTACTATTACTATTACATCATTAGTTAAAAATTCATCTTTTCTGGCCGAAAATTCAATTACTTTGTTGAAGGTTGAACCACTTTGCTAAAAAGCATTTTTCGGTCGAAGATTTATAATTTTAGTTGAAAATTCATGTACTGAGTTGAAAATTCGTCTTGTTCTTGGATGAAACTTAAACTACTTTGTTGAAAAATCTTTTTTTTTTTAACTGAAAATGTAACTATTCCATTTTTGGTTGCAAATTAGTTTTTTAAAATTGAAAACTCACCTACTCGGGTAAAAGTTGAACCATTTTGTTGAAAGAATTCGTTTTTTGCTTTAAGGTTTTAATTTTTTACACTAAAAATGTAACTTTTTACATTTTTTGTTGAAAACTGACCTTTTTTCAGTTGAAAGTTCATCTTTTTTGGTCAAAAAATTATCTTCTTAATATCGCCTTTTTTTTGGTTTGAAAATGCAACTGTTTGGTTGAAGTGTAACTTTTTTGTTGAAAATTCATATTTTTGGGTCAAAAATTCAACTGTTTGATAGAAATTTGTTATTTTATTTGCTTAAAATTCGACTTTTTGGTTTGAAAATTTAAATTCTGGGTTGAAGGTGGAACTACTTCGTTAGAAATGCATTTTTTTGGTTGAAAATGAATCTCATTACTTGAAAATTAAACTATTTTGTTCAACATTCGTCTTTTTGGTTAAAAATTATTATATGGGGGTTGAAAATTGGTATTTTTTGGTTAAAAGTCGAACTATACTTTTTTTTTAAATTCGTTCTTTTCCGCAGATTCGCCAATTGAATTGAAAATACATCTCTTTGGTTGATAATTTTAGTTTTGGGAGAAAATTATTCTTCTTGTAAAAAATGTGTGGAAATTTTGCAGAATACTGAAAAAATTTCTGCAAAATTTCCATATTTTTTCTTACTACTACTCTGGTCGACAAAAATAACATCTCTTGCATTAATCATTACTTAGTTGAATATTCGTCTTTTTATATTAAACTTCACCTATTTTGTTCGAAATTTCATATTTTTTCTCGCTAAAAATGCAACTATTACATTTTTTGTTGAGAGTTTATTTTTGATGGTTGAAAATTCACATTTGGTTGCATTTTTAACTATTTGGTTAAAAACGTACTTATTTTGTTGAAAATTTTGACATAATTATTGGCAAAATATTAATGGCAAAAGTCACAATATTTTTCCAATATTAATGAAAGCGTAATTCTTTCAAAAAAAATTCTTTTTCTTCAGTTTTTTCTCGCAGGGGATTTTCCGGTTTTTCTTAGTATTCGTGTTTTTGAAGATTTAAATGATTAAATTTTCCAATACAATATTGGATAGAGCAGTTGTAAACACGTTTAAAAATGTATGTAATATACTCACACATGTATACATAGCGATATTACGTGCATCGTATCCATCCAAAGTAATCCAAATCCCAATCAATCAATTCGCTCCAAAGGGGATGCAAAACTGCGGAAAATCAATTTACAAACATAACCTAAAAATTCAAATTCTGGAGTTTTCGCTCTTGGTTTTCTTTACAATCTATTGCTGATTTACAAAAATATATTAACAAAAAGGAGCAGGAACAGAAATAAACACAGTTTATGGAAACGTTACCTGAAAACTCTCAATGATAATATCCAAAAATCCCAAATAATCCAGAAAAAGTATGACCATCAGAAACGAAAACATACATTGGATACGATGTAATGAAAGATGGTATCAACTATCACGTGTTGACGTAACATATGATTGGCCTAGATTTGCCTGGATGTGTCTAGAATGCACTAGGATTGCACCAATTACAGACATCTCTGTCGATAAGCAGGATTTCTTTGAACTAGAATGAAAACTTCACATGCAGATTTTTCATTTGACTTTAGATTTGCAGTAATTATCGAGACTACACTTAAAAAGAGTTTTTTCTTAACTTTATATCTTGAAAATGTGGTGAATGTATATTAGGGTGTGTTGAAAAAACAAAATGATGGAAATTGAAACTGGACTCTTGTGGAAAAGCATAGTGCACCCTAATAGCACGGAACATTCCAGGAACGTTCCTGGAACGTTCCGCGGGCACCTTCGGAATGTTCCACTGGAACGTTCCCAAGCGGCGGACATTTTACACCTCCCTGGAACGTTCCGAAAGTTCCAATGGAACGTTCCGGGGACGTTCCAGGAACGTTCCGTGCTATTAGGGCATTAGGGTTCGGAAAACGGCAACCTATACAAAATTACAGTGTACCTTGATATTTTTTTCTAAATTATAAAAAAAGATTACTGTAAAAATTTCAGAGAGACCGAATTAAATGTAGTATCCAAATGGCGTTAAAGCAGCTTTACTATAGAATGTTTCTCAAATTAATAAGGATGAGTGATTTTAAATGTAGGTACATGAATTCGTTTTGGGTTTCTATTTGTATAGAATTTGAGACGATTTGAAAACCACAAAATAATCTCAACAATTGATCAATAATATGCAAAGGTACGCAAAATAACATTTACTCATCAAATTTACCATAACACTTGTATTCGTCTCCTAAATCTGTACAAGTTTTATTGCTTGCATTTTTTTCTAAAACGAATATTTTGAAAGTTATTAGTTATTTACAGGGCACTTAATATGCATTTTCTGTTTGATATTAGATAAAATTGAAATAAACGAAAATCGCGCAGATTTTTAAGAGGATATGAACGACTGTATTGGAAGATTTGATGCAAAAAACTTTATTTTCCATATTATTGATAATATGTGAAGATTATTGCTATCTATGGATCATCTCAAATTATAGATAAAACCAAGACGAATTCAAAACTGAAATAACTTTTTAAAATGAAAAATAGTCCCACGGGGTCGTAATGAGGTGAATTTTGAAAATTTAAACCGATTTCCCTGTAGGTTTGAAAATTATGGTCATTTGTTTGCATACCGTTTTTGGCATAAAATGATAATAATAAACAAAATTAAAACTTTTATTGTTGTCAATTTCGATTTCCATCATTTTGATTATTCGACCCACACTAATGTATAATTTTGAAATTTTTCAAAAAACCTGTCGAATGTTCTATTTTGATTTATTTCTTCCTTTTTTATATAGCATTGAGAAATAAGTAGCAAAACCCGTAATTTATATTATTACTCAAAGATAATATCATTGAAAATAATAATAAATTGTTCGAACAATCATGTTTGTTAACATTAGTGAATGTTGTTGTTAATGGTTGAAAATTGCTAGAAACAATAAAAAATTATTTAAACAATTTATATAAACATCTAATTATCAGTGAGAAGTAGTAACTTATGTATCAGAAACAATTTGCATTCAAAAAACGCAAATAAATCATAATTGGCGCCAAAAACTCAAAAAAATCAATTTTTTCACTAATGGGTTTGAGGATACTGAATCAAATTTACAAAAACGTCTTTTTTCTTATGGTAAATATGTGTTAAACTTGATGGGGCTTGCGCCATCTCTAAATATAATTTAAAAAAAGGTTTTATTTTTATGTGGATTTCAACCAATTTCCGGGTGTTATGCTTAAAAAATTTAAAAACAGAAATTTTCAAATGCATTTTTGGCTCACCCTATTGCCAACGAATGCGGGGTTGGGCGCACGAGTGGCAATCGGTGGCCCCGCACGAGTGACTGAAACAATTTTTTTTTTATAAGTGCGTAACAGGGGGGGGGGTCAGCCCTCCACAGAAGATAAACATCTACTGATTTATAGGTTATGTAGTTATCAAAAACATCAAAAATAAAAGAGACTGGTGATTCCCCCAGTGATGCTGACAGACAGCGACTTTTTCAACTGCGTATGTATCGAAAAGCGCGGGTCTATTCAAAATTACAAAGTATAAACTTGTAATTTTACTTCAATAATAAATTAATTTAAAAAATTAGCTATTTCTCGGATTCAATTTAATCAATTATTTAAAAGTGAAAATTTGTTTTGAATAGTTATCTGTATCATTATTGATAGTATTAATTGATTTCAAATAAGTCGCTTGGCCGAGTTTCTACTGATTCTTTTTAATACCAAGAGATGACGGCAGGCATCGATTGGCTTGAAGAAATATATTTTTTGCACGAGAAAATAACTGGAATAATGATTTCATGGGGAATTTAGCATTTTGCGGTTGCTAAACAGACGTGCAAAGTAGCGTTTTTTACGCACGTATAACACAATTTTTTTAAAGCATGCAGAAAACGTAAAAACTAGGGTTCGAAGGATAATATTTTTATTAGTGTTCTAAGAGTAGTATGTCATGAAACCTAATCCTTTTACCGTTTTAAAGGTTATTTATACTATTCATTTATTTATTTATATTTATTTATATTTATTTACATTTATTTATATTTACTTATATTTGTTTATATTTATTTATACTTTTTCAGTTGGTCAAACTCATCAGGAATGGTCAGGTTGCTCAGAAATAGTCAGAAGTTCTGACCACTTTTGACGACGACTCCTGACTTTTTTCCCTAAAATCAAATCCTTATGGCCGCTTCTAGTTTAAGACATATTCACCTTTATCGACGTCAGGGTCAAAATTATTATTTTCGAGTCAAAGTGGGGGATGATGCTATTTGAGCTATTGGCACTACACTTATGTTCCAAGAGCAACCGGAAGTGGGTATACAGAAGGAGTATACCACGTGCTCTTATGACATTCGCCAACTTTAGACGCGTTTTTCTCAAAAAGCGGTCTTTCAAAGATCCAACTTTAAAAATGCCTCTACTGCTCGATATTCTTGGGCACGCCCTGGGCTGAAAATTCCGGGAATGTATCCGGCTAAATGTCCTTTTACGTTACTCCATATCTGTCCATACCGACTATAAGGGCCTTTATCACGCGGACGCTCACATATAATAGATGAAATAATTTTTTTCTTTCCTATATGTGTCGGTCTTTGTACTTTTCCCACATTTTCGAATTAATTAAAGGTTAAATCATTGACAAATAAATTTTTGGTAGTAATGAGTTTTGTTTTGTTGAGGCTCTGTCGACTTGAACGAATAGATTCTCATCACGTGTCTCACGCTTCGCACGGAATTGAAGTATGTCAAAAACGCGACATTTGTTATATTATGTTGAATTTTATTATATTTATTGTATATCATATTAATTTATGTACATCGGTCCGGGACTTCAACTCTAGAACGAAAAAGTTGCCATTAAACATTGTATTGTACCGTGTCATTTCTCCATGAAGGAACTGACACTAAATGTACGGAAAATGGATTTCGGTCAATAATTGGAAAGAAAAATATCAGAAAAATGGACGGTTTTAATTCAAACAGTTGCCAAACTTTGAGTTTCACATAGATTTTAATGGGAAATTGGGTCTATTATTGAAATGTTATCCTTCTCAAAAACTGTCAAAAACTTGACAGTCTCGCAATTTTGTGTATACAGGATGTTTGGGGTTTGTTTCATATCCTTAAAGATTCAGGCAAGAAAATTGACAATTCCAAAAAGCTACAACTATATGGGGGATTTTTTAAATTAACTATTGGAATGAAAAACTCCTTAGGAATAAGTGCAGAAAGCCTTCTCTACCAGAAAAAGTGTTGGAATGTATTTTAAGGGTTGTTTCAATATCAATTCACAATAAAAGTTGGATCATATCCTAGGAGGGAAAGTGTTTGAATGAATTTTAAGGGTTGTTTCAATATCCTTTAAACGTTCAAGCAAGGAAATTGACATTTTCTAATAAACTAAAATCACAAGAGATTTTTTGATTATACTATTAGTCTCATATCTTAGCATATACAACCGTTGGATTCGTTTTAAGGGTTTTTTAGCATACCTTAAACTTTCAAGCAAGGAAATCGACATTTCCTAAAAAGCAAATACACAGTAGATTTTTCGATTGAATTATTGTGGTCATAATTCGGTTTTCAATAAATGTGAAAACATTATGGGATGTTGAAATAACCCTTCCTGCTCTTATTTTTAAGCGATTTTTCATTTCACAAGTTTAATACAAAAATCGTCCGTGATTTTTGTTGCTAGAAAATGTCGATCTTCTTGTTTGAATGTATATAGGGGATGTTAAAACAACACTTAAAATAATTCTAACGGCCTTTCCTGCTAGAGGATTTATTCAAAAATGCCCTGTGATTTTGGTCTTTAGGAAATATCGATTTCCTCAACTGAGTTTTTAAGAGATGTTAAAACAACCCTTAAAACGAATTCGAACAGTTTCCTGCTAGAATATGTTCCCAAGGTTTATTGTGCATTAACTTTTGAAATCATTAGTATAGCCCAAAAATCTCTCGTCGTATTTGTTATTTTTAATAGCCTGTTTCTTGATTAAAACGAAAACTTCGTGCCTCATTAAAAAGTGGTCCAAAGCAAAGTAGATATTCTCGCCAAACAATACCTATATTGGTCTTGTGTAATTTTTCCATAAATTGAAATTTTCAACTTTACTTTTGAAGAATAAAACGAAAACTACGCATTAAAGATTTTATTGCATCTTGCGTGAGTTTTTCCAAAAATTAAATGTTATAGTTTTTAGTGTTATTTTTCATGATTTAAACGAAAACTACACATCTTATCGAAAAATAGTTTGTAATAAAATTACAGATCTGTTCTACGTGAACCATTTTGTTATTGACAATATTATTGTATTTTTTTGTCATGATTCCAAAAATTCGGATTTCGTATTATTAACGTTATTTTTCACGATTAGAACGAAACCTGCGTCTTACCGAAAAATGGCCGATAGCAAATTTGCAGATATTTTTTGGGTAAATAACTTTTTTCTGTTTATTTTCTTTGTATCTTGCACAGTTTGAAGAGAAAATGTTATTTTGTATTTCTTAGTAGTTCTGCATCAGTGGATGAAAACAGAAGCATTTGTCAGAAAGGCTGGTTAACGAACTTGATTTCTCTTTCACGTCATAAACCGTATGCCGAAACGAAATCGAATCCGATTAGTCTTTCAAAAGTTATCCAGTATCCACTGACGACAGCTACACGACGATAGCGATAGACAGACACCATAATAAAACCTCTTTTTCGGATTCAAGAGATCTCAAAACATCAAGAATGAGTGAAATCCGCGATAGCCACTTTTCACACAAAACTTCTTATTATGATGAGAATGTAAAAACGTATGAAAGTCCAATTAAAAACTAGAGAATACTCCTTATGATAAAAATGTAAGAACGTATAAAAGTTTAATTAAAAAGAACAGAACATATTTAAGTTCACATAATACAGCATTTTTTGTCTGCTGGGAATCGAATATGGTTCGTCTTCGTCTTTATCAAATTCTTCTGATTTCCTAGCATCCCAGACAGAGCAGCCACAGTCCTCAAATTTAATCATTGCTTTCGAAGTACTCCTCACATACAACTTGACTTTCTTCTCTTCAGTAAACAAAATTAGAAAAATATCTTGAGAATCACAAGTTTTTACGACGTCAGATTTGCAGCCAATCGATTGGCACGATGCCTAAGAACTTTGTCAAGATTGATAACCGTGGGCCAAAGAGTAATGTACTGTCGGGGCTCTGCAAAAAATCTGCGGTAGATATATGATAATGGGAATAATCCTTCGATATCTTACCCCTTATGGGTGTTACTCGTTTATAAGCGCTTTTGGATCGGGTTCAATTCGTCTCATCCCCAGTATCTTCCACACTCCCACCACAGATCGATCTGAACCCATTGGCTCTCGATTCTCTCAGTCTCTCCCCTACAATACGATATTTCATTAGCGCAATCAAACTTATTTGTTACCCGCTGCGGCAAAAAGCTCTGTCTCGACAAAGCGAAAACCTTGCACACGACATGACGCGGTACGTAACAAGCTCGCTCGAATCTCGTTTCGCGTTCGAGGGATGAATTAATTTTCTCCTTCCAATCAATGTTCCCCTTGGTGACCTCAGAGCTTTAAACTATCAGTCTATTGGAGGTCTAATTCAGTATGAATATCTTACAATAAACACTTTTGTATTTTTTTTTGTTCATATAATGGTTAGCTTTTGTACTTTTTGGAAGGTCTGTACCTATTTATATTGTCAAAGAGTAGAAATTTGTAGAAATGACGAGTCTGTTACCTGCAATAATTCAAAAGACTGGTATCCTTTTAGCAGCATTTCTGAGTAACGTGAAACTGCAATCAAAGATATCATATAATAAGAGTTGCTGGAATTGAAGATTTCATCACCTACTTGAGGGAATTTATCATTTTTGTCACATTATATCCCAATTAAGGTGTTAAGCTTTGATACACCGATTAGATTTGCGTATTTCGTGTTTTCTTCGTACTGAACTTGACATTGCCATGTCAAAATCGCAAGAATTGCGATTCACGTATAAAACGTTCCGTGCTAAATTTTGAATAGATTTTTCCCAGTGTACAAGTGCGGATCAAAGTGTTGCGCAATGGAGAAACAGATAAAGTATACATTTGAAAATTGCAACTACATTTCTTATTAGCTTTGAATTATTTTTCCATTGTGAAACTATTTGATTCACCTTCGGATCAAAATTTGACTCTTGGCATTTAGTGTGGCTCTATATTTTCTTTGCTGTGAAAAATTATAAAACTGCTATATCTACAAATTCTCCATTAAAGTTGACTGCAAATTTCTTGTATTATCTCAGTAATTTTCAAAAAACTTAAAAAAATTAGGAAGAATTACACTTTTAATTTCCTTTGGCATTTGAAGGAGCAATAAATTTCTTTTCAATGAATTTCCTGATTCCAACGAATTCTCTTGTTTTATAATAAATACGGGAGATTACTAATGACGAAGGTGACCAGCATAACCGCAAAACGTCTTCTCAATCGCTTTTTATTATGTCCTGTAGAGATCGCAAGAAGACTGAAATCCCGCGGGATTGGTGGACGTAATGGCGGAAGCCATCCGGCGGCAACAAACTGGAACGGCCGAGGATTCGGGCGGCTTTAATTATCCCGCGGCCTCCTAACGTGCAATTAATTCCGAATGCGGTTTAGTTTAGCGTACGAAGAGCAAACAATGTATTACCCTCTAGACCGCCTAAACGTAGGTGGTTACGGTGGATGGGGAGGGCCACTTTGTGCAAATAGCATGGATCTGCAGATAGTGCATGCTTTCCCCTAGCTCCTGACCTCTCCGTCTGCACCCCCATTTCCCATCAACCGTTCTCTTCCTCTTTACCCCTTACCCCACTCTCTTACATCCTCTTGTATCTTATTCGAATCCTCCCACATCCAACCCTGCACCATCCAACCCTCCACCCTCTGCAAAGCAGGGTTAATGCTCTGTGAATTTGTGATTGCTTCTAATGCTAATCTGAGGTTCAGTCTTCAGTCCCGTTGCACTGTATGCGAGTAAGGTGGAATAGAAGACTCTAGCTGTTTTCCTTCTTAAGTGTTTCCCATCAGCTTACCATTTTAATGATGCTTGCATGGTCTATTGAAATAAAGTGGGACTTCAAGCGAATCCTAGTTTCAAGTTAAATTTTGCCCTTTTAGAAACATTAAGTTGGATGTCTTTGTTTCAAATGCGATATGAGTGCTGCATTTCAGTCACACAAATCGAATAAAAAAAAGGGCGTACGTCTAAAATTCTGGAAGGAGTGATTTTGGTATCATTGGATTGGATCATAATACAAATAGCAAAGAACCTGAGGTACTTTTATGTTTTTTTTTTGCTTTGTATTTTCAACTTTTCGTGGCAAGGTAAAACCCGCAAGTCCATTTTCTAATATGAATTGTTTGAAAAATCCATTTTTTATTGCAAGTGTTGAAGAGCAAATTATTCTTACCGAATTAGTGTATCCAGAATAATAAAAATTTCATTCGATATGATAGTTCTTCGGGCAAACAGTTTTTCTCGATTTTCTCAGTTAGAGTGATATTGGACTCATATATCTATTTTGTTTCTACGGCATTACAGTACAGTACAGTTATTATACTATTTATCGAAAGTCCTAGGTTGGTCATAATATTTATAAAACTAATGCAGGGAAGTTACGGCCAAATCATGATGGTCTATACATGCACACTGAAGCCTGACTCCGGAAAATATATTTTTTTTCTTTAAAAAGTGTTTGTTTAGATTAGCATAATTTTTGTTTCCATTTCTGGAAGGTTCGAAACTTACTGGGACAAACAGGGAATGTTTTAGAACATTTTAAATATCGGGATGGGGATAAAAACTTCGATTTTCCTATATTAGGATATAAATCTCCATGGCTCTGAAAATGATTTTTTTTCCTTCTGAAAGTGTTTCTCTAGATTAAGATACCTAGCTCCTATTCCCACACTCGGAAGATTTACAACTTTCTAGGACCAATAAGACATTTTTAAAAAATTACAAAATTCACGGTTTATGAAAATTGAAAAATTCTCTATGTTCACCTCAAATTCATTGTAGTATATTTGAAATTGGTGTCGTGATATAGATGAAAAGTTTCCCAGCTGCTATATAGTTAGTATTACAGAAAATTCAAAATATGCAGCCTAATAGGAATAGCACATAATTTTTTTAGAAAACTTAAATTTTAGGTGTGGAGTTAAAATTTGAAAATTTTCAATGCTGACCTCAAATTCACTACAACGCGTTCAAAATTGACTTTATTACATCAATGCACATGTGTATAGCTCTTGCATAATTACTTTCGTGACTTTTAAAGTTAGGGGTTGATTTTCAATTCGAAATTTTGCCATTTTTGTCTCAAATTAGCTACAACACATTCAAATTTGACAATAAACAGATTTGCATAAATCCAGTACTTTTGGAGTTATCATCACTGATGTTATTTTTATTGTTGCAATCACATCAAGCAAATCAGAAAGAATTTATAATAAACTGAAATCCATCTTTCTTGTCAACACTTTTACCAATGGAACTTCTGATCCAGAAACTTTTACAGGATATACAGATGAATTGCTTATTACGTACATGGAAGGTGACAAATTAAAGGAAGCCACTTTCAGCTGGAAGTCAAGCAATTTGTTATGTAAAATACTTGGAGTTTCTGTTTGAGGAATGACCAGCAAACGGACGGTAGTAATATATCAAAATTCATCGACCATATTTCACAGAATAATTCTTCATAGTTGAGTCCTTTTTCATTAGTTGTTTCCTCCTTTATTTATTTATCTGATTCTGAAATATCAGTTAATTATGAATTGTATGTTTTGAGCTTTTTAAAATCAGAAATTATCATACATTTTACTCTCTTGAAACGAACCAGCGAAATCTCACTTCTTGAAACAGCCAGAAATGTGTAACTCACAATCAGTGAGTTTTCTCTGGTTCACTAGGTGGGATTCCGTCACTGGTTTAATGAATAAGGTTCACTGGTTATTCAGTACCAGTAGTCATCTGGCTGTACGCGTTGTCATGTTGCCCATCAACTGGTGATTTATCACTTATTATTCATCACTTTCATGCTAACCTTTGCAAAATTATCCACTACAAACCGCATTTTACTCTCACAACAGTAAATGAGGGCAGGTCTGCAATAGAATAGGATATAATATATTGCGCCCAACTGTGAGAAGGCCCGTCATTACGTCAACGTGTCGCGTCACTCAAAGTCAAACTCAAGTTGCCAGGGGCCTTCCCACTTCCAAGCGAAAGATCTTATATCCCCTGCTTATTGCAGCCAGGCCCCAAATTTTCCTAACACAAACACTTGTACACAATAAAGTTAGTTTTTTCTCGAGAAATGTAGACCGGACCAGTGCGGGCGTCACGCGCGCATACCAGACGACCGGAGGTTTACGTTTTGGCCTTGAGGAGCGCTATATCACTGCTTGTATCTAACATTTGGCGTCACAGGTATATTCCGTAACGCCAGGTAACGCTGTTTTAGTTAATTCACTTACTGGTCCACCCAGACAAAGTCGGAAAATCACTGGTTCACCAGTAATAATTCAGAATACTGATTCAACCAGTGATAATTTCACTGGTCCCGTTTGAGAGAATACTAAAAACCTTCTTCTAATCATTTAAAGAAATAAAAATCCAAATTTTAAAGAGGAAAAGCTATCGCGCACGAAGATTTTGTTTTTATATGGAAATAAGACATCTTAGATACAAATCCAAGAAAAAAGTTCTTGGCGTTCGTACCTTTCGGTCTCTGTCATTTCATACGATGATAGTATTTTAGAAAAAATATTGTTTTGTCCCAAATCAAGGGAGATAGCTTCATAAATATAATAGAGATGGAAATCTGCTGTAGATAATGAGGGTGATGTACGAAATAGATACAATCAGATTCGGATAGGCAACGTGCGATACAGAATTTTGGGGATAATGGACAGAAAGAGCAAGAGTGGAATAGTTCGTGCGAAGCGAAGGACTCTACGATTCGTCCAATTATCGGTTGGCACCAAAAGTGCTGGGTCTGGCTCGCCTGCCAAATGGGAAATAGCAGGCGAACTGCAAAGCCGGGGTCCTGCGGGCGCGAACCATCGAATGTACGGAGTCCATGAACTTGCGGACCAACGGGAGCTCATTTGAGCTAAGCGCGTAACGATAGACGGTAAAAGGTGATTGGGTTTCGTCGGAAATCACTTTTTCGAACTTTATACACTTTACCAAACTGAGAAAGTTCGTAATTCTTGCTTAGAAACGCATTTAATGTTTTTCGAGTCTTCGTAACCCTTGGTCTAATGTCCTATGTTTAATTCACAGTAAAATGTGTTATTTTTGATTATATTTGATGTCTTGAGTGTTATGAGAAATTGTCTGCTGTATCAGCCGTTTGAAAGTTTGAGGTTTTAAGGCCAGATTTCAATTTAGGCACCTAAATATTCTAGAACAAACGACTTTTTCAATATTTTGCTCATCCAGAAATAGCCTGTCCTTTGAGGGTTAATTTAGTAAAAATGGAAGTTTTTATTTTCACCTATATCATTTGCGTAGAGCATTTCTGAAAAATATTAAAAGAGAAAAAATTATTCATGGTTGATTCATTATTAGCACTAGTGATACAATAATTCTAGGGAACGTCCACATATTACGTGATTCTATATTTAGTAATTTTTGACTCACCCCTCCCTCTTGTGACAATTTGTGACATTTTGGCGAACTCCCTCTCAAGAGCTATGTGACACTGAAGCTGACCCCCTCGTAATTTAAAATACGAAATCTAAATGTAATTTTCTATAACCGCCAACTGAACATTGAATGATGAGTTAAAACTATTTGATACTAGTGTGATAATACTTTAAATTATATTCTTCAGACATTTTTTTTTTATTTGAGAAAATTGGTATAATTTAAAGATACATTCAGACGGCAGATTAACTTAACAGATTTCTTAGACAGCAGCCTTATAAACTACTAAGGTTTTTGGTGTCGATAATATTGGTCTTTAATCTTTTGATACGAATACAAATTTTATTGTTTGATCAGAGAAACGTCACGTGTTATATAAAACCTTTGCAACACCCCTCCTATGTGACACTACGTGATGTCAGGGTAGACCTCTCCCCCCTTCAGAGCATTACGCGTAATATGTGGATACTACCTTATTACAAAACCTTCAGTGGAAATAAGGGATTAGGGTTAAGCGGTATCCTAACAAAAATAAAGAAAATTTCAGTTGATTAGAAAGAAAACTATACAACCGGAATGAAACGATAATCCTGACGCGTTTTTTAAAATATGATTTACTGTTATTTGTTTATTTAATTGATGCATCATTAAGAGTTGAAGGTTTTTTTGTACTAAAATATTTCATGCTGACCTCTCTCTGATGGTGTCACTATTTTTTGGTTACAATTTATGTCCGAGGATGAA
Organism: Andricus quercusramuli; assembly: GCA_932178445.1. Classification (NCBI taxonomy): domain Eukaryota; kingdom Metazoa; phylum Arthropoda; class Insecta; order Hymenoptera; family Cynipidae; genus Andricus; species Andricus quercusramuli. Next base: position 161,291 of record CAKNXH010000205.1, on the reverse strand, counting down.
ACCGTGATACCAAGGAAACCAAAGACACAAAAGAGAAGTGCAATGAAAGCGTTTGGTAGGCCTTGAACAGACCATTCGACTTGCTTCTTCGCCTCGGGACGGCGCCCCGAGACTGGTAAATGACGTCATTAACGAGGCAAAGTGCTGACGCGTCGAGACTAACTCCATCCACCCAGCACTCCTAACTCCCGCTACCACCCAATCTTCTATCTCCAGCCTTTCCACCCCTTCAAGATCGATGCGTCGATTTCCGATGCTCCCCGTACCACGTACATAAAGTGCGATGGAATTTAACGCGAATGTCCCTGTTCCGTGCTCTACGATTCTCAACTTGAAAATCCTCAGCGAAAATTTTCAAGACGTTAGGAAAAGGGAAGATTTTATTTATACAGTGCGAACCTTCTCCCATTTTCGAATTTGAAAGCTCTTATTTTATACCAACCATACAAAGTTGAAGGAAGCGTTTGAGAAAAAATAAATCTAGGGTAATATATTTATAAACTAGTTTTTGAAAAGTCAAAATGTTTTTTAACATGTTTAAACTTTGGGCAAATAATGAAAACTGAGATGACATAAATATGACCATAAAAATAAATTTTTTGATTTTTTAATTTTTTGATTTTTTGAACATCAAAGTACGTATCTGCTGTGAGCAGCAAACTAATTTAACTTTTAATTGCATAATTAAAATATTAACTTGTTTTTTCCCTATGTCTGGAATTGATTTTACATTTGCTTTGAACACGTTACACGTTTGATAAAACATTTTTTCCGAGCCTTTCGAGTGTCAACTCTCCCTCTTAAACGTCCAAAACACTCGCAGCGTGAGTTTCGCTTTTATCGAAGTTTTGCGAGATTCAAATGGTTGGTGCGTCCGAAGTGACGGTAGAGCCCTACGGCCTCGTTCGTCAAAAATTGACATGCCAGAAACTTATTAAAATTCGGAAAAATATATATTTCGAGCCAGCGCTCGACTCAAATTTTGATTGCACAAAAAATGAGGAAAAATCCAAAATTCCATTTTGCGGTCAAACAATGCAAGATGCAAAAAAATGAGGAGACAAAAATTGTGCACCCAAAAAAGATCTACAAATTTATTTTTGATAAATTTTTTCATTTGACGCTTAGTTTTTATTTAATTAGTCAAAAACGACATTAAAAATAAAGAATCAATTTTTTGGACAAACGGCACACGCAGCGAAAAAAATAAATAGATAAAAGTTGTTCAGCCAAAAAAGAACTACAAATTTGTTATTATTCATTTCTTGATAAGACGCGTAGTTTTTGTTTTAATCCTGAAAAATGACATTACAAATAAACAAATTAAATGTTTGGTCATAAACACACAAGGTACAATGAAATGTTCAATAACAAAATTGTTTGAAAATAGGATCTGAAAATTGGCTCCTAAGCTTTTTTTTTCACGAGACACGTGATAAGAATGTGTTCCTCAAAGCAGAAGGAGCTCTAACAAAAAAGAATTCACAATCAATAAATTTCAGTTGTCTATGCTAATTTTTTTAATTTTAAAAATCTTATGCAAAAATGTGGGGGATGTACAATGACCGAGCGCGAAGCGCGAGATAAATATATTATTGAGCGCAAAGCGCGAGATTCAACAGGTGAGCGCCTTAAGCACGCTCAAACTTGCGAGCCCCGCGCGCAGCGCGCGATGAACATGTGCCCGCGCGGCGAACAGATTCTTTCTCAGTATAAATATCAATTAATTTCAAAATAAAAAGCACGTGTTTAGTTTTTTGCAAACCTCAAAAATACGGGGATGAAGAGCGAAGATAAAAAAACTGAATTAAAAAAAAGTTTTAATCCATTTTTGGACCACACTATGTGATAATCAATATAATAATCTATGAAAGTACACGACACGAGTACTTGTATGGAAAAGCTTCTACGGCGCTGGTCATGATCTATACAATTCTACACCAGATCCTTTGAACTCTAGTATTAAGGAAGTTTACTGTCAACTTATCTCCAAATTTAAATAATTTAAGGCTGTTACTTATTTCAGCTGAAGTTTTAGTCAGATTTCAATATTTCGTAGTCAAAAAACTTACAGAAACATGATTAGCATTAACTTTGATAACATTTTTCTTCAACGCAATCTATATCGACGTGTCCGAATGGAACGGTACTATCTTGGTAGAATCAAATAGAAAGGCTTTCTATTTCAGAGGGCGTTTATGTTCCCAATACTATTTATATGGGATAATCAAGCTTCCATACGTCGCCACCGGAGAGGGCACCTTTGTATTTTGTCCTACCGAGATAGCACTTTTTCATTTTGACACTTTGATATACTATTTCTCAGAACATCATTATTCGTATTTTCTTTTATGTACATACATTTTTCACATTTTTGCAAAGTGTCTTCGTTATTTCGCAATATTATAATAACTGCGTCGCTTATAATGAGAACGGACGAAAAAGAGTCTTGTGAGAAATAAGACACGTTCATCTTGAATGATTTAACGAGGTTGCTTGCAGTTATTGCTGTGCGTTCCACAAAGCACGAAATGCTAGATGTTCCATAGATGCGCGATGTTAATTGCTGTGGTAGCTATGCAGATACACGTGCATGTATTTGAGTTCATGGCGTCGCCGTGTAACCGTGTTGGCGATCATGTTCCTAGGATTTGATAGTTATTGTGCCTAGAGAATTATCGGGTATGAATCCGGGTTTACGATTGAACTCGGTAGCATTTGGGAACATTGCAGTACAATCGTTCGAGAAACCTCTCGCTTTCGCTTCAACCGGAGACGCTAAAGTGCTTTTACGGTAATATGCGTTATCGTGATGCAGCTTTGCACTCCACTTAAATACACACCCTCAATTACTCCAAAGGAAATTTCAGGGCAGTGCTGTTATAATCTCTGAGAATGTTGAAGCAGATTGATTTCACAAATTCGAAAGTAAAGATGAATAATTTGGTCCGGGAGGAATATGCATAATGCACATGCTGAATAGCGTTATTACCATTAGCCCTATGTTTATTAATGATTGAGTTTTACACAAAAATTTTAATTAATTATTTTTGAAGCGCGATTCTGGAAGGTCTGGCAAATATTGTAAAGTAATCCTTCGCTTTACGGAAAATTCAAATAAATATATTTTATTTTCTTATTACTAAGAGAATAATATTTTTTATTTAGTAAAATTATGCTCTAATATACATTATTTCAAAAAATTATTTATAAGGTTTTTATATTTCCAGTGAAGTGAGTGAATAGGGAGTTCATATTTACTTATTTAAAAGAACTGTTGGTATCAATAAGGGGCATCCATAAATAACGTAACGCAGTTTTTTGGAGGAGGAGGGGTTTCGCGAAAATGTTATGACCTTCTACATGATTGAGTGGTGCAAATCGATATTGTTACGATAAAGTTGAGTAATTTTACAATAATAGATTGTAATAATGTTATAAAAATTTCATACCGGTATAATTACATAATTGTTTTGAGTTTTGTTTCCATAATTCTGTAAAAAATATCCATCAAAACGAATTTTTTCACAATTTATCAAATTACTACTACTTGTAAAATCATTCAACATTTTTTAAGTTTATCGGGTTAAACTAAGATATTTGAAAATTTTCTAAAGGATTTCATAGGATTTCAAAATATTTTACAGGATTTTTAAGGAATTTCAACGGATTTCACGTGATTTTATAGCATTTCAAATGATTTCAGTAATTTCAAAGATTTTTCTTCAAGATATGGATACAGGATTTTAAAGGCTTGCAAAAAGGTATTTTAATGATTTTTTCAAGATCTGGAAGGATTTCACAAGGCTTCAAGAATTTTAAGGGATTTCAAAGAATATCATCAGAGTTTATGTAATTTCACGAGAGTTTTCAAATATTTCAAGATATTTCCAAAAATTTTAAAAAGCCTGAAAAAATTTGAAAGATTCAAGGATAGTTCAAAAGGTTATAAGGAATTTTAAGAGATTAAAAAAAATCTTAGAGGGTTTTAAAGAGTTTCGGGTATTTAAAGAAACTTCAAGAAATTTTTATGTACTTTAAAGAATTTAAGGCGATTTCAAAAGATTTCAAAAGATTAAACAAATTTTGAGGAATTTTCAAGGATTTTAATAATTAATTTAATTTAATTTAATATTAATTTGTTTTCTGACGAATATTTGGAAGAATTTTGCAGGACCTACAAGGTTTTAAGATTTTTTTTTGAAGATACCATTCTATATGAAACAAAAATGAAACCGAAAGCCAGAGCATTTTGATCGGACAGAATGAATAATCGAATTTTGACATGAGGGACTGATAGCAAAAGCGGAGTAGAAAAATCCTCGGAGCAAAAACGAGTTAAAAAGAAATAAGAATAACGAAGATTGTATCGTATATTATAATATAACGATATAATAGTACGGTAGATTATATTATAATCTATTATTGTATTACAATTTTACGTAATAATATACGGTATAATCCTCGTTATTCTTGTTTCTTTTCAACTCGTTTTTGCCCGCATTCTTCTTAACTCGGTTTTGCTCCAACGACTTTTCTACTCCGCTTTTGCTATCAGCTCCGCAGATCATAATCATCTGATTCGGGATCATGTGACAGCTCAAGCCAAGATGGCTGACGTTCTTGGATTATTTTAGTTCATATGCGTGAGTTTTATGATTTCTGATCGTGCTGCGTGGTTGAAAAGTTGATAAATTACAAATACTGATAATAGAATATATCACCTGTTAAGTGTAGTTGTCACTTTTGTATGGTTAGACAAAATATTTAGGTTATTTCGTTATGGCATCTGTGTCAAAAATTGGCGGCTGTTCTGTTTCGTATAACAGATGACTCTGAAAGCATATCAAAATAATTTGAGTGGACAGATCATTATGGTCTCGAGACTCAAATGATCGTTGGTGCAAAATTCTCTGCAACAAATGTGATACTTTTTTTCTGTGTATGACTTCTTTTACCTTTTTTTAATCTGTCGTTATTTCGAGTTCCAGAACCTCGACCTCGGTGCAGGAAACGAGCTCGCGCACGTTTCCCCACACCCCGAATGCTGCCCGAATAGCAGAGCACAGTTTTTACCTTGAGATCTTGAGGATCTCGGCGATCTCCTCCGGTTTTATGAGAACCACTTTGGGATGCGCTCGTCTCTTGTTCGCCTTATTGCTCTTCGTTCTTGTTGTGGGTTACACCTTGCTGAAATCGTTCCTGGTGGCTGCGGGCCCTGCTCCATTGGCCCGAGCTCTGAACCTCTTCGACATGGGCCTTAACGTCATGACCTCTGTGGGGCTCATGGTGGACTCCCTCATCCTCTTCCCGTAAACGGGTGCGAGAGTTCCCTCGTTACTCCTTTGCCTATAGTGTATCTCCCACTGAGCCACTGAGCCCTATCTCTATTTTGCGCCCATTCAATTCAGTAAGGACTATTATCCTCTTAGGCATGTCGCTCCTTCGACTTGTGGCTTCTGTCTAGTTCCTTCATAACATCGACCTCACCTCGAAACATTTCTTCACAAAGACTTCAGGCTGAATTACCAATCTCCATTTCATTTCCACAAGTAGTTAGGGAAATGACACACAGAGCCTCGAATGCAGGGTCAAGGTCTCAATAATCTAGGTGGAGACCTAATATCCTACACGGGAAAGCAATCTATAGATATCTTGTTTTATAATCCAGGCTTTTAAAACCTAATATCTTGATTATACGACTTAATATCTATATATTGCTTTTGCAAAATTGAAACTCGAAGATAATAAACGGTATAACCTATTCCTCTCAGTGTAGAGACATAATACAGAACATCACTCCTTGGTGCGACGCAGCCTTCATCACGGTTGGTCGCGCCTTGGCTTGGGGATTTTTTCTTCAGGACTATTTCTGGACCATTGTCCGCGACAGGCTGCTAAATCGTGTAACCGTATTAAGCAGAAACTCTCGGCACAGTACCTTTCTATCCACAATCCGAGGACGTGCCCGGTAGCATGGTCAAAGGTCCCGGGAGTAGTAGGCCAATACAAAACATGGTATTACCAATACTGGTCCAGCACTACAATTTCCGCCTGGCTTGACTTTTTTTCTCAAATTTATCCCAAATAAGCTAGCATAGTTATAGAATACTCTTTCAATTTACATATAACAAGTTGATTAAATGTTTGTCTTTTCTCACACATTTATCTCGCGTAGCAGTTAACAGTGGGCAAGTGGAGCATTCGCTAATGTAGAAAGTGTTATTGCCGATAAAAATACTTTTAAGGAAATGAAATTGATATAAAAGACGGATTGCAGTAATGGATGCCCATGAAACACGCGTTTGCGAGGGAACTTCTATAATGCTGCTGTTATCGGGACCGAGAGTGTTGCTTTACTGGTAAGTAGCAACAAAAGCGAGGGAGAGAGAGAGAGAGAGAGAGTGTAGAAAAGGTGTGAAGCTGGACAAAAAGAGTCTTGGGGTGGGCAGGATTGAAAGTTCCCTGGGCTGTCGTTATACTTACACTTACACTTGCCGCATGATATTGTATCGTATAGGTTTTCTGCACTAGAGTGTACCTGTATGGACTTATATGTACTTGCACTTGTATATGTGAGAACTATCTTTCACCTCCCTTCTAACTACTTTCAATGTGTCAGCACGTGCATGCCCTGCCAACCATGTATATATGAGCGGTGCCTGCGCTGCCGGACTTTAAATTCAGCCCAGCCTTTGCAACGCCGCGGATTAACTTTGGAATGCATGAATTCTTTAGTCTGTATTCTCATCGGAGGCTCAGTTAGAGAGGCGAGGATTAGTTGACTCTCCTTCATCGCAGTGTCGTTTCAGGAAAATAGCAGACTCAGAAAGTATCTACAAATTATTTAAGCTCTTCGAAAAAAGTGACGTTTTCGGAAATTTTTAAAATATTATACTGTAATTGTAAATCTTCTCGAAATGTTTGATGTTTTTAAAATTTTATTGCGATAATTTTTAATTAACAAATAATTTTCTGAAGTTTCATTTTCAAGACTTTTGATAGAAGAAATTAAAACTTTGCTCTCACTCATTCTCGTGTTTTGTCTGTATATGTACTTGAGAAACTTGAGAAGAGAAAATTCCAATTATGCACGACAAACTAAGGATGTACTTCACATTTTTTACCGAAAAATGGAAACGACTCTGTTTTCATGATTTCTAAATTTGACTAAACATTGTCCTGTAGTAATGCTCCAAATGGCTGACTATACTCTAATCTTTACTACTGAATCCCATAATCGAATATACGCCAAAGCTATTTACTAAATAAAAAATATATTGAAAATATAATTGTCAGATTTAGAGTCAATAAATCCTAAATAAAGACCTGCACAATTAAGACACTTGAATAAACTAAGAGTTTATTCGTATTATAATATTTGTATTTATTATAATTAGAACTAAAGAAACACATCGGAACCTTTAAACTGCCTCAACAACGGAATTATCAGCATTGAAATTTATCTGAAAATAATTTGTTACAATGTGAGAAAATCGTCCCTCTTCCTTCGTTTGCCGGCATTTTCGATTTTATTTTTAATTTTCAAAATTTAATGTATAAATTCCCACATTTTTTGCCTAACTGTACACACATAGAATTTACTAACTTAGGGGCCAATAATGTGTGAAATAAAGGCATTAATCACGGAACTGCAGCAGATATATGGTTTCAGTAATTATTACGAATTGATCCTATTTAATTTTGATTTATTCAATGAAATATTTAATTGACCTAACAAAATTTTCTTGTTGAATCAACCAAATACTTCATCTACCAAAAGATTTCGTTAAAGCAACCAAAAAATTTAGTTGACTCAATCATTTTTTTTTTTTAGGTACAATAACCATATTCTACAACAAAATTGTTGTTAACCCAACCGTATCATTTTTTTAGTGCACAATAAACCGATCCTTTTTTACTCTTTTACGTCATTCAGTCAGTCTTTTTTGTGTACTTGACCTTAAAAAAATTATTCTAATGTCAGATCCATTTTAAATCAGGCCGGTTCTAAACTTCAAATCGCAGAATCTCTCAGCGACGAAATATCTTGTTTTTTAAGGAAATTAGGCAAAACGTACTTTTTTCGATTTGAGAAAAAGTGTCCACAAAGTTACGATGCATTGATTTTTGACGACTGTTTTACAAAAGCACACATTTTGCCTTTAAAATTCTACAGTTTTCGATTTAGTTCTGATTTTCTAATATTCTTTTTTTAATGCTCACTCATATTGTTCGTTGAATCAGACCTTCCCCAAGGAAGAAATTTTGTGAGATTTATGCAGACTAAAACATTTTTGTGGACAGAAGAATTTTTTTCATAAGAGTGAATTTTCTTTCTTATCTATAAAAAGTTATAGGATACTATTTTTATATCAGCAGAAATTTGAAAAAAGCATTGCAAAAAATTAAAAACATTGGGTTTTGAAGGAAATATTCTGTATTTCTTTCTTCTTATTTTTTGTTAAAATTACTTAGCCCACGTAAAACTCTCAAGATGTCTCCAATGCAGATGGGATAAAATAAACAGAATATTGGCAATCAATATAAGTATGGGTTTTTTGGTGAAAATTGACTTTTTACATTTCAAACTAGATCAATAAATATTGAATTGCAAAGAAAAAATTAGTGTTTTTTGAACAGTAGGCTTCAAAATTAAAATACTCGTAACCTCGGGTTCGGATCATGCGAACCTTCGTCAGGTCACATTTGTGGCAAATAACATCGCGGCAAGACACATTTGCGGCGAGTCACATTCGCGGCAAGTCATATTTGCGGAATCTCTAATACACCAAAAATTGTCCACAAACATGTCCACAAATTGAAGTCCATAAAAAATTGGCAAAAGTACGGCGAGTCACATTGGCGGCAAGTCACATTAGTGGCGAGTCACATTTACGGCAAGTCACATTTACGGCAAGTCATATTGCGGCACCTTACAAGCATTCATTCGGAAAAATCTAAAGTCCATAAAAAATTGGCAAAATTGCGGGAAGTCACATATGCGATTTAGGGCAATTCATATTTGCTGCAAGTCACATTGCGGCATCTCTCATTCGAAAAAAATTTTGAGTTCACAAAGATTAGGAAAAATTAGTTGTATTACGTGAATTATTTCTGTGACCATTCACAGCTGCGTCTTCCTGCCACTCGTAAGCCGTTGAAAAGGGCTAGCGGCGTGACTTACATTATTTTTCTGACTAATCACAGGACTTGCTGCAAATATAACTTTCAGAGGGTTAGCATGATTCAACCCCGTAACCTAGTGACATTTTTTTTTATTAAATAAGAAAAATACATGTCGCCTAATTACCTCAAAAAAAAAACAAAAAGAAAAACATTCCGTCGTTCAGAGATTCTGCGAATTGAAGTGTAAAAGCTGCATGATTTAAAATGGACTTAATGTGACTTAAAATGACTTTGGTGTCGGCAGCAAATAAAAGCGAAGGATGCTAACTCAGTTTCTAATCAAGCTGAAAGGCTCTACTCAGGCATAAAATTACAATTGTGGTCGACTACCATAGAAAAAAAAACAGAAAAAAATAATATGCAATAGCATGTTATTCATGTAATTAACAAATTTTACAAACCCACCATTGAATTTTTTGATTTTTTTGAAAAATTGTAGGCCTCAGTAAAGCCTTCCAGCTTGATTAGAAGCTGAGTTAGGATCCTTCGCGTTTATTTACTGCTGACACCAAAGTTATAAATATTTTTGAATTTTTCGAGAACGTACTCATAAATAAAGCTTCAAGCTAACTACTCGATTTTTTGCCAAAAAATGCATGCATTTTTCCACGAAATAGAACGGTCGAAAGTTGACCAGGTTATAAAAGGTGCTTTTAACCACGTTTTTTCACCTTCACTGCGAATTTGCATCGAAACTTATGGGCACATCGCAATCCAATGATATTGTACTGATTCATAATAAAATGAGGATTGACAAGATGATTTTCCTTTTTTTGAACGATTTCTTTTGATTGATATATTCAATGATTTGTAGAGGGGCCAGGATTTTTGAAACATATAGTAGTCACCCCCAAGGTCAGGCTCTTGACATGGAGCGTTTTTGATCCTTGGGAGGCAACCAGCCTCTTCTGAGGGGACCGTTAGTTTAAGGTGTGTTTCGAACCACCAAAGCCCCGGTAGAAGTACATAGAGAAATGTCCATTGGTACCGGCTCAGGGGTTGAACCCAAGTCCTCCTGCACGGAAGTCTGACGTGCTATCGTCTAACATAAGCCACCGAGGGTAATGATTATTATTATATTTTTAGTTGTCCATTCAACATTCTATTGCTCGATACATTTTTCGTCTTTCTATACGTATTGTTTTTCTGCAATGTTGTAATTTTCCCTACAAATTTCTACATGCCGTTCAAACTACGATTATTTATAGAGCACAGTCATAAAAGAGTCATATCTCGAGATTGAGTGCATGATGCACTAGATGTAACAGCGGCTAATAAAAATCAAGCGCTTTCTTTGCGCGGTGTGATTTGTAGCCCATAAATCAAAAGATCGCATTTCTTACCTTGGCAGACGGCGGCGCGAGTCAAGAAACACTCGCGGTTGGTGGAAGAAGTCAAGGGAGTAAAATCGCGAAAGGAATTATCAGGAAAGAAAGGAAAGAGGTGAAAAAGATTCGAGAGGGTCGCAAAATCGAGATGAACTCCTAAAGAGAAGATGAGTACACAGTGCTTTTTGGCTTGTTTGAGTAAATGCAAGTTTGTCGAACGCGTCGCGAATATCTCTAGTAGAAAGTCAGTGCAAACGATGAATCATTTGATTACCGAAAAACTTACAATTCCTACTCTCAGCGGCAGGCAATTTACAAGATTGGTGGTCGGGTGTTATAATTTGATAGGATCGCTTCTTTGTGCGCAGTGGGTCGAGAGAGGCTCATAGCGGAGGCCTTGGTGTTTGTGTTTTTAATTTTCCCGGGCCGTTTTGTATGCAGATATCTAGCGTAATTTATCCAGAGGGCGAGCGAGCGTTGCAGACTGGTACGTGTGGCGGCTAGCCAGCCCGTCGACGAGGACGAAGTTCGCTATGGGGGTGGCGTTGGATTAAAGCGACCTTCCACTTCTTTCTCTTCGCCTTATTTTTCTTCTTTTCTCTTCGCGCCAGAAACTCCGAAGAAACCCTGGAGATATCCGTGGAAAGGGGCCTCGTTTAAAGAGTCACGGAGTTCCAGATCGACCTTCCGCACCCTTGCTACGAGCAATTACGTCAATTATATACTACTAAAACATCAGGAAGCTTGTTAGATCTGGATTATTCCCACATTTTTATCAATTTTCTATTAGCTCATTCATTTTAGACTGACAAACTAAACACTTCTTTTTAAGCATTGTTATTATGCCACGAAAACTGGTTATTATTCATTTTATCATAGAACCCTTTAGGGTTGAGATTTATGTATTGGATTTAACAAGAATGAATGGAAGAATTTAAAATAATTATTTGAGATACGATTGAATAAAGTCCAAAAGCTATCCTGTCATGATCGTGTCAATTGTCAATTGCTTAAAAGCTGTGCATGAATTACGTAGTTTTTTCCTGAAATGTAGAACGACGTAACTCCCTTTATTAGAATCCGTAAGTTTTAACCTGCCCTCCATATATTCCGTAATTTTTGCTGAAAACATTTTTTTCATAATTTATATATTTTCAACCAAGTACTTGAATTTTCAACCAAGAGAGATAAATCTTCAACGAAACAGTTGCATTTTTGAACAAAAAATGTATTGTCTGCAAAAAAAAACACGAATTTTTAGCCAAATAAATCAATTTTCAACCATATAGTTACAGTCAGTCACAGGGACTCCTGTAACTGATCACAGAAAAAGTATAAGTCTCGCCGCTAACTATTGTGCAGTATGTCTGTGATTTTTAATATGTATCTTCCATTTTCTCAAAAACTATTAGTTATACAGGAAAAACGTACTGGATATAAAATGTGTATTTTTAAAGATAGTGTCTATGCGCCTGGACGCAACCCATATCCCCTTTCTTTTTCCAGGTCCGTACGTTTAGACACGACAATGTTATGATCGTACATAAGCATCCGGCCGTACGGACTCTTAGGACATTTAGAGTTGGCCATTTTTAAAAGATCTACGACTTTCATTTGAAGCTTTTTTTTTGAAAATTTCGACTGCTCCATGCGATATGGGATCAATTTCAGCTAAGTCTGCATAAAGAAACAAGTTTCGGTTATTCAGTATAAAAAACCGGGCTTGGGTTGCTCTGTCTTGATTATGGAATCAAGTCAATTTTTGTCGGTGTGGAACTTTGGACTTTTCGTGATGAAATAAACAAATCCAGGTCCTCTACAGCAGGTAATAACATTTTATAGAATTTTCCGCAATATTTACTTTTGCATAGAATACGTTAATATTTTATTACGTGCTGCAGAGCGTTCTGCTTGTTAATTTTATTGGAAAAAGTCAAAGTGTCAAAAACATATTTGATTTGATATACATAGCAATTTTATTCTGATTTTTATACGGAAAACCCGTAACTTATTTTTTAGACAACGATAGCAAGGTCTATGACTTAACGTCCCTGTTCACTGAATTTTGATAGAAAATTTAGAAACAGAACTTTAAAAAGTCAAATTGTGTAACAAAATTGCACAAGAAGGCTTAGGAATAAATATGTTTCCGAAAATCAGTTTTTTAAAAAACGTATACTTAAGAAAGTCAATTCGTGTTACATAATTCCACACAAGGAGTTAAAAAACAAGAAAATTTCTTTATAACTTATTGAAAATCATTAATAAAGCACCGAGATTATCATACTATTTTTAAGCACATGGGACAAAAGGTAAAAATTCAATTTCAGGACATGAGTTCACTGTATCATTATAGACAATTGTACTTTTCAGAGTCGCAGTATATAATGACAAGTTCTTTAGAAGGACTTACCTGAACTTGATTCCATATTGCATGGATTATACGAAATAAACAGAAAAACGCGTACTTTCTATAGTTTTATCAATTTTAGACCTTAAAAATTGCATTTTCGGGCAATTTTATTGTAATTTTCGTAATCAGTACGACAAAATAAATGGGTATACGGAGTTACAAATTAATCAAAGCGAAGCGCTTTTCGGGAGTTTATTCATTTTTTGCATGCAAGGAGTAGTTCAGAAAATAGCGAAATAAAAAAGTTTGTCACGCTGCAAAAAACACAGGTGCCAAAGAATAAAAAACTTGTGGTTTAAAATCGATTCCTTCATGAGAACATCCAGTTTAAAGTCCTGTAATTTTTGAAGCTTCGGGTTGAGGACTGTTCAATCCTAAATCGTTCAAATTACAATACGAGTAGTCTAGTCAATGTAGTACACTGTAATTGGACATTACTTGCTTCTCGTGTAATCTACACAAGTTTCTTTTTTATACACGTATATAACAATAGCTCCTATCTTCTTTAGCAAAGAACGATATAGTATTTTCGTTTCCGGTTACCATTCGCTGTAAAGGATGCCCGATTTCCGTGCAAGATAAGAAAATAGAACCGTGCACTTCATATACGTCGATCGACCAGCTCTTCTTCCTCGATTGTGCAATTTCTCAATGGGATTGGTTTGTTTTCAAGGGGTAGCTAATGTCCAACTATCTGCTTCTACTTGCTAGCATCTAACCGAATAAGGAAGCCAAATGGTTTTTCCTCGAAATGGCGCGCGCAGGAGCAAATACTTTGGTCTCCTGGTTCCAACGAGCAAGAACTTAATTATCTGTGAAACAATAGCCAGCGAATTATGATTATTACCCGCGTAGCCTTACGAGGCGAGCGAGGACGCAGACTATACTCGGTCGGTGATAAAAGTTACCCGCGTAAATAGGGGGATTCAGTTTCGTTTTCCCAAGGTTTCACCGTGAGCGGAATTGCGACCGGGCTCGATGAACTTCTTTTTTCGTAACGAGATCCCAAGATACGTTTATCTCCAGTGTAACAGCTATAGAGTATTAGGGATTCCCCGGCTCCAAAGCACGTAAACTTCAAAGTCAAAAGAGCTCCAGCGCCTTTTTAGGCTCTCTTATCTCATTGGTTTCCTTTTTTTGTAATTCAGTATTCTTTGCGTGCATATCTATTCAATTAAATCTAGCCCGACAGAGATTTTCCGAGAAATTGGTATTAATTCATAGTTCCGATATGAATCGTTAGGTGTCGTTCAAAAACTACATCACGCGATTTTGAAAAATTTTCCACCCCTCCGCTTTTTTGTCATAGATCATCACACAAATCTTAAATCCCCCAGGGTGACGCCACAAATTCATACATCTCTCCTCTCCTTAATTCAAAATTTTCTCTTTGATTTCATTTGATGAACGCCTGAAATAAAATACAAAACATACAGACGTAATATTTTAACAAACTTCACAGCCCAGAATGCACTCAAAACATAGAATATAAGGTGATTTTACACCACAAAATTTGTTTGAATGAAATTAATCTATTATGTACTAAATTAATCTATTATTAATCTATATGTACCATATTCCATTCAATAAGAAAAGGCTATGATTTAGAGTCAAAATATATAACATTTTTAACAAATTAGTTAAATTTATATCAAAAGAGAATAATTTTCTACAAAAAGAAATGAATTTTCAAGGAAAGAATGGAGTTTTGAAAGAAAAAGTCGAATTTTTAAGAAAACAGTTGACTTTTTAACCCGAAAAGATGCATTTTTAACCACAAAGAATGATTTTTCAACAACATATTTTCAAAAAAGAACAAAATCAGTCTTAGACCAAACAGTTGCATTTACAACTGAATAGTTAAACATCCAGGCTAAAAGACAAATTTTTGGAAGACAATTTAATTTTCAATCCAAAATGATGAATGTTCTACCAAAAATTCTATCAAAAATAATTAAATTTCAACTAAAATAATGTATCGACAACAACAAAATGAATGTTTGAAATAGAAGTTCAACCTTTACCATAGTTGTTCAATTTTCAATATAGAAAGATCCATTTTCGTAAATATAATTAAACTTTCAGCGAAAGAGATGAATTTTTGAAGGAAAAAAGTAATACTTAATATGAAAAGAGGAATATTTTTATTTTCTATCAAAAACAGTTAAATTCAATAAAAAGAGATGAATTTTCAACAAAAAAGTTGAATCTTCAATTAGTAAAGATTTTTCAGTTAAAAGAGAAAAAAATTTGAACCAAACTGTTTATCAAATTTCAAGCTAAAAAGGCGAATTTCCTACCAAACATTGCTTCAAAAATTTTCAGCGCTTAAATATGAATTTTCAACAAAAAAGTTAATTTTCAAACGAATAATTGAATTTTTTACCACATTGGTCAAAATTTCAACGAAATAGATAAATTTTCAATTAAGATGATGAACTTTCAACTGCAATAGTTACAATTTTAGTTGAAAGAATAATTTTTTAACAAACAGAAAAACAGAAAAAAACAGCGGCGGTTAGGGGTAATAATTCCGAGAAATAGGGGACCCCCACTACTGGGCGTCGAGCTCGGAAATTGCGCGTGTGTGCGAAATGTGTGTTTGGGTACGTAACCTACAATAGAGCTCGCGGCCGGCGGCGATGAAAACGTAGCGTTTTTTATAGACGTTTTACAGTTTATAGACAGTTTTACGACTGTTTATAGCGTACGTAAATATTAAAATATGTGCATGTTATATTTTAATTTAAAATTAAATTATAATTTTGTTTTCTTGAAAGTTTTATAAAAATAAAGCTGCCCTGTACTATATAGGAGTTAGAAGTATCAACAACCTTTAAAAAAAATATATATATATAAATATACAAATTATTGCATGTAAATTAGAAAAATAATATTATTAAAACCATTTTCAATGACAAAAAACTGAAATTAGGCTGCGCTCGGCTGCGAGCTCTTTTTGAGGGTTTGCGCCCAATCCTCGAGGCAGCGTGAGTAGGGTTTGTAGTGGGGGAAGCGTTCGAGCTCATCAAGGCCATCACGCCTCCTTAGAACCAAGTTTCACTTAAATGAGCAGGCTAAAGTTTGTACCTCAGGAATTATGTTTTGGAGATGCACCTGAGTATTTTTACAGAATATGAAAAAAATCGTTAGGCCCCCTTTT
>CAKNXH010000205.1:106323-138302 GCA_932178445.1 Andricus quercusramuli | reverse complement strand
AAAAGTACAGTGCATGCCACTGAGGAGAGGTTTTTTCATGGCTCGGACAATGTTTTCAGAACCAAAATTCCCTTAGAAGCGTACTTCTAGAGAATGTAGTATTTATACTTCATTCTATTGATTGCTTGAAATACAAAGAAAAATGAGTGACCATGGGGAAAAGTCATTGATTAACTATAACATGTTTATTATTATAATAGTATATTGTGCATTGTGTCGAATCGCCGTCTCCCACTAGGTTCACTTAATACTTTGTCTAACACTCATGATGGAAATGCGGCTGAGCAGGTCGTCGAGAGACGAAGAAGTTGTCAGTTCCTCAACTCATGACGTCACAGTGGTCGAAGTAAGTACTTTTCCCACTAGTGGGAAAACTAAACTTACTTTGACCACTGTGTCGTCATCAGTTGAGGAAGCGACAACTTCGTCGTCTCGAGACGAGCCTAGGAAATCGCATTTCCATCGCGGGTGTCGGAGAAACATATTTATTGGCAAATGTTCTTTAACAGTATTGAGGTAAAAACTTAAGCAATTTATTAGTATTTTTTTCACTATTTAGAACCGTATTTCTGAAATTCAAAAGCATTTCAAACTTGATTCGGTTCTCCTGAAAACATTTTAAAAAGTGGCTTAGAGCTGTATACGAGTAGAAAATAACCTGGAGTGGTATATGGACAAAAACAGAACTGGAGCACTCTGCAGTCCGTCGATGCGTTTAATATGTATTATAGAATAAAAATGTAGGGACGTGAATCAGAAGGAACAGTTTTCACGGTGGTGTCTGTCTATTGACTTCGTTGTTTTCTTTGTCGTTGTAGTTTGCATACTGGATAACTTAAAAAAAAAGTATTCGTATTGGAGTGCTCTTCAACATACTTTTTAGGGACCAAAAAGAAAGGTCAAGTTCGTTAATCAGTGTTCTCTGACCCATGGTTCAGGTTTTAACTAGCAAAAAAGTACCAGAAAATCAAATATTCCATTTGCGGTCAAAATATACAAAATACGAAAAAAATGGACTAAAATTTTTTATTAAAAAAAGATCTGAAAATTAATTATTGATCACTGTCTGATAGAACGCGTAGTTTTGGTTTAATCATGAAAAATACCATTAAAAATAAAGAAATTAAATTTTTGAAAAAAAGACACAAGATACAATGAAATGTTGAAAAACTAAATTTTTCATCTAAATTTGGTATACAAATTTGCTTTTAACCATTTTTTGGTAGGGAGTGCGCTTTTTCAATTATGGAAACAAATAAAAATATTTATATTTCAATAACAAAGAATACTATGAATTTAATTAAATAGCGTTGAACATAATATCGATGTGTTCGTCAAATCTGAAGAAGCTTTAACAAAAAAGAAATCACAGTCACCAAATTATAATTGTCGATGGCTTGACATTGAATCTTGAAAGGTCTGTGCATTAATGTGGTGGAAGTACAAAGACCGAAATTCGACAAATTCCAAAGGATTTTACAGATTTTAGGTTGTTTTAAAAGATTCCAAAGAGTTTTAATAGATTTCTTTTGAAAAATGCGTAGAACTCTTAATATTTTAAAAGTTGAGCGTTGCTTCTAACTTACATTCATTTTTAATAAATTTTATATTTTATTGGGATTTTTCATATCGCCGTGAATATATTTTCAACGACCTAAGTATATATAACATTTAAAATATTTATTTTTAATATAGGAATCATTAAAGATCATTTAATGTTATATGAAAATAAATGTTTGATATTTTCCCTATTTTTTCTCCTTTTCCTGCAAAAATTACACTATTTCCCCTTTTTAGAGCTCTTTAGGGCTGTGATTCCTGTAATTGAAGTTTTCTTCTTTTCTCGCATCTTCTGGTTTATATGATATTATTTTTGAAACAAAACAGGAAACAACACAAGGTGAAAAGTATTTCTGAGACTTGAGTGATAAATAATTGAAGGGTGGAAAGTTTATGGTGCTAACCGCCATTTCTGTAATTTTACACGGTGAAGGAAAAAAAGGTTGCATTTCAGTAGTAGAACAGGGCGAGGCAGCCAGTGGGGCGAGGCAACCAATTTCATTTTATTCTCGCAGCGTTAATGGAAATCATGCGCCTTTGCAATGTAAGGTCGGTTAGGTTAGTCCGCTGTACTTGCCGAATGTTGAGTGTCATTTGTGAAAAACTACTAGCACACGGAGAGAAAAATGAGGCATTAGCGCGTGAAAAACTGTCACGCATTAATTCTAAAAGTGTGAGAGAAATTTTCAAGAGCCTCCACGGACTTTCTTCGTCAGTCTCCTTGCGATTTGCCTTTAGGCCACGCCTCCTGCAAACATTTAGTGGCGCGAACGTGTCGAGGGGCAGTAGGCGTTGCCTAAAGGCGAATCGCAAGGAGGCTCACCGAGAAAGTCCGTGGAGGCTCTTGGAAATAAAACAAGAGACACCTGCGATATACGCCTGATGGATAGTCCATGCGTTAATGCCTTGAAGTCTCTTGCGCTAAACCCCGGAGTTTTTTCTCCGTGCAGAAGGTACATTTTCGTGATTTACGTTTGTTTATCCTTCGTGTATAGGTTGTATAAAAAAAAATTATGTGAGTATTTTCCGCAGTAGAATGTTGTGCTTAATACGATGGAATGGTTGGTTTTTCGATATTCGAATTCTTTTTTTTTGTGTGAAATTTCTTTGGAAAAAAGCACGTGTGGGGCGAGGTAGCCAACAAACGGAAGATTATGCTGAAAAAGTTAAAAAGTGAATTGCTTGTGGCGGCCCTTGACGAGGCCGCCCGAAGAAGGTATAAACTCCTTATAAAACCCCGGATAACAGCAACAAAGATGACATATTACTTTTTCCGATTTTTCCAATTTTGTTTGGTTTTTTCTTTTGAGTTCCATTAAATGTCAGAGAAGACATTAAAATTTGTTTTTTATTCTTATATATCATCTTGGAGCTGATGAAGAACTTATACATTATTATACGTCTGAGTATTATATGGTCGGCTGCCTGGCCCCACGTTTTTACAGTTGAGCAAAAACATAGCGTCTCTGAAAAACGGTTGTAGAAACTGTAATGTGCAATCTACGTCAAAATGCCACCAGGAAATTTTGTAGCCAAAGAATCATGTTTCCTAACGATACCATACACAATTTGATATCATTTCGAACAAGTGCTCTGCACTCCAAAATGTGGCGTCCTGGCTGCCTCGCCCTATTTGACTCTAATGCGTATTGGACAATAAGCCGACTTTGAAAATCATTAAAAAAATATACACAGTTTCGTAAATTTAAAATTTCGGTTATAACGGCCTATATTAAAAGTGCACAAAAATTTTAAAAACGCATTTTCGAAGAAAGTGATGGTGAGCACCTATAGACTTTTCACCCTTTAATTATACATATGTAGTAAAAAACAGGCTGCTTCAGAAAATAACTGATCGTTGTTTCAAAAAAAAATGTTTATCTAATAATTCACACAGCAATTTTTTTCAAATTTCACTTAGTTCTTCAAAGAATCTTTAGTTTTTAAAGGTAGTGCAATCTGAAAATTAGGTTAACGCGTTGATCAACTAAACTTATTTTAACTCGAACTAATAAAGCTGGCATGAAGTGGGCCGATGCTCAGTTCTAAGTTACATTGCACTGCCCGAAGGCTAGGATGTACGAGTAAATGGATAGGATGAGTTGTAAAGGGATTGGGACACTCATTTGATCAATTTACGGGAAACATCCGATGTTCATGCAGTGACGAGAGTTTTGGTGAACGAACGTTTATTGATTATACGGAAGAAGATATTGTATGCTTTTCGAATACTCAAACTGTAAACTATGGCACTTGAAACTTGCTATTTTTAATCTTATTAATTGAAGGAAATTGAAAACTGTTATTTTCATAAGAGAGAGCACCTTCTTGGTCATATTCAGACACATATCAGTATTAGTAGTAGTAATAATAACAATAATGGATTTCGTAGTTCCGTGGGTTAGGTTGTATCCCATAGGATATGTAGGGTCACGTGGAGTACTTGCTTCAAGGGATAGGTTAAGTCCTGTGGGTTCGATGGATAGGTCCCGTGTTGTAACTGGGGCCTTATCGGATAAGTAGGGTCCAGTGAGTTAGGTTGGGTCCCATGAAACAAAGGGAAACTCGATGGATAAGGGGATCTCGCGGGATTGTATGAATCCCGAGGGATAGGTGGGATTCCGTGGGATCGCTTGGGACCCGATGGATATGTGGCGTCCCGCAAGATAGCAAGGTTTACGAGGGATAGATGGGTCCGTGGGATAGGTTAGGTCTCATGGGTTAGGAGGAGTTCACTGGTTAGGGGATCTTGAGGAATGTAGTACGACGGGACAGCAGAAGGGTTCATTCTGGGTCTTCGATATCCCAAAAATGGTATTCTATTCGTATGTCTCTGTACACGGAGAAAACGAAACGAGCGGACGCGCTGTTTCTAACGCGTGAACGAAGCGTGAATGGAAAAATTTGGTTTCAAAATTGGTTCATAGTCGTGACAGACGTGAATTGCGCGAGCCTTGAGTCTTCGTCACGTCTCTCCGGGACGTGAAATGCTGTTGGGCCGTTCACGGCTCTTCGTGCAGCTTTTTCACGCGTTGTAAAGCTGTGAATGCAACTTTCGGGACAAATGTATCACTTTCACAGTCTTACGAGCCGTGATTCGCGTCTAATGCAAATCCAGGCGGTGAAGTCGCTTCATTCGATGCGATATATCGATGAGCTGACATAATCGATGGTCGGATTCGATAAATATTGAATAGTCGTCGTTCCAGTCGAATGACACACAGTCAACAGATCTGAGAGGTCACAGCTCTACAACGCGTAAAAAACAGCGCGAAGAGTCTTGAACGGCCCAACCGTGTTTCATGTCCCGGAGAGACGTGACGAAGACTCGAGGCTCGCGCGATTCACGTCTGTTACGACTGTGAACCGATTTTGAAACCAAATTTTTCCATTCACACGTCATTCACGCGTGAGAAACAGCGGTCAGCTCGATTTGTTTTCTCCGTGTAGAAGGTTATGGTTCAGCTCGAATAAGAAGTGGACCAAAATCCAAGTTTGGTATTTTTCTAAAGTCACTGCTTTCTTTGCCTGTTATTTTCAAGATTCAATAAAGCTTAATAATAGCACAAAAGGACTTTATTTTTTATTCAAAATAAAAATAAAAAGTTGTGCAACGCTTGATGTGTCAATATTTTTGTTTTTAGGGACGCGCCGCACCATTGATGAGAATTTTTCATAAGATATCACTGTAAAAAGAAAGTCTTATTTCAGGTATTGAAATAAGACTTAGAAAAAACAGCTTCGAGAGGTAAGAAAATAATACCACTGGCGAGAACCAAGATTTATTTCTTTTACATCGAAAATAACAGCATGACGTTATTCTGTTCAAAAACAGGACATGCAAAAAATGATACCGTGACAAAAAAAGATCTCTAGTTTTTACAGAAATGAAGTCACAATTTCTAACGACAAAACCGCCCATTTTTATAATTAACAATGCTATCACAGAATAGAACTACTGTTATTAATAGATGGTGAAAGTTAGATTGCGATGTTTTGTGTCTGAGTAAATAAATACGTAAATAACGTAAAAGGTATAAGATGACATACTTCAGACTAAATAAAAAGACCTTCAAATGTTGAGAAGATCCTTTAATCATCGACGTTTCGAGAGTCAAATGCTCTCCTCTTCAGGAAAACAGCAATCCAAGTCATATAAAAGTCCTTTATTTTCAAAAAAATTTGCAGATGCCAAATGTCGTATTCCAAAAAAGATTCATGCTCTTACAAGATTCTAAAAAGTGGGACGATGGTCGTGGCGGTTAAGGCGTAGGCTTCGGACTCACTACGTCGGCTTGCGGGTTCGATTCCCGCCTCGCACTCTGGAAGAGCCTCGGTGGCCCATGCGGTGAACTACTTGCCTAACTTGCCTAGCAAGGGAGTTGTTCATCTCCGTAAAGTCGTAGGACCGGTACCTCTAGAGAAAAAGGTTCTCTAAGTACTTAAGACCATGTGACGAGTGGGTCACGTGACCGGATTCCACATTACCGACACTTTTTTTATTTGTAAACTTATGTTCACACGAATAGCCACATCGAGTTGCAAATTCGGGATAATAAATGAGAAGTACTAAGAAATGCGGCCCTGGTCCTACATTTTTATAATTATAAAAAAAGTTTTTTTGCAAATATTTTTTTTGCTTTTTTCATAATTATTTAAATTTAGGACCAGAGCCGCATTTCTTAGTGCTTCTTATTTTTTATCCCAAATTTTCTACTGGATGTGGCTATTCGTGTGAACACAAGTTTACAAATAAAAAAAGTGTCGGTAAGGTGGGAATCCGGTCACGTGACCCACTCATCACATGGCCT
The DNA here is from genome assembly GCA_932178445.1 of Andricus quercusramuli. Lineage (NCBI taxonomy): Eukaryota > Metazoa > Arthropoda > Insecta > Hymenoptera > Cynipidae > Andricus > Andricus quercusramuli. The sequence continues at coordinate 131,931 of CAKNXH010000205.1, read as the reverse complement.
TGAGGCTGTTGCTCTTGGTGGTTCGGAACCCACCTTAAACTGTAGGCCCCCCTCCCAACACCAAGTAAGTGCGTGGGAGTGTGTGTAAAGGAATAGGGAAAAGATACAAGAAAAATGTAAACCCTTAGGGGACACATTAGAAGCTTCCATTTCATAAGATTCTATCTCAATTTAGTTCTGAGGTTTTAATATTTTAACTTTAAGATGTTAAAAAGTAGTAAGGTCCATTATTATCCCACCACGGACAATATTAAAACGATTTGTTTAAAGAATTTTCTTTTTAAATTTGAAATGGAAGACAGCACAAACGTACTGCTACATGGTAAGGTTTAACATCAAGACATTTTGGCTTCTGCCAATTTTTTTAAAAATAAAGGACTTTTATATGACTTGGATTGCTGTTTTCCTGAAGAGGGGAGCATTTGACTCTCGAAACCTCGATGATTAAAGGATCTTCTCAACATTATCAAGGTCTTTTTATTTGGTCTGAGGTATGTCATCTTGTATCTTTTACGGTATTTAAAAACTAATGTTACAAAAAAAGAGAATTTGACTATTATTGTATGATAAAACTGTGCATGTTGTGCTGTAATCTTTAATTACTCGTACTATTTCAGCTGAGAGTTTAATATGATATTCATATCATATAGGCTGAGATTATGAACTATGTTTGTAGAAGTAAGAAGTCTATTTTTATGGGATTTATAAAAAAGAATATTTTTGTAGATTTTGTATAACAGAGTTACTTTTATATTGTGCGTGCATTTTTTTTAGAATCAATTTAAGTAGAATAATTATTTTCAGGCCTTAACCGGAATTCCTCATAAGTCTTTTCAAAGCTTCAATGTTCGTTCAGCTGGTGTTAATGTGTACAGTACAAATAAAACTTCATGTATGAAGTATTTTGTGGCTTAGATCTTGTGAGTTTAGATCTTATAATTAACAAGACGATATTTCAATCAAACGTTAGAAATCACTTCCAATTAAAATCTTGTCCAGTCAACCATCAAGCACATCATTGATAACTGCCGAAAGTTAGCGCAATATGATTATACTCACAGATAAAATGTGTGCACATTTACTCACTTTTCTAATTGTTTAGAAAATTACAAAAATGGTTTGAATTGATTGGAACATTCTAAGAGTTTGAACATTTTTTTCACTTGGCAACTTATTTCTGATAATTTCAGTAAAATATCTGAAAAATAATCAAATACGCAAAAAATCACGTTTTGCTAGCGTCATCGGTTAACAAGGTACAGACATTTGAAAGGTCTCGGGGCATGAGGGAATGAGTGCAAAATTTTGGAAAATGCATTTTATTAGCTTAAACTGACTGATTTGACCTAACTCGGGTGTCTGTAGAAGTTTATGGTGCAGTTCGATTTAAAACTTGGTCCAAATCCACGTTTGGTATTTTTTTAAAAGTGAACACTTCTTTTTGCCTGTACTTTTCACGATTTGATAAAGCTAAGTAATAGCTCGCAAGTGCTTTCCTTCCTTGAGAAAGTTCCTTTTTTGGTTCGACAGAGTTCATTAATAGCTTGAAAGCAGTTTTTTTTAATGGAACCGCCGGATGCAATAAGGGGGTATAAAATGCTGCATCATTCGGTTGGCCCCTTTGCGTATTTTTATATAAATTAAGATTTTTATTTTTAAAACATATATCCTTATAGGAAATTGTATTGCGCGTCTTTTTTTTCCTTTCGTAAGAAGTTGTCACTTTTGTTTTTTCCAAAATTAATGCAAAAAACACGTTTTTTGAGAAACGACGATTTTCAGTGTTTTTTCACTTCAACTCGCTCTAAAGCTCAGATTTTTCGATTTTTCACTTTAAAATTCCAGGAGTTACTCATTAGACTTTTACTGACGTGTTAATAAAATCAAAATTGACATTTATTTGTAGTAAATAAGGTTAATAATTTTTTTCTGAACAGTTTTATAAACATCGTTGGAATATTTTCAATCGCAAAGTCTATATCGACGTAACTTTCAGGTACAATAAACTTCTAGCGGATGAAATGTTCACTAGGGTCCACATAAGTTTTCTGAAACATTCTACTTTCATTGGTCCAGCTGTTGAAAAACTATGATGCTTTAATTCTTTCGCTCGGCGCGGCGTCGTGAATGTAAAACTCAGCGACGTCTATGAGAAAGGCGAGCCGCAGTGCTGATTCCTGAAGGTCTGCACGTAAAAATTTATATTTTGCAGAATTTTTCTACAAAAATTTACTATCAAACTAATAATATTTTATATAAAAAAATATATATTTATACATGTAATAACTCACGTGAAAAAGATAAATTATTATGACATCTCTTTCAGTCAAAACTAATTATTTTCTTTCCCTCTTTCTTTTCTTCTTTCTTTGTCTAAAAATAATGTTCAAGGATTTCTCAGAAAATTTTGTAATCATTGCGGTAAGCATAATAATAGTGAGACAAATATGTGCATTAGGAAGAGTACTTATAAAATAAACCTCACAATAGTTTCGAACATCGAAAGTGTTACATCTAAAAAATAAGAGTCATTTTTAAAACAGGAAATTTTTTAATTAATAAATGTGATTATTTATTGTTCAATAAAATGGAACTAGTTTTTTTGAAACTTCGAGGAAGAAAAAAAAAGTAAAGACAAGGAAGGTTGGAAAAGAAATATTCGAAATATTCGAAAGAATAAGGTATTTAAAGATTTATATAAAAATTTGCAAATTCTAAGTTAAAGTTTCCAAAAATGTGAAAAATCTCTTTTGATATGAATCAGTCAGAAAACGAGCACTAAATTGACTCAGTGAGGATTTTTACTGAAAATCATTATTTCAGGCAAAAAATGTAAAAAATAATTTTTTTCGAAGAAGGAAGGGCGTTTTACAATGAGTATTTTGCAAAAATAAGTATCAAAAAAGTTGTTGCAAAGAGAAATAGTCAAGTTGTTCACTTTTTATCAGACGAAGCCGCTTCCGATGAAGATTAGATTTTCATTATTGTTAAGTAGAAAAATGAATTTCAGCTTATAGTTTCATATAATTTACATTATGCAGTAGGGCGGGTCGAAAAAACAAAATTATATAAATGAAAGTTAGAGCTATGTGGAAAAGATGTGTTTTATGGCCTGAAAAAAGTATATTTAATTTATTGCCGAATGATGAAATTCTTCAATCCAAGCATTAGCAAAATGTGTTTTAAAAATTCTCATCCTAATGTGCAGACTCAGATTATAAACTATGTTTGCCTAATCAACCTCACGAATGTGACCTTAAAATGATCTATGTCAGTGTACTTTGACCTTTATTTGACCTAATTGATATTTGGAAGATGTTATTACCATTTATAGATGTTAACGTCCGAGTTTTTAAATGTTTAATTAATATGAATTTCGATTTTAAAACGATTACATCGGACAAATAAGATTTGAAGAACAAGAAAAAATCAGGGCTGAGGCAGATTTTTCCTTGTTCTTATTAATAGTGATAGATTAAGAGTAATTTCTTCTTTTTTTTTAACGAAAAAAAAGTTATGTAACAATTTCTGCATAATAACTCGAAAATACTTCCTTGATTACAAAAATGTAAGTACGTTAAAGTTGGAGAGTTTTATTTGTCTTCTGTGGAATTCTATTTTCGGGAATTAACGCCCTTATTTTTTGGTATCCTTCTTTAGTTTTTGATTTGAATAAACCTTCAATTCATCGTTGATATCGTTACTTTAAAAAGTTACTGCCGTTTTGCTGTCCATACAAAATTCAAACATTACTTCTTGCCTTTCCAATTAGAAAGATATTATTACGCTCTCTAACGTAAAACATAACAAGGTTATGCCATAATAATTACTATTTAAGCAGATGAAAAAGACAACTAATTAATCGCTTTGTTTCCTTAAGATATTTGAATCATTACCTAGAAACTTGATTCTGTGTTCTGAAATTCCCTAAGATGATTGATGCTCAAGTTTCTATAGACAAACTGTGTTGCGAGAGAACTCTGGTACTCAATAGTCCTTGACACTGCTTGCCACCTGCAACTTGCAGGACATTATTTCGATAATGGACGGATATGACCTCCGTGGAGTGGTGATGCAGTAGATAGTAGTCACTAGACAGGAGATTCTAGTGGAAGGAGGAGGAGGAGCAGGAGGTTGTAGGTGCTTCTCCTGAATTCCCTCCGATGCGCTGGTTCATTAGAGAAACGTGTGCGCGACGCTAATGCGACATCAATTATGCGCCAATAACATAACAATACATAACACGTCGCATTGCTTGCATAACAATATCCCACCCGCATATCCTTCCATTATGCGCCGCGTACAGCTGATTGCCACGCGTAATACGCCGTGTAATTTTGTCGCTCTAAAATTATTATCAGCTACGACTCGCAATTGCCTTGTCGTCGCGAAGTACACTCGGCTCATTTGTAAATTCATTAGGACGGATCCTGTATGGGGCCCGATTGATTTCTTGCGCTTGAACTCAAATTTATGAGTTGAATAAACTTGTAGGCTGTCAATCAAGGTGGTACGAGATTTTATTTGAATTTTGTCGGCTGAATAAATGGAAGAATGGAGTTCATATAATGTACTGTATTTGGAAAATGAATGCACTTCATGTGTTTTCTCTCATAAAATTGTTATCATGAGAAAATGCTTTTAAATGGATTGCGAAGTTTGAAACATTTACAATATTCGGAAAACTGAAAGAATGGAAACATGAAAGCGCACAGGATACATGTTAGAACTTTTAATACATAAGTCACGTCTAAAATATTGAGGGAATACTGAACATTTTTCGATTTTTGATTATAGGGGATACGTTCACAGAAGAGTTCAATTCAAATTATACCTTTCTGTTCAGGAATATTAGGAAAAATCTGAAAAATGCAGTGAATTTTCGATAAACTGAAGTTGAGGGTAATTTCATTATCTTGTTGAAAATTCAATAAATTCAACGGTTTTATTGGAGATTAATATTTTCAGTTTTGAAAATTCAACTGTCTTGTAGAAAATGCGTCTTTTTAAATAAAAAATGTATATCTTTTCGCAAAAATTTTGTGTGCTTGGTTTAAAATGCAACTGTTCGGTTGAAAATTGATCTGTTTTGGTTGAAAATTCAACTTCTTTGTACAAAATTCTTTCTTTGCTTTAAAAATGATTTTATTCACGGAAAATGTAATTATTCAATTGTTGCTTGAAAATTGATTTTTTTTAGTTGAAAATTCAACTTCATTGTAGAAAGTTAATTATTTTTTTACTTGAAATTCAACAATTATATTGGAAATGAGCTGTTTTGTTGAAAATTCATATTTTAGTTTTGAAAATTCAACTGCTTTGTAGGAAATTTGTCTTTTTAGCTTGAAAATTGAACATATTGGATACAAGTTTTTTTCTTTATTGACTGATAAATCTATCTTGATTAAACATTCAATTATTTTGTTGAAATTTTGGTTTTTTTTTTCGTTGAAAATTAATTAATTTAACGCAAAATTTAATATATCCTTTTTTGGTTTTAAATTCATATTTTTGAGTTGAAAACTCAACTATTTGTTTGAAAATTAATGTATTTTATTAATTATTTTTGGTTGAAAATTTAATTATTTGGTTCTAAATTTTTTGTTTGTTTGAAGGTGCACCAGTTTAAATGAAAATTCATTTTTTTCTTTTCTCTTTTAGTTGAAAATTATTTGAATTTACTGTTTCTTTCAGTAAAAACGAATCTTACGTGAGATCTTTCAATCTCCACCCTACCTTTATGAGAAACAGTAAGATATTTATATCTTAGTTATATATATATATATCGAGATTTAGTTATAACTAAATCTCGCTTCGCCCAAAACGTCTTAGGTTATTTTTTTGATGGCCTAGGTATGATATGATATTTGTATTGATCTTAGGTATCGAGGAGAGAGCGCCGTTCTTTCGTCTGGATAAAAGTGCTGTATAAGCACCGAAACATTCGTAAATATTATAAATACTTTCATATTGTGATTTGATAATAATAAAAATAAAAAAAGATAAAAGAAATAAAAATAGAAGGAAGGGGATTTGGTTGGTTGCCTTCTCATTCTTCTTTCCTCTTTTTCATTTTTGTCCATAGAACCAAATTTTGTTGTTTTTAAAAATTACAATAGGAGCATTCTGTGGTGGTCGTCCAAATTTGATCATTGGATTCTTGTTTCATTTTCAGGAATTCCGTACATTACAATTATTTCTGTCAATGTCTTTAATATCAATTTTAAAACAAAATTTTTGTTTTAATTAACATAATTTATCTCAGATGTGTTAGCTTATATCTTCATAATTAGAAGAAAAATGTAAAGTGGTAGGGCAAAATAAAAAATTAGTCAGGGAGAGGTAGGGGAATTTCGAAATCAGGATTTTGTACTAACCCTGAATAATATTGGAACAATGCAAATAAAAATTCAATTTTTAGGAGAACTGCGACAATGATTGCAATTCGACAAATGCAACGGTAACATTCAATGGAAAATTGTTTTTTGGCGTTTACTGTCTGCCGATCTATGGCCAATTTATTAAATTAAATCAGTATCATCCGATCGCCGTAAAAGCGAGGTAGGGGGCTCAGATAACATGTGCGATAGCACAAACCCGCAAGCCATTGTCATGAGCATTATTATCATTCCCATATTGGAACGTAAAAACCTACTTTTCTTTATGGTTCGAATTCCGTAATTAAACAACATGATACTGCGTAATGTAGATCTATAAAGCTGATTCACGGATATCAAGTCTTAGCAATGCTGATTGAAATACTTCAACACGAAGTTGAACATAGCTTCTGTAATTAACAATTCAAAGGAAAATGCCACTCAAAATACTTCAATTCCAATTAGATTTTACATCTGGATGCTATTTTAAAGTGAAGTATGAAGTTTGGTTTATGAAATGAATTTTCAGGGTGGCTTCTTTCTGACGGGAAAAACCGGGAATTAGCCTGGAATTTTGAGCATCGGGAAAAAGCCGGGAATTTTCTCGAAAATTGGAAATTGTCCAGATTTATTAATTAAAAAAGATTAAGATTAATTAAAAAATTACTTTTCGAGAAAAACTGGCTTGAAGTTGCAGACAGCCTCATGCTCACGTGCGCACGTGCTCACGTGTTATATATTTTGTCTTGAAAAATAAAATTCATTCACTTCTATCCATTTTAGGGACATGAAAGTATAATTTTACCAAATAAGGCACAGATTGAGGATTGACTTTTTACCGAAAATCCAAAATCTATATTTCAGGTCCTAAAACACAATAATGCGAATATCTCTCAAATTGTGATAAACAAAATGGGCCCTTCTCTTGCGGAACGTCACAATTTATGTATATGCTAAAATAATATAAGTTCCTTCCTTGAGCAGAATTTTCACTGTGGTTTAATAAAATCACAGACTTTACACTTTTCTCCTACTATTATATTTTGAGTTAAGAATTCATCTCATTTGTTTACAAATTCAACAGTTTGGTGAAAAATTTTATTTTTTTATTAAAAATTCAACTAATTTGTTAGAAAGTCATCTTTCTTGGTCAAAATTTCAAATGTTCTTTCAATATTCGTCTTCTTAGATAGAGAATCCGTCCTTTTGGATGCAAAATTCAACTATTTGGTTGAAAAATTATTTCTCTTGATTATAAATCAATTTTTTTCTTCAAACATTTATATTATCCAGTTCAAAAGTCAACAATTTTTTAAAACTTTCGACATTTTAGCTAGAGAGCTCCGCGCTTTTGATGAAAATTAATATTTTTTTGTTGAAAATTCCACTTTTTGTTGAAAATGCAATATATTTTGACTTACAATCTTAAGAATATGGTACCTACATTAATATTATTTCTAGGAATTCATTCCCCTACTTTTCTGAAGAATCACCTCATTTTCTCTGTTGTGAGAACACTTTGGACTGTGAAGTCTGAAATCACTTTTACATTATACGTTTTAACTTTGTGTTCGAAAATGTTCAATTCTTTTCAAAATTCATACAAGAAAGCAATAAATATTGAATAATTGTTCGAGTGGGCACCGTGCTTTTGTTTTCAATAGTAATTCGAATTTAAAAACTTCTTATCAAATCAATAATTTTTAATTCAACATCAGTGATGTTTGAGCGCTATTATTTAGGTATAATATATTTGGAACCTTCAGATATTGATTATGAAATATGAAAAGTCTGGGGTTTTTTGAAACATTCAAGTTGTCTCAACGTCTCTAGTTATTTGTTCTTATAAACACAGTCCCTTGTGAGGACTAGGTATGTAAATTTCGTTAAGAGAGTTCTTGTGTTTAACAATTGTTTTCTGATGGGTGAGCTTACAAGTTCATCTAATCCCTGTTGGCGAACGAAAATCATTCATTATGTATAGACTGTCAAATGGCCTTAACCGCGAAGCTGCTAAAAGGACCTCGATGTTCCCTATCGAGTTGGTGTTACGCTTGCGTTTGTGGCGGTTCGCGTACGGAGAGCTGCGGTTGTGATTCGATGCCCATTCAGTCACCCAGTTTTGGTTTGCTTTGGAAATGACCCAAGCACTCTGAACGATGTGCTTTGAAGCGGAAAGGCAAACCGCCTCCTGCTATGCGATTCAAAAGTTATCCTTGATGCTTTTCAGCTTTAACTATACATATATAGCGTAAATGCTAATGGTCCTAAGAATAAGGAATCTTTACTTTATAATAGAACTCGACCTGGTTTCATTATTAGCCCTCTGAGATATTTTCTGTTCTTGATTGAATAGCTTGTTCGCATGAAAAACAAAGTGTTATTTTCACTTGATTTCGGGTTAGCTTATAGAAGCTATAGATGAGGTCTTCTGTTTTTGAAATAATTGCATGAAGTTAAATTTTTCCTCTTGGTTTGATATTTCATCTACCTATTCAAGATTGGATATATTTCGTTTTATTTTCTGCACTAATTATTCCAATTAATTTCTAAATTTTGTATTAAGTACCCCGCAGTATAAAAGATCTTAAAGGCATTACTTAGTGATCCAGTGGAATGTCCGATAATGGGCTTGGAATCCCGGTAACTATGTTATTTTGTAACATGAAATACCAATGTTGTCTTTTAGACAGATATTTTTGTCCATTAATTTCTATATTATTTATGGAATAAGATTTTGAAGAATTTTGGTTCAGCTTCTTCAAATCAACACCTTCATTAGAAAAAATGTTTTTCAGCCAAGTCTGAATTTGTTAAAAATTTCACGTAACATCCGTTATTCTGCATTTTATGTAGCTCCTAAAAATAAGACATTGTAACTACTTTTGAAACTAATTAGCTGAGTTTTCGAGCCACTATACCTAAGGTTTTCTTCTGTTTCACAACTTCATTTCAAATAATTAACCAATGGAGCATATTTTAAATCGACGTGATGGCCGTGCGTTCTAATGCAAGTAAACATAACTATTGGAGGTTCAAATGGAGAAACTAAATATTTCATTATAGCCGGTATGTAATAGAAATAATCTATTCGTTGTATTTTCTGTAAAAATTATAGTTATCTTAAATTTGATGACCATTTAAATTGAAATTCAACTGATAAGGAATCGAAATCCTATAGGAAGGGACTTTGAAGATTTTTAATAAAAAAATGTACTAGTTCGGTGGATGGTAACCATTCTGAAACGGAATTGTGCAAGCAATTTTTAGGAATATTAACCTCAAGAGAAAGCATTAATTACTGGTTCAAGTTCAGACTCTTGTCCCTCGGTCTGGTTTTAACTCTCACTGGGAGAGATGGTGAAAAAACCAAATTGAGACATGAGTATCATTCGCACCGTGCTCATGATTAATATGTCGTTTTCCCTTTTCGGATTATTTTGAAGTGAAGTAACCTTTCCGACTCGACCGTCTTCTGGTGTAGTGGGAAGTGACGAGTCGGATGACATAATATATACCTCCAGCTTCATCGGGATCGATCGTTCCGAGAATAATCGCGATCATAGCTTACAGAGCCTGCATTTGGGTTAAGTTTACACAACTATCTAAATATTTTTTGTATACCAAAAGTGACATGAACACAGTTAGAAAAATCTGTATTAAAGGAGGGGTTTCGATAAGGCCCTTTATCGCCTCCCCCCCCCCTGAATCATATTTTTCGAAGTTTATTATCGAGATCATTCTTATTTTTTTATAATGTGGAAAATATAAGGCTTCCAAAGATACATATACTTTTTGTCTTAATCGATAGGACCCTTATGAAAAAAGACGCTAAACTTATCTTGTTTTGCAAATATATGCCATTTTTGTAGTTTTTGCGATCTTTATGTAGTTATTTCGTATAGAGTGCAACCGAGTAACAAAAAGATTTTTACATATATGTTGCACAAATATATGACATGCTGTATACATAAAAATCGTCTTGTTACTACATTACGCTTATGGTAAAAAATAAATAAGTTGAATTTTGGATAATATTTAATAACGTGCTAATTGACTGATTTTGTTATATTTTCTTTCCAAAACTTTACCTTAGCTCCTCATATTTTTCTTGAGATTTAAGTTGAAGTTTTGGGAATAAAATATAACTAAAAAAATATATATATATATACTCAATATATACAAAATTAGCTCTCAATCTTCTTCTCGAGTGCTAAGTTGAAGTTCTGGAAAGAAAATATAACAAAATCAGTCAATTAGTACGTTATTAAATATTATCCAAAATTCAATTTATTTATTTTTTACCATGAGCGCAATGTAGTAACACGACGATTTTTATGTACATAGTAGCTCATGTATTTGTGCACCATATATGTGAAAATCGTGTTGTTACCCGGTTGCGCTCTATACGAAATGACTACATAAAGATCGCAAAAACTACAAAAATTGCGTATTTTTACAGAACAAGCTAAGTTTAGCGTATTTTTTCATGTAAGGCTCCTATCGATTAACACAAAAAGTATATGTATCTTTGAAATCCTTATATTTTCCACATTATTAAAAAAATAAGAATGACCTCGAAAATAAAATTTAAAAAATATGATTGGGGGGGGGGGTGATAAAGGGCCTAATCGAAATCCCTCTTTCAATACAAATGTATTATATATGATGTCATTCGCATACACGGTAGTTGAAATTTAATGTACATCAAAATATGAAAAGCTGTGCACTTTATACTAAATATAATATACAGGTCGGTATAGCAGCTTGCTTGAGAACTCAAAATGATTTTATTTCTTTAAATCTCATCAAATATTCGAAATATAAGTAATAATCTAGAATTTGTCGACTGAATTGCTTATCATGATTAAAGTGCAACGTAATGTGGAACTCTTTCCAAAATTTACCCTGAATGGTGGAAATTTAATGTGAGTACAGTTGATTGTAGGTTAGGCCTGTCATTTATTTACGTAATTGAACTTTTCGACTTGAAATCCAATTTTATTTTTGAATAATTGTAAGAAGGTTTCATGTTTTATCACCAAGAATCGAACATCAATGCTAATCTTATTTTGATTTTGTGTAAAATGGAATTATCTGAGCGATTATCATGAATCTATATGAAATTTAATAAAACGTACCTAAATAGCGATTTCATATACTTGAGATATTAATTTCGAAGTACATTGGTATTTTAAATTTGATACTATTTTTAACAGTGAATTGACGGGTGGGTTAAAACTCGGATTATAGTTGAAGTAGATTAAGTAGATTAGCCCATTCAGATAGGGGTTGATTTTTCCTTTTGTAAATTAGCATTTTTATTCAATTAACTTTGATGTAAAAAGACGTTATTGTCTCACTGCCCAACTCCAGTCCGTCTTTAATTCATCAACAGTCCCTCATTTTTTTTGAATGTTTTTTTTTTTAAATAACGGAAAAGGTTTTTCTCAGCTTTATGTAATCACCCGGACCCTTTAACCACATTTATTTTTTCAGTCAGACCACATCGTTTGAAAAATTCAAAAGGTTTAAGCAAGAGTGGTGCACATCCCCTACAGTTAAATCACGCACCTGTTTCACGAAAGCCAGTGAAAGGAGTACCTACACACTACAGATGATAGATATTGCTTTGCGGACTGAGGAGAGAGTGTTGCAAGGGGTCATGGTGAACTAATACTACCTTAAGGTGAATTCAGTGCTGGAGGAAGGTGGTTATGTTGAAGAGAGAAAGAGGGCTATAGATTCGATAGGGAGAAAGGTAAAATACAGTGATAGGAAAGAGGAGCGGGGTATATATACAGAGAGATAAATAGAGATTGTACACAGAACGAGCGTTGTTATTGCAGATTCCATGGTGTGAGGGTCGAGTGCACTCTCCAACGTTACCAACCCGAACTGCAGTTTCGGCCAGCCCATGCAGCCTCTCAATAACGAAAATCTATACGCTTTCATTTGTCCATTCTGCACGACTTTATTTGCGAATCGCTAAAGAATTCGATGTGCCCCGAATGCGAATACTCGCGCATCCAGAGGTGAGCGATGGCTGAGTATACGGAAATCGAGAGCTTTTTATACCTTTTATCGACGTCGCTTCACTGAACCTGCGAATGCGAAAGAGCCACTTTTTCTAGCCAACCCTTACTCCGGTATCTACACTAGGCAACTTTCAAAGCTTAGTTTCCTGCTCGGATTTTCACACTTTCCCCGAACAAATGCTTTTATACCGGCTGCACTTTATTGCTCAGTGTTCCTGTGATATATTCGTCGTAAAAGATTTTTTTGCTTCAGATTGAAGGTTAAAGGACGAGAAATTTTCAACGATGTAGGAAACTGTATGACTGAAGACAACCTAACCGATTTTTTCAAAAATATTTCATATACATATATAAAATATTTGACTTTTTTAGGAGAGTAATTGTTTCATTACTTGCTGCAAATAAGAGCTCCAAGGAAAATGAAAAAATATAGTACTCTTGATCAAATGTAATAAAACGAACAAGAAACGAGAATATAAAAAAATTAAAACTGTAACGCTCAATTTTCTACTGAATACGAAGATATGATCCACCTATGGTTGTAATAGCAGAAAAAATGTTAAGAGTTAAACTAAGCGGAAGAGCCAGCTGCTCATGTTCCCTGGCTAATATTCGTAATCGAGAAAACGTCGGCTTTCGTAGCAGGGAACTAGAGAAAGAGTCGGGGACAATGGCCAACCGCACTTAAAAATTTATAAGGCGGATTAATGTGCAATATTCATGTCATAAATTGAGCAGAATGAAAATCGATTTTAATTCGAGGTGGCGCTATTATTAATGGTAGGTGATCGTAGCCTAGGCCATCGGAGGAAGTCTCGTGCTCTAATTGCCGCATATTTTTCATATCTACGGGCTTACATACACGCGCGCAACTTTTGCGTTATCGAAAGAGACAGCTTGTTAATTTACATGCACGTGGAATTGAGATAGTATCGATGTTAATTAGTGAAAGAAGGGTAGGCTGAACATTTTTCAGAAGAGAATGTGTATGAGTTAATGATGAATAATTATTTATTATTATACTCAAATTCACCAGCAATTATTCAGGTAAAGCGGATAAGAAAACGGTTAAGCTGAAGCCGGAGAAGGTTGTTCATGAGGTTTGGGAAGCCGGTAAATTTTAGTTGATGATTATTTATCACAGTACGGTGCTTGAAACAACATTACGAGACCGCAAACTCAGGCAGATCTTCGAGTCCTCTATGTATGGTTTTCCTCTTCTATACACTTTCAGGCGTACGATACGCAAGGTAGTATTGCAATCTCATTCTCAACTATTCTTGAAAATTAAATCACCATCCAACCTCTAAATGAGAATTTATAGAGATGGTTTATTAAGACTCAACTCGACGTTTATTCACACTCTAACAACCCTGGTGAATTATCTTGAGATAAAACTTGACGTATTAATATTGTCATCAATTCTACTTGGAAAGTTGTAGTAAAATTAGTAACGCTTATGGGGCTTTACTTTCTCTTTAATATATTTTGCAATAAGTTTCTTTCAATAGCACGTGTGCTTCCCTTACTTCTGAAGGGGTTTCCGAAATTCATTTTTATATATATTTTTTTATTTTTTATTTTAATAAATCATTCTAGAGTTGCAAAAGAGTGGCACGTAATTCATATAGTTTGCCCACAACATTTATTTTTTATTTAAACAAATTATTTGAAGATTACTCGCGAGTTTTCAAAAATTAATAGAAATGTTTTTCCAAATGCGTAGTCCCGAACAAGCGCAACGTCAGCTGGGTACTTTTGGACATGTCACATGATTCTCATTGAAAGAGATTATTTTTTAAAAATCGAATTTTTAAATTTTTTTCGGATGCAATGAAAGGTAGAAAAAGATACGCAAAAATAGTTCTCACATCTAGAAAGTTGTACAAAAACTACCTCCTTCTCTTTTGTGATATCTTGCAATATTTCAAGATAAAAAATAAAAAATTGAATATATTGAAAAAGCAAATTTCATGCAATTCTAAAAACATGGAAAGAAGATTTCAAGGAAAAAACTACCATTTTATTTTTTCAATATTTAAAAAAAGTTACTGCTAATACAAAAAAGGCACCATTGAAATTGTATGCGGGCTAAACTGCTTTCGAGCTCAGGGCAATGTTTTTTTAAATATTATTTTTTCTCGTAAGCGATGTAAGATCTTACAAAAGAGCAAACGAAATTTTCTGTAGAACATTTTTAGATCTGTAAATCTTTATGTGATTTTTTTGTACCTTTCATTGTTCCCGAGAAAAGTGCGAAAATTAGAATTTTCAAAAATAAGTTTGTTCAATGTGAGGCAGTGGTTTACCAAGAGTGAAATTTGAGAGATCATGCTGTATCCAAATATCAGATCATTTTGACACCCTAAGTTGGACCGCTCTGCCTAATTTAAAATGGAATTGGTCTTATGTTAAATAATACTTTTAATTTGATTATTACGAAAATGGTAGATTCCTGGAACTGCTGCCAAATTATTCCCAACGAATCATAGTGATTTTTAGATTTAGATAGATTTTTTTTTGTAATGCCAAAAAATCGTATTTTTCTCTACTTGGAATTTCAATGGAAGAGATCTCACAGAAATTCTATGAGAACTTTACTAATGTAGTGCTAAACTTTTATGAAAATTTCCCAAAAATTTGAGAGAATCTGTGAAAATTTAAAATGAATTCTCAAAGAATCTCCATAGAAATAATAGTCCAATTTTGTAACAATTTCAGTGAGAATGTTATGAATCTTCATTGAAATACTTTTTCGTATAGATATTGTATTGAAATTTTATAGACTTGAATATAAAATTGATCAAAGCTTGTAAGGAAATTGTATGCTTATTCCGCAAACATTCTATAGATAATTCTGTACAACCTTTGCAGAAAAAATTTGCGGCATTTTCTAAGAATTCCGCAAAGATTACGTTGCATTGATTTATTATTATTTTTTTTTCTATTTTTTCACTACATTTTGAAACTTCATTTTTATTAAGTTTATTTTATTTTCTGCTATAGTTTTCTAAAATTATTTGAATTTTTGTGATATCTTACACAAGATTTTTCTGTAAATTACTCAAGAATTTTCCGAAAATCAAACAGATCATTCCCTGAATTTGAAATTGAAATAAAGTTGTTGATAATAAAGTCACGACATTGTAGAATATGTGTCAAAATATAGTCTCCAATGATAGGTCAAATCAATAAAAAATTCGTCCAGTTTAAAATTTGTCGAAACGTTTCGGCTGCTATGTCAGCCCTCATCAGTCAAATATTTATTGCTGATATTTTGATGGTAAACAACATCAACAATTCATAAAATTAAAAACCTCCATTAAAACAGTAAAAATAGTAAACTTATCAAAACTTCAAAATATGTAAAATAAAAACAAAACTTAAATTAAGAACGAAGAACAGATACCATGATTGAGTCGTTGACGGATGACATTGTCAGATAATGAGTCTGACAATTTGAGAATATTGAGTCTGACAATGTCATCCGTCAACGACTCAATAATGGTATCTGTTCTTCGTTCTTAATTTAAGTTTTGTTTTTATTTCACATATTTTGAAGTTTTGATAAGTTTACTATTTTTACTGTTTTAATGGAGGTTTTCAATTTTATGAATTGTTGATGTTGTTTACCATCACAATATCAGCAATAAATATTTGACTTATGAGGGCTGACATAGCAGCCAAAATGTTTCGACAAATTTTAAATTGGACGAATTTATTATTGATTTGACCTATCATTGGAGACTATATTTTGACAAATAAAATAAAGTTGATTAAGAGCGTAAAAAAATTCAATGTTCAATGATCTCTATCGGCATAATACAATTTTCAACACTTTCAAATACTAAAGTCCCTTATTTTCACAAAACATTCTCCTCTTTCTTTGCACTTACTATACCTCGAACTCCATGAATTCAGGATCAACTTTTCCAATTTGGTAACAATGCAAAGACACCCTATTGCTAACAATTGGTTTCCTCGCCTAAAGCCTTGCGAAAGACTCACCCCTAGTCCTCCCTATTCGAAAATAATCCTTTAATATTCCCAGTCAGCGGTGTATATCATACTGTGTTCGCTGGCGATCTAGATTCCGTTTACTGGTCGCTCGGTTGGATTATACCAGAGAAAAATGGCCTTATTGGTTCGAACTGGAACCAAGCCTTGTTTCTGATGCATAGGCTGGTGCAGCTGATCTGTTTTGGGCTCGAAAAGGGCAAAGGGCAAAGAGCGAGGAAGGGTTAGTCAGTGAACGAACATCACGGAGTTAAATTGGGGAAGAGTAGAGCAAGGGTTCGAGGAAGGGGATGGCGTTGCAATAATGCTATTCTCTCTCTGTTAATGCTACCAGTCGCCAGCACCGAATAGAAGCGAATAGAATGCAGTAAAGGGAACTGGCCTGCGCGTATACGCGCGATTACGGGCCTATGCTCGCCGTATGAATGCGTTTACGCATTGAGTAAGGGTGTAGCCAGGCAAATCCGAATTTATTGACTCAAAGGCAGACGGCCGCACAACGACAGCTCGTTGCACATTTGCAAAACCATTCTAATCGAACCAGCACTAGAAACCCACACATGTTTAGTTAGATTTACACAAAAATTGGACGTACTTTGTTTTTTAGTATTCACTGCTTGTCCATTCTTGGCAGTCATGTTTCATTTTCATTCGGCAACAAAACTTTCCTTGTAAATTACACAATGCTATTCAATTAGGGCATTGTATATAATTTTTTTTTGAAATCCAGTGTTTCTCATGTTTCGCTCAAATGGGAACTGAATGGATATAACTCAATATCAAAATCCAACTATTTTTGAACTTAGAATTCACATTTTTTGGTTAAAAATTCAAATACTGTGGAGAAAGTTGAATCACTTGGTGAAAAATTGATTTTATTGGTTAAAGATTGGACGATTTTATTGAAAATTTGTTTCTTTGTTTGTTTAAAATTAATTTTTCAACTGAAAATTAGTATTCCACTTTGGGGTCGGAAATTGATCACTTTTAGTTGAAAATTCGACTATTAGATTTCTTATGAAGAATTATTTCGTTTTGGTTTTTAATTCAACTACTTATGTTAGTTGGACCTGAAAATTTAATTATTCCATTTTTTGTTGAAAATTGATAGTTTTTCTTGAAAATGTATGTATCTTGTAAATCCGTATTTTTTTGCTAGAAAATAGGTCTTCTTGAATAAAAATTCAACAAGCTGGTCTTAAACTACTTTATTAAAAGTTCATTTTATCAGTTCATTTATCTCTTCGACTGGAAACTTAACTATTTTGTTGAAAATTCGTTTTTTTTTTTGTGGTTGAAACCCAATTTTGTGAAATGCAAATTTTACCACTCCATTCGTGGTTGAAAATTGATAGTTTTTATTTTGAAATTAAATTATGTGCTTGAAAATTAACTTTTTGGTTGAAAATTCTTATTTTAGGGTTGAAAATTCAACTCTTTTATTGCGAAATTCATTTATTTAATTGAAAATTCGTCTTTCTGTGTTGAAAATTCTATTATTTTGGTAGAAAATTTGACTATTCGGTTGAAAATTAACTTCTTCATTTGAAATTTATATTTTTGGGTGAGAGATTAAACTTTTTTGTAGAAAATTAGCCTTTTTGGCTTGAAAATTCAACAATTTGGTTGACTTTTTTTCTCTCTTGAATGAAAAATGTTTCTTCATTGAAAATTTGTCTCTTCTGCTAAAATTTTAATCTTTTTCGGTCAAAAATGCAACTGTTGGGTTGAAAAATAATCTGTTTTCGATAAGGATTAAACTATTCTGATGTAAACTCCTCTTATTGTAATTAATTCGATTATTTAAGATTTGTAATTAAAATATTTTTTTGGTTCACATAACTACTATGATATTATTTGTGAAGAATAAATATTTTTGTATTGAGAATTAAACTATGTACTGGAAAATATGTCTTCCAGGCTTAAAAATTCAACTATTTCGTTGAAAATGCAATCTTTTTTACTTCAAGAACGCGATCATTTGGTTGAGAATTCAACTATTTGGTTAAAACTCAAACTATTTTGTTGATAATTCGTCTCTTTTGAAGGAAAATTCCGCTACCTAATTGAAAATGCACCTGCTTGGTTGATTATTATTATCATGTTTTTGAAAATTCAACTATTTGGTGGAAAATGTATCATTGTAGTTTCAAAATTTAACTAATGTGATTAAAAGTAGAATAATTTTGTTGAAAATTCGTATCTTTGTTCGAAAATTCAACTCTTAATTAAAAATGAACTGTTTTGTCTGAAATTGATTTGTTTGATTGTTGGAGTACCTATACATAAATTTAATTTGAAAGAAATTGTTTTCTTTTTATTCCTTATTTTCGTGAAAAACCACCCTATTTCCCATGTTGGGCTGTGAAGTCTGTTAAAATATTATGTTTGTAAGTTTTGTATTTTATTTTGGGCGTTTTTTAAATGACATCGAAAAAATGTTGACTTAAAGGAGGAGGGGGGGTTGTGTCATTGTGACGTCACCCAGAAATCAGAATTACTGGAGAAATGGATGATCATCTCACGTTGTTCCCGATTTTTCAAAATATATTTGCAGCACAGCTCTTTTTGAGGATTATCTGTCTTCTTATACTAAACTAGAGAAATTGTGAATTCCTGATTTTGAATGGGTAAACCAGTAAGTGACGCAACTAAAACAGCGTTACTGAATGTACCAGTGACACAAAAATATATATTGAAGTTTTGGACATTTTTGGGACCTGGCTGCAATAAGCAGGCGATATAATATCTCTCGCTTGAAAGTGGGGTGGCCTCTGGGCACTTGGGGCTGACTCTGAGCGATGCGACCTGGCGAAATATATCCTATTATATTGCAGCTCGGCTCTCATTTATTGCTGTGAGAGTTTAGTGCTGTTTTCGAAAGTTGATGCCAAGGTTAGCACAAAAGTGATTGATGATGAGTGTCATAAGTAACTAGCTGACGGACGATAACGCGTACGACTGATACTGAGTGAACCAGTGAACCTCGCTGATTGTTCCAGTAATGGGATTGCATTGAGTGAACTAGTGATATCTCACTATTTGCTACTTTCACACTTCTAGTTATTTTAACAAGTAAGATTTCACCATCGGTGAGATTTTACTGGTTCAATTTAAGAGAGTGTACCAGGCAAATTGAATGGTGAAAAATTATTTATTTAATACAAAAATGCAATACTAATTTGTATTGCTTGCACCTTGAGTAGTAGTAAATTTCCCTCTCTAAACGAAGAGAGACTAGAACCCATTATTTACTTAATTAATTACAGATGCGCGTGTTTTATATTCATCCAGCCGCGGCCTAGGATCCAATAATCCGATCCTACATTACCAAGCGCCGTTCCATGCCAGCCGCTGTTGTTTGTTACAAACACAATTCGAGCCCACCCGTTTCACCTATTAAATAAAATACGAGCATTGTCAGTTGGTGTTCATTAACAGTACGACTAACGATTCGATTGTCGGACGATTGCGCATTTATTCGCCACCAAATCGCGCGCGAGATCACTTGCGCATCGATAATAAATCAGGAATTTCGGAGTAGATCGAATCGCCCGCTACGTCGTTTTGTCCAGCGTTTTTCAATTGATCCGACTAAGCCATTTCTCACATAATGTTACGAGAGTGAGTGCCCACTGTAAATTCGGAAAAGTGGTGTGCCACTCGCTCGAATTTCCGACTAATAAAGCGATTTTGAGCGCTTTTGGGCCATCACTCAATCTTCATTACCGTTGTTCCAAATCGGTAAAATGCAATCGAGCGAGGTGAAAAAAGTGTGGGCGATGCTAGAAATTCGCTAATTATTTTTATTTATAAGATACGGTTGAATAAACGAGGGATGAGGGTCGTGAAAGAATGGAAAATTATGGATTTGTTAGAGAATTTAAGTTTTTTTTAAAGAAAAGATATACAACATTTGAAGAATTATTATATCATTATGAAAATCATACTTGGGTTCGCCTTTTTCTTTGGTATCTAGAATAACTCAAAAATACATTTTGTTTATGGAATTATTACATTTCTTTCTGATAATAATTTTCGACATTCTCCTTTGCTCTTGTTGCACAAAAATAATTTTATTTTCTTATTTCTTATTATTCTAGTCAATCTGAAATATTTTTGTACACGTTTTTGGCAAAATTGGCATGTTTCAAAAATAGAAATGTACTCTACCTTCTGAGCTTAAAAGAATATCACTGTTAAATAATTGGGTGTGTCTAGTCGTCCCGAAAAATTAGGGGGGTTGGACCAATATTATTTATGTAGCCAGTCACAGGGGTGCCTCCCGCCCCCACGAGACGTTGAAAAAGGGGTAGGTGTTTCACGAAAATGATTTCTATCGCCCCCACCCGAAAATTCGGGACGACTAGCCAAGCTTATGAAAAATATTGCACTTGTCATCCTGAATTTCGGGACGGCGAGACACTGCGTTAATAATTACAGAGTAGGAGTGAAAGCGTTTCAAATTCAAACAGATTAAAATGTATAGCATATTCAAATGGCGTGCTTTTAAATAAAGTAAATACAAGTCTGAATATTTTACAGCAGAAAGAGTATTTCAATTTTTGATAGATTTTCCTCTTCAAAGCTTTTAAAACAAAATATACCCTTTTGAAAGACAAACTTAATAAAAATTTATTTCTAGAGTGTTTCGACTTTGTAATTTAGTGTTAATGCTATATAAGTTTTGACAGCTGGGGATTTAGTGTGATATTGAATGATGGAAATAATTCTTCTCAATGACTAGGTTGACATACTTTGAAATAATTTGCTTCAGTTATGGTTCATGAATGTTAGGGGTTTCAGTTCGGTTTTCATTTATTACTAAATAATCTTGACTAAATATGTAGTATTTTAGACTTTTTTTCCTAAAACCTGTTCTATGTTTCTAGATATCGGCTCCATTCAATTGTTATAAGTTAAGGTTGTCATCAAATCTAAAAATGAAGAATCTGAGTTTTGTTTTCCAACTATAAATTAATCATTCATGAATAATAATAATTTTTTCCCTGTGAAACGTATCTTTGGATTCCACAAATAGTAGCTTTGTTAACAGGTGAGAGATTTACAACATCCTAGGATTAACAGGGAACTTTTTAACAAGTGAAGAATTTCGGGTTGAATGAAAACGTGAATTTCACTTGGGTTAGTCCATAATCAGTATAACTTTTTCCTACGATTAACAGGAAATAGTTTACTTCGGGTTGCCTATATATCATTAGTTATGTCTCTTCGCAAAGGTTTTCTTTGAATTTCAGCGACTAAATTTGTTGGAATGTAGGAGATTTCCAACATCTTACGATGAAGAGGGGATGTTTTCGAAAATTTTGAATATATGGAGTGAAGAAAATGCGAATTTTACCCTAGGCTCAATAGGAATCAAAAGTAACGTCTTCCAACTACAAATTTCATCACCAAGTAATAAAGAATAAGTTAAACTGAATAATTCAAAAAGCCAGTAAAAATAAAGGAACTTCAAGATGAACAGACTTAAGGACAACATTAGGAAGCCACGTACATACTTTAGTATTATTATTAGAGATTAATTAACTAAAAAATGGTATTCAGGTTGTGATTCGTTTAAATAATATTTGCCTATAATCTTGTTTTTCAGGTTTTCAAATTATAAAATTTCTTCCTCTATATTTTTCCAACTGCAATTTGTCGTTTGAATCCATTTCAAATCAGGCCGGTTCTACCTTTCAAGTCGCAGAATCGCTCAGCGACGAAATGTATTGTTTTGAGAGGAAATTAGGCGACACATTGAAAAAAGTATCGATTTTCTGTTTAAATTTTTCAGTTAAAGCCTTGGCCGAGATAATGTTGGATACAAAAAATAATTCTTTTTAAAAGTATTTTCGTAGTATAAGAAAATATTTCTGCCCAAGGATTTTCTGTTCTATATTGTAGTATGTGGATGAAAATGAAAAAATTGGAATAATTTGACTTTGAATTGAATGAAAATAATATTTGAGACCAATGTAAAAATCTTTTTTCTTTTCATATTAATTACAATAGGTTTAAAAATAATGATTGGCAAGATTAAGAAGTACGCACTCGTTTTATGAGTTGAATATTTTGTATGTAATGACAGTCTTTTCACTTAAACCGTTCACGATATTTTGTAAGTTAGAATAAGTAATTACCAGAAAAGATTCTTATTATATTGATTTTTTGCGCCCTTAGGCGGTATATGATATTTACAGAAGCGCACAAAGAATTTCTTAAACTTTATAAGAATTTTTAAAGGGTTTCATACGGATTTCAATAGAAATAAGAAAATTCGGAACATTTTGCAATATTTCTATAAATTTTAAATAGTTTCAGAAGAATGGAGGGTTTTGTAGGATTTCAAAGATTTGGAGAGAGATTATGAAATTTTGCGTTATTTTAATTGAAATACTGATAACATCATCGAAATCATTTTTCTCTCAAATTAGAAAAGTACGTGTCACCTATTTTCTTCTGAAAAACAAACATTTCGCCGCTGAAAGATTCTTCGAGTTGAGGTGTATAGAACCTGCCTGATTTGAAATGGATTCGATCTATTTATTTTTTCCCGGAAATTTTCTTACATAAAAAAAGCTTCCAAAGCTGCTTCTTGAGAAAACTATTGTGATTCGTAATTCTTCCCATCTTTGAACTTAGTCACCTGAATTTCTGAATTCTTACGGTATTCTAGGACACCTTCAGTTTTTTTGTCAGCTGGTAACCAATAATTCTAGGTAAACACGTTTTTCATCAAAGGTGCTCAAGTTTGCAGTTTTGTTTCGTTTTAAACTGGAAAATTCACTTAATGATAGATAAAATTGTTACCAAGGGAAATTGAACGCCTTTCTTAGGTAGATTAAATAGATGTAAATCGTGACGCGACTGGCGGTAATGTGTCTGCCTGCGTCGGTCCTTGTAAATTTCACTGGTAAATTAAACCGATACGACGTCTATACGAAGTGCGATTATACGAACCGGAGCCACCCTCATTTGCATCAATTACTCGGACCTCCAAGTTTCTTCTTTGGCGAATTAGCCACCGGGGAGCGCGTCGAATGCGAGATAAAGTGAGAAAGGGGAAGTGTCGCTGAAGGAAGTGAAAGAGGAAGACGAGGAGGGAAAAGAGAAAAGGGGAAAGGGAAGTGGAAAGGACCTATTAAAATAAAGGAGAAAAACAAGTTTCGAGATAGTTGCGTTACGAGCGACGGGGGACGCATAACGATCTGTGCCCGGCGGTCGCCTGAGTTACGCGTCGGCCGGAAGTTATGCTCGCGCTTATCTTTCGAATTCCGGACTCGTCCCGCGCTCGTCCCTCGGTGATTTTAACTTCCAAAAACCCTGAAGATTACCCAACAGTCTTCGTACTTTTTACCCCTGTCATTAAATCTATATTTCTTCCTTATTTTTGTCTAGCCCTGCTACTATAGTTTTTGATGACATTTTAAATTAAATTTGAAGCTGGTAAAACTTTGAAGGTTGTTGAAAATTGTGTTTAGTTCTGATTTGCTATTGTCTCAAAGAAGATTATTCACCTTGCTTTAATGCTTCCCCCCAAAAACGGTATAAAGAATCCAAATATGCCTAAACTAGATTATTCGAGTGGCCAACCGTTTTATTGAAAGTCTATCGTTTACAAGAATTTAATTAGACCTGAATCTAGAATCAGGCTTTAGAATCTATGGAGGTTCTCTTGCATCCTGTTCAATCTATCTTGTATCGATTTTCAGTTGACCCTTTTTGAAGGCGTTGGTCGTTGAAGTAATGCCTACACTGATGGTGTAAAGCATGTGTTGCTAGGATACCAAGCAAGTATGTATCTTGAGAAACAAAACACGTTGCAAACTTTTTTATGTCCTTGCTTTGGCTTTGACAGGATTTACCGAGGGATAGGACACTCCATTATTCCTCGTAAACTCATAAATTATACCCAAATTTTCCGTCAGTATTCCTATGCATTCCCAAATATTATTGCTATTCCTAAGTAGGTGAAATATTACGAAGTATTCCAATTTAGTGCTTATGTTTTCTAGAATCTAAAAAGAGTTTTAGGATGGGGTGCCAAATTTATTTTGAAAATCCAAATTAAAAAAAATTGAAGATAATTATTTTTTTCTTTTACATTCTTGTAAGGGGTTTCTTAAGTTTGTCATTTCCGAAAAGAAATTTGAAAACCCTTATATGCGCTTTTATACGCACACAAGAATCAAAGATTAAAAGGTAATTATTCTTATTATTCTAAAGATACTGGAGTTTAAAATAAAAAATGTTCCCATTGTTTCAAACAATATTTTTAAATTTTCAAAAATTATTTGGCACCCGATTCTAAACCCTTTCCAGGTCCCAAAGAACACATGTACCAAATGTCATGCCTTACTAAAGATTTGAGCCTAATTTGGACAATTTTCGTTAAACTAATCTTCCCGACATTTCAGGACGTCTAGTCAAAATTATGAAAAGTATTTGACTATTTATCCCGAATTTCGGGACAACCACACTTTGTGTTTGGCAAGTATTCTGAGATTTTTATTAGAATATAATCCGAAATATTCTCAACTATTCTAAAATATTTCACAATGTTCTTACATATTTTCTCGTATATGAGAACATACATATTCACATATATTTCAAGTTTTCCTTATATTCAGTGATGTTTTCAAATATTGCGAAGTATTCCCAAATATGCTGAAGAATTCTCTGAATATATTTTCAATTCCCGTGATTCCGTATCCATCTGAATATAAATAATTTCTTCAAAAAAATGGGACATCGAAAATTTAAACGGCCAATAATAATCATTATCTTATAAGAGATCCAGTCAACATTTAAAAAATCTAAAGTTATTTTATTTTTGAAATACCATAATTTCTTGAGCTTCGACAGTTTCAGAATATGAACGATCTAAATGTTGAAGTTGAATATTTTTGCGATGCTAAACAACCATAACGTCAAAAACGTTTAAGTAACGGCAATCTCATTCGGAAAAATTGAAAGTTCACAAAAAATGTGCAAATATTAGTGTATTGACCTTACAATTTATTTCTGTGACCAATCACAGAGGTGTATCCTCATCCCCACGAGACTTCGGAAAAGTTTAGGGGTATGATCTACATTAGTTCTGTGGCTGATCATAGGCGTGTCTCTCACGATGTTGCCAATTTTTTGTATACTTTAAATTTGTCTAAATA